>NW_022983877.1:0-569459 GCF_010724455.1 Aspergillus lentulus | reverse complement strand
CCGCTTCTCTGGCGTCAACCTTCATGATCCAATCTCAGGCTGGAATCGTCAGGTCTCCAGCCAACATCGTATATGTGGAGATTGGGAGACGATTGAAGGATTCGAAGCATAAAGGGATATACGATGATCGGAGAGTTCTCAAAGAGATGCACACTTTGGGAAAGAGATCGTGCTTACCTTAGGTGGATATCCCATCGCCACGTCTTGAACAATGCCGAAAAGCAACATTCTCCTCGGATTGAGCGTGGATGCTCTGGTCGGCATTCGAATTGGGGATACCTGTTTGAAACGAATGCTGTAATAGCAAGGTTGATTATGCCATACCGCATTACAAATGATAATTATCCAAAGTGTTGACAACAGAACATATCTTCAAACATCTATCGATAGATGATTATTTGGTAGTACTAGGGAGTTACTAGTGATAATCATTCCAAGCAAACCATACAGTATGAGCAGTTGAGATCGGTATCTGCAAGCCGTTCCTAGCCCATCTGGTTGTTATTTCTGGCAATTTTGGCCCCTGCTGTGATCTTCGATGTTGTACAGCCAAGATCGAACTATGATTTCCAAGTCTGTAGTAGCAGATAGTAAGTTTTCGGTATTTTTCGTCGATTTCTATTCTTGTGACTGTGATTCCAAGCAGACCAAAATTCCCAATTCCGTCATCTCTCAGATGGGAACCTACTTGCAAATTGGAAACCAGGTCCAACACGGCGGGTTCTTGTCATGGGTTAGCTGCATATAGTCAGATTCGTGTTGAGGCCTACAGTAGCCCATCCTTGAGTTTGGATAGCGTCATGCGATGGGCAAAGCCGTGTACAGTACTAGCCCGCGTACTTTCGCCAGACATTTCTCGCAAGGGGCCAACCTTCTCAGAACCTTCGGTACATTATGTGAGATTTCTTTGCAGCTGTTCTTTTTATTTAACCTGCATAATTTGATCTTCTGACAGCACAATGTACAGAGCGCAGTCATGCTATTCTTAAATATCTCGTCCTCATAACTCTGCAATAATGAGTGTAACGTATGTCAGAGCCAAGGTAAATGCCTTCCGGATATGGACAGTTGGAATTGTCGCCAGGCAAGGGAAAGGCTCGGCACAGGGCACGATAATGACCCGGGACAACAAAGAATACCAAGCATAGATAATTATTGTTAAGCAATGACGCTGTGATTTATTATCCATGATAGTATAGGCTCTTCGTGCTAGTTCTATAGTGTAGCTGAAGTTAGGCACAGCGCAAATGCAGCACTTAAAGAAAGCTAAACAATAGACCCAGGTTGTTAGAGGATATCGAAGACGAAGCGCGCAGAGCGCCTTAATTATTATTTGTGCATCATCATTTGCTCCAGGGTAGTACTTGTGACATCCACTTGAGCCAAAGTAGGTTCAGGATCAGGAACCATACAGAGTGCAGGTAATCTTAATTGCCAACCCGGTGATGATGATAGCACTGAACCACTCAGCAGTTGGCTTTAGGTCGTCGTTAAGTAATACCACATCGTAAGGGGACGGTTTTCACTGAGACCTACCGTAGAGGGGTAGTTGCCCCTACCCTTAAGGACAGCCTCGGGGTGACTCCGGCGGTGTTTGTATTGCCCCTTCGAGCCCTCGCCGCCCCTTTTGTGTGAGCCCTTGGGACAGTCTGCCGCCCCGTCCTTACACAGGCGGTAATGGAATTACGCCTTGCGGATTGCCTAAGGGAACCCGGAAAGGGCATAGTACTTCTTACTGAGGGTTAGCGACTACCTCGAAAAGCGCACTGCAGAGAACGGTGGGCAGACGGGCGACTTTAGCTGGTGTTTGTTGGATGCTGCTTATTAAACCGAGAGTAGGAGGCTGCATTATGCAGTTTCTGAGTAGTAACAGGAGCTCGTGCTGCTTTGCTAGTCCTGGGCTCGTGGGGGTAGAATAGATAGTGTTTCAAAATTTAAAGTGAGGTACAGGGGATATTTCTGGGATACTTTGTGTTGCACAGCAGAAAAGAAGCAAGATCCTGATATATTGTGACATTTCTCTCTTTGTGTGTTTGAAGATTGCTTTGTGGGTTTCAGTTGTTTCTGATTCTCTTTATCACATATCTCTTGTGTTGTCATTTTCAATATAGGTGAGCAAGGCTTAGTGCCATATACAAAATCCCTCATACTCAAGGACTCGGCTGCCTCTATGGAGTAACACTTCCACTGTACCAGTCATCATTATTATTCCTCAATCTCGCTAAGCCGTCCCACCGGTTGATGAAACCACCTAAGTTTGTCACACCCAGCAATTCAAATGAATGAAACCCAGAGACATTCATGGACTTCCATCTTACTTGGTTCTTCATTCTCTCGTGTGCATGTACTTGACACTCCATTATTGTCATCAAGTTGCCTTCTTTACTACTAAAAAAGAAGGTTGTAATAATTGCTCGTATTATACCCTCCAAGTACGGAGTACAGATCGTACATCAGCAATATTACCGTGTGACAATACATTTCACGGTGTGTTAACCGCAGGAACCGAAGCAAGCACTGGGGTTGGTGGGAACAGGAGACATGGTGGGCCATTTCTTGGCGGGGTTGAGTTGGACTGAGCGTCAAGTGGCCGCCTGCAGAAGGAAAGAAGCCCAGGAGAAGATCACCAAAGTGTCATAATTTGATTTTTAATTTTCTGAATTTTTTTTTTTTTTTTTCCCCTTTCCTTTCTTGATAGTGGCGACCCACTACTACCACTCACTCCAATGACCAAATCAGCTTCCTAAACCTGGTGCCGCTCTCCCGCCCCGTCATAGAAAAAACGATCGCCCCAGCGAATTCTCGTTCCCCTCCCTCCTAGGCTGGTAGAGTATTGTACTGCGACCCTAATTAATTATTTAATTATTTGAATTTTTATTACTCTTTTCCTTTTTTTTTTTTTTTTTTTGGCCCTTTTCCTGTGCCGGACTTTTCCACTAAGTATTACTTGCATCTTTCAATCCTCCTTGACATTCCTTCTTCCTCTCCATTTCCATCTACCTAGCACTGCCAACACATTGCGTTTCTGATTTCCTCGGACGCGTCTCCTTCTGGCGCTCTCTTGAGCTGCCACTCTATTGAAGGGAGGGCTTGTACGACTGTACTTCTTGGCTACATACCTGACTTTCTTGGTCTTATCCTATTGTACCTTTCTTCACTTCCGCCCCCCTCACATCATGCGTTGTATATCATGACAATCATCGTCCTGCTGAGGACAACCTAATCTCCAGCCCTCTGGGTCGATCGGTGGTATCATTGATCGATATTGAGAGAGCGTCTTCTCTATTATCTGTCTGATTGACAAGTTTAATTCTTCACTGAACTCGTCATTACCTCTCCGACCTTCCCTTCTACTACCTACCGCCGCCACATATCCTCTCGAGTCACCGATATCGAACATACGACCATATCATCAACTACCTCTTCGACCTCAATCCCGTTTCTAACCAAGCAACCTACTCGAAGCGATGGCATACTTGCGCGGTGGTGATCGACCCTTTTCAATACACAAGATTTTGAAGATGCTACTCTCGCCCCATCAGTCCAACAAGCCTGTTCAGCAAGATTCAGATATGCTTGAGGACGTCGATGAGCCTCCTGATCACCATTTCTTGAATACCTCCCCAATGAACGTCGACGACGGTGTCGTCTACGTCAAGTCCCCTACCACCATGAGTCGCGGCAAGGAATCACTTCTCACACGTGCCCTTAAGCACAGTCCCGAACTGGCTCCTGCCGACCACCAGGATCATCCATTTTACCGCTCGTACCACTCCGGCACCGTCAGCGGAATTTCGACCGCGGAGCTGACCAGCGACGGTGGACTCACGAGCCCATCCTTGTCCAACACTCCAAGCCCCCCCCTATCTCCTCAACTCAACGGTAGATCTGGGTTGGATGCGGCGGAATCCACTGTGGAAGCCAATCTTGGACGTAAGAGATGCATCAGCTTTGCGTGCGGGCGTAAGGCTGAGGAAACGAAACCTCAACGACCTACAGCACCGGAATCGACTACCAATTCGACTCCAGCGGAGCCTCCCAAGCGAAAGACGGTGCTTACTTTTGTCTGCCCGGCAAGGGATTCCTGCTCGACAAGAGAACGGCCTCCTGTTCGCACAGCTGCTCTCAGGTCGAGGCCCCGTGGATCCCCTGCCCCTGTCGCCCGCAAGGCGTCCCCGGATAAAGATGTATCTTGCTCGGTTAAGGCACAGCAAGATGAGAAGCCGTCGGCATCAAGCAGTCAAAGAGGTGTACCTGTGAAGGGTCTCGGCAAGTTTGAAGAGTCTGAGGCGACCCGGTTCCACGAATTTGCAAGCTCTGTCAGCGAGGATGATGAGTGGGTCACCAAGGTTGGTGAATTCACTGAGAAGATTACTATGAGTGATTGTATGAGAAAAGAAATTGCTATTAGAAAGCTTGGAGAAGAAGCGGAGGAAGAGGCGCTTGAGGAGGAAGACGAAGAGGAGGACGAGGACGACGCGGACTCGACCATCCAGGACTTCTCCTCGGATGATGGCAATGAATCCGACAATGAGGCTGGCTTCGCCGATTCAGACGATGAGAGTGATGACGGTTCTGAGTATGGATTCTGGGCTCCCACTGCGACGACTAATGCCACCAGCCCTCAGACATTGGAGTCGGCTCGCCAGGCACTGGAACGTCGCGGCTCGAACACATCGCTGGATTCTATGACTGACGATCCCCGCAAGAAATGGCCCCCAGCACTCGCGTGGAAGGCAAATGGTCGATCCCCTTTCAAGCCTCCCCCGGTCAAGATGCGCCCTGGAACTCCCAACCTACCCGACAGCACAGATTTCGTTTGTGGCACATTGGATGAGGATCGTCCTTTGGAAGTTGCATATAAGTCCTGCATCGAGCAACGTCGCCTCTCCAAACAAGTCCTCATTCCTCAGGATATTGATCCCAGTTTTCCTACGTCGGACATTGATGATCAAGATGACCTGGAAGAGGATGAGATGGAGCTGTCGTTTAGGGCTGATGAAGCAACTCGGGGAAGAACTGGTGGGGATTCCGTACGTCAACACTCGCCTCGTTTGTCACCCAAGCGGATGATGTCCCCTCCCCCGCGCCGTGTTGGTCGCATGTCTCCGAGACGTCTTCGGTCCCCTCCACCGCCGGTCAAGATGGGACCTACACAAAGTGGCGATGGTGCCTCGGATGATCAGCTTCCCTCCCGCCGCCCCCAAGGTGTCAACATCAGTGAATTGGTTCAACGCCCCCTTATGACTCGCACCAAGTCCCTGCCTCGAACTCCCAACCCTTTTTTTACGTCCCTCGACAAGGCTCATCGGTGGTCATCCATCGCCGACTTGAAAGAATCACCAGAGCGTGAATCATCCTGCACTCGCGAGGTGCACACTAGAGGCCCGATCGACATCGTCGAGGGTCTGGAGAAGAAGCGTCAGAAGCGAAGGGAGAAGTTCTGGCGTCAGCATTGCCGCAAAGCTGCCAAAGAGCAGATGGAGCGGCGACCCATCCCTGGAAAGGGAGCTGAACGGATGAAGGAGCTTGGCCTCGAAGTTGCTGAGAGGTTCAGAGCTTACGGTGTCGGTCAAGACGCCCAGCTCGTCCTATCTGTTTAGACCTTTCCTCCATCAGAAAAGGACCTTTGTCTTCCTTGTACATACTTGGACATTCTTTGTCACTTCTTTTTCCCAAGGGGATTCCCTTCGCTCTTCTCAACAGGCTACAGATTTAATCCTCTCGGTCGTCCTGTACTCTTTACACAGCATCATCGTTGCTTGGGAGGACATCCGTCATGCATTTACAGGGAGATCACTTTTTTCTATTCGTGTTTGCTTCACCTATACATATTTACCCTTTCCTTATCGGTTTAAACCATATTTTTACATTCCTTTACTGTTGTGGCCGGGGCCCTGTTTGAATTAGTTCTGCATGCTCGCGGTTCATATGGAGGATACCCCCTGCTTTTGTTGCTGCGTTTGTAGGCAGGCCACAACATGACAAGAAGACCAAACCAGTCCTTGCTGATGCGAAAGATCAATGAAGCCAAATAATTTCAATCAAAAATGATTCCTTATTTGAATAGTAAAGTAGTTTATTTTGTCATAGTTGTGCAAGAGGTCATGTGGTTGCAGGTTTAAAGTTGATCTTCCCGGCGGTTGCAGTTGGTTTTAGCGCTCGGCTAAGCGTCCAAAGCTAGCGAATCGGCCAAAAGTCAACGTCAACTCATCGGGCCACCACAACCTGTCTTCTTCTGCACGTATCTCTGGCCCAACCGCTCGCCACTGTTCTTCTGGCTTTCATCCTTTTCCCTGTGATCGTCAGCTATATTTAAATTCCTTTATATCTGAGGTCTGGACAGTTTTCCGCCATGTGGATCATTAACTGGTGTAAGTAGTTCCTTGTTCCTTGTTTTGCCTTGCAACTCCGGGTCCTCGACACCTCGAAGTTCCGTCCTTGCATTCGCTTTTGCTATCATAAAGAGCTCTCTGGAGGACTTACCTGGCATCTTACTTGCATTACTAGCCTGACTCCCGTCGGTTTCTGTCGCTAATGAGTTTTCTCTCTCTGTAGTCTACGATGTCCTGGCTTCCCTTGGTCTCCTAAACAAGCATGCCAAGCTCCTGTTCCTTGGCCTGGACAATGCCGGCAAAACCACCCTTTTGCACATGTTGAAGGTGAGTACCCTCGATGAACCTGGGGTTGTTGGATAGGGAGTTGGGTGTATGCTGACTCTGCTCGTGCTTGATGGATAGAATGACCGTGTCGCGACGCTCCAGCCTACGGCGCACCCGAGTACGTCTCCTTAACAAGTCATGACTGGTGACGGGGAATTTGTGCAGGGAGCTGATACTGATGATTCCAGCATCGGAGGAACTTGCCATCGGCAACAACCGATTCACAACGTTCGATCTGGGCGGTCACCAGCAGGGTGAGTAGAACTTGGCGGCCACGGCGCAGCAGAACTTGGAGCCGGGAGCTAGGAGCTAGTAAGCTGACAAAATGGATGTACAGCGCGCCGCCTGTGGAAAGACTACTTCCCCGAAGTCAGTGGGATTGTCTTCCTCGTCGACGCCAAGGACCACGAGCGCTTCCCCGAGTCCAAGGCCGAGCTCGACGCCCTCCTCGCCATGGAGGAGCTGGCCAAGGTGCCCTTCCTCATCCTCGGAAACAAGATCGATCACCCCGATGCTGTTAGCGAGGACGAGTTGAGACATCAGCTTGGTCTGTACCAGACCACGGGTAAGGGCAAAGTGCCGCTGGAGGGGATCCGGCCCATCGAGGTGTTTATGTGCAGTGTTGTTATGAGACAGGGTGAGATTTCTTTTGACTTTTTTTTGTGTCGTGTCTTTTACGGCTTTTGCGTTGCTCTTGGGAGTACAATGCTAATGTGGATGATGTGTACTAGGATACGGCGAAGGTATCAGGTGGCTGTCCCAATACGTCTAAACGACCAATAACAGCCAACTCCATCCCTCCCCTCTGATTTCCACCCATCACTACACTTTGCTACCGGTCTATCGATAATGATGATGATGAAGATGGAACTATGCCCCCTCCGTCCCTATCAGTCTTTAGCCCTCATTTCCCCCTCTGTCAAATGCAGATTCTAGCGATTAGTTCAAGTCACAAGTTCTTTTTGAAATCTCCTTCTTTACTTCAAGCTACGTGTTACACTGGCTGATAATCAACCGAAGAGAGATATACCGGGTGTAACTCAGGAGACATTCTTGTATGAGTGACAAAAGTAGCCCGTTAATTCGGACCTAACCTACAACCCCCAAATGCATTCGAGCGTCATGCACCAGATAAACGAAATGAAAAAATGTATATCCCGCCACAGTCAATCTTGTCTACCACCTTCGTCAAGTACCTTGTCATGTAACAAGCATCTAGCGGCCACTGTAGCGTATCCTTCATTCGCGTTGATCGTTATCAGGCGTCGCAACATGCAGATGCAAAGGAGCTAGACTTTGTAAAAAAGAGCCGTGGCACAGTTCGGAAGACACGGACACGTCGTTGCTTATTCGGTTTGGCATTACACTCACAGGAAGATTGTTCAGAATGAGAAAAAAAGCAAACGGAGAACACCACGATGCAGCCCGTCGCTTCGCCTCCACCTGTCAAGATAGTCCGGAACAACGAAGAGGGTAACACAGAGAAAGAGGAGAAGAAATGAAGATAAACAGGAAAATGGATGAAATAAAAGAAAAGAGAAAAGACAATAAGAAACAAAACCCCTACAAGGAGCAGAAAGTACCTTCCATATAGAGATAAGAGAAAAAGTTCAGCGTAGAAGGAGACTGTAAGACCGGAGTTCGCTGGATTAGCGATGGAGGGAGGATAATGTGACGGTCCTGCATGTCGAGAGGTCTCTGGATGGCCTGGTGAATCCGCGTTCGATCGTCTGAGGTTATGTGTTCAGGGGTCGCTGTGGTAATTCGTTGTGTCGTGTGTTGACGAATGTGGGATTGTAACGTTTTATCTCCGCCCGAACCTGCTGCACATGGAAAAGCTCGTATGATTTCTTACTTCTTCTTTGGTTTGCGCGGAGGAGTGGGCGCGCCTGAGCTCATGCCCCCGTAAACGTACTTTTGTTTCTTCTCTGCTGGTTTCAGAATCTAGGAAAGAATCATATGAGTAACTGGACCACAAGTCGGCGTCGAAGATTTAAGGCCCAGAACATACCTGGAATGAACAAAGAAGGCTTTCATCGACACTCATCATTGCACCGGCGTTGTCGAACTCTCCACAGTAGTTGGGAGCACTGAATAGCGTTACAAGCTGTCTCTTCGAGAAAAATTCGTAACCGTCCTCGACGACTTGGTGTGCACGGCATATCAGATCCATATCATGCTTCTGGAGGAAACGAGATACGACATCGGGACCGAATGTGAACGATACACCTCGGTCGTTCTCGCTCCAGCCGGTGATATCTTTGTCGGGATCGGACCAGAGAAGATCGCAGAGAAGACCGCAATCAGGGATCTATCCCAGTTAGCAAAGCAAACCTTGAGCTGCGAGAGCCCGACGGGACCCTTTCGACTGTTTTGACATTACAGACAGAAAGGAATCCATTGAGGCCCGTAACGAGAAAAAGGGCCCAATCCGTGATATGAAGCTATGAATGGGAGGGAAACTTACATCGGTAGGACGCATCACGCGACGGATCTGTTCCATAGAGTTCAAATCGGGACTGAGACCACCATGCATGGTGAAGATCTTCTCGTCAATGATTGCCGCGATGGGCAAGCAGTTGAAGCAATCAGTGAATGTCTTCCAGAGCTTAATGTTGTACCGCCGCTTGCACTCGTCATAGAAGCCATAGATACGGTTGATGGAGGCACATTCGTGGTTACCACGGAGAACAAAGAAGTTTTCGGGATATTTGATCTTGTACGCAAGGAGGAGGCAGATGGTCTCGAGCGACTGCTTGCCACGGTCGACGTAGTCTCCGAGGAAGAGGTAGTTGGCCTCAGGCGGGAAGCCACCGTATTCAAAAAGACGCAAGAGATCGTAATATTGGCCGTGAATATCACCGCAGATCTGATGAAGGCAAAATCATCAGTTTCGATCAGATGTGTAGGCTAGCATAGTCGCCAAGCCGCGGCAAAAGCCCGAGGAACAGGCATCATCTTACCTTGATTGGCGCTTCCAGTTCCAACAATATCGGTTGAGAGATGAAAATCTCCCTAGCCTTGGTGCAAAGATACCGAATCTCCGCTTCCAACAGTTGCACCTGCTTTCCAGGCCGGCTGCCCCTCACCTCCAGCAGTCTATCAATGATGTTGTCCAGGTCCACTTCTTGATCAGCCATGACGAGCTGATTCTCGAGACCAAAACGAAAAAGAGTAATTAATACAAAGGCGTTGAGCAACGAAAGAGAGAAAAAGAAGGACGAAGGGGAGATGGTAGCTTCCGGAGCGCTCGGTACACTGATTTAGGCGGCGTCTATTCACTGTAATAGCAAAAAAAAGAGGTTAGAGCTGCTCGATGATCATGTACAGTGCGGTCCAGACGCGTGATTCAATGCGCGCGGGAAATTTTTTTTTTCTCATCTTCCCCCCTCGATATCGGGAACAACGATGGGAAGCGAAAAAGAGTAGACGGCTTACCGAGATAGAATCTAGATGAAAATATGGACTCAAAGAGTTTGCAACAGGCCAAATGGCCTTGGAGTGTTGAGGAGGTGGAGGATCTGGCAGTTATGCCAGATGGTGAAGATTGTAGCAGCCCGCTCTGAGAATTATCCTTGACTGATGACGTGCGATGCAAAACGACGTGATGCGGCTCCCGCAGATTCTGGAAGAGAATAAGCGTCGAAAAAAGAGCCCGGTGTTGTTGGATGGAGTTGCTTTTGGACCGGGTGGGAAAAAAACGGGAAGCGTGTAACGGGAAAACAAGCGACGGAGCGGATTGGCTTGAGAGTGGGATGGGACTAGCAGAACAGGTGAACGACGGGGATTCGACAGGGACGTTCTTTTTCTCTGTTCAATCTGCTGCTGTTGGTGAAGATGACAGTATTATTCTCAGAGGATGAGAGCTTCGAAGAAATCGATGATCTTGGGTTGCGGTGGCGTGAGGGGGTGGAAGGGGAGGGGAGGAAAGATTGTTGGTCGGCAATCAAGGGATCTCAGGTCTTCCTCTCTCTTGCTCTCTTAGACTTATCTCCCGTTCAAGCGGTCGAGGCGGAAGAATTTTTATTCCCCCTTTTGGGTAGCGTCTTATTTCGAAAAGTCTTAGCTTTTTTTCTTTTCTTTCGCTAATCTCAAGGTGACCGACCAGAGAAACTAAGAAAAGGTCAGAATGAGTCGTGATGCAGGCCAGAACACAGATAGCATGGGCAAGGGAAGAGAAAAGGGAGAGAGGAGAGTTATAGATTTGGCGTTTGCGGGTTGGGATTGGCGCGCGCATAAGGCGGCGTACCGTCTGTCCTCTGTGTAAGGTGAAGGTTGGGAGCAAGTAATCTACTAGGTACCTAGGAGGAAGAATGTCGGGTATCTACTCACCTCCATGACAATGTTGCACATTTAAAAGACTACTTTAAATATCTTCCTGTTATTCATGGCTTCATTTCTATCTTTGCACCGTAGGTGAATATGTTTGACAACAACAGCAACAACTGAATCTATCTATCTATCTGTTCTTTATGACAAGTTTTGATCTCGGCTCACATCCAGCTCCAAAAATAGCGCTCAGGCATAGTGTGGTCCAAGTACGACAACAAACTTCCCTATACTCCTTCCTCTGCAAGGAGATTCTGTTAGGACTTATGGTCCGTCTGTGACCGGGTGAAGCTTTAAGCATCTGGTCAACTGTCCTCTCATTCCCCTATCAAACCCTCCCAATTCTCTTCTCTTTCCAGCAGCCGAGCTACCATGATGTCTACACCCAAGCATCCTACCGGGAAGCCCCACCCCCAGTCTGGACGGATATCAACGACTCCGAGTCTATCCAGATTCCAGAGTCCAGAGCGTGACACCGATTTTCATTCACAATCTTCCGAAAACGCGGAGGGGAATGTATCTACATTACGTCTGATGTCCTCGAGAGCGGCCAAGGTGAATCGCATCTAAAAAATCTAGTATCGTCTGTTGCAGAAATATGACTCGTCATAGTTAACTTCATGTCTCATGCATTAGGCCCGAATCTCATCACTTGGTCTTTGACCGAAAATATAACCGAAAGAAAAAAACAAGATCGCAGGCGAGTATACATCGTGCAATGATAGACAATGACATCTCGATGAATGTAGATGGTAATCCTCACACAACGCATCATTAGGAGAACCGGAAAACCCACATTTCAGGAAAACAGTGATGGGAGGGGGAAAGTATGAAGCCGGAGAAAAATAACCATAAAAAAACTCTGAAGCAAAATCCAGTAACGCCTTGACACCAGCTCCAGCTGCGCTTCATCAAAAGATACAATACAAGCGGTCTAAACAGGAAAGCGACTTTCTTCCGTGATGCCTCCCAAATGTCGGTCCATTTTGGGTGTCGATAGCGCATAGAGAAATAAGGATGTAAGGTAAGAGAATCAGGGAGGCCGACGAGAAGAGGCGGGAGAGGGAGCAAAAAGTGTTCAAACATCCAGCCCGCAATTTCGAAGTTTCACGTAACGCCATAAACAATGCAGTCGAGCCATCAATTGCCAGAATGGCACACGCAGGCAGCCAGTCGTGACGGTGAGGTGCAAATAACCAAGGATTTGACAACGCCGCAAACAAGGACCTGCTTATCAATTTTTTTTCGAGATGCTCAGAGCCAAAGGGAAGGTTCGTCTGCCGTGCTTCCAGGTGTAACTAAGCTCCAAGATTGCAGTCTCTGCAGTCTTTAATCCGCACCAAACAACAACGAAGTCCGAAATTTCTTGTCTTTTTGGTCTCATAAGTACTTTTGCTTTTCGTTCGATAGGTTTTTGATTGGCATAAAGGGTCTGTCGCCGCCATGTAACCAAGGCAGTGGTCGTTACTGGCGTAATCCTCATTCGTCGACTCAGGGGTTTCCACCACTGAGTATAGGTTGGTTAGCTGCCCTTGGGAAAGTTCCTGCAGACAGTAGGCTGGATTCGCCAATGCTCGTCCCGGTACGAGGCATGCTGATGCTCTTATCCCGAGTATGGTCTCCCATCATCGAGAGCCAGTTGCTACCAAACTCCTGCTTGAGAGCCTCCAATTTCTGCATGTAAAATTCTTCGTCGGCCTTCCAATCGGTGTTCTGAGACATGTTCTGCAGAACGGAAGATCTTTTAATCTGTGATGAGGAGCTAGTGTCGACTGCTCCGTCAGAGTGAGGTACGTTGGAGGGTTCGGCCTGGGGTCCACCATCAGATTTCCATTGACGGTCGGTAGGCGTCGAAACAAACGGATCAACGGGCAAGTGAACATGCTGCATGGGAGAAACAGAAGGCACCACCGCACCTGTATCGCCATTATCATCAGTGGGCTTATCCAACGAGATGTCAACAATTCTCCGCCGAGCACCCTGCTTTCGTCGACTGGACCCAATTCCGCGATCATTCTCTAGTGCTGGCGCTTGAAAAGCCTTTGGAGCTGCGGCTCCTTGTGCGACATTCGGTGGTTTGCTAACGACAGCCACGGCCGAATGGTCCGCCGCAGCTGACCGAATGACTGGCGCGCTTTCAACCTCTGCAACCCGATCGACCAGCTGTTTCCTTTCGGTGTATCCTGGTCCCGAACCATCGATGATTATGTCTTCTGAGTAACCCGGTGTGCGGCGGAAGAGATTGAAAATCACGATACGGTAGTTGAGATGCGTCTTGACGAATGGATTTCCAGATACCCAGATCTCCCGTATCTCAGGGAGATTGGTAAGTCTGGCAATCTCTGTAGGATCGAACAAGTTGTTGTCTCGCAGATCCAATCTCTCGAGCGAAGGCAGCCGCTCGATACCGGCAAGCGAACGGAGACGGTTGCCACGAAGGTTAAGAGCTGTGATCGCAGGAAGGGGGTTGCGAGACAGTGAGTGAAGAGAGTCGATCATACAATGAGACAGGTTGAGAGCTCTCAGAGCGACTAGAGAGGCCAAACTGTCAGGGACTTCGGTGAAGAGGTTCGCCGACAGATCAAGAGAATGCAGGCTGTTGGCGACGGGTGCCAAGGCGGCTGCAGTGACAGAGGTCAGGGAGTTGTCAGGGAGGCCTAAGTGCCGTAGGAACCGCCATTTTGATGGCGGAAGGATACCAGAGGGCAGACTTGACGAGCTTCCGTTACGGTACCCTGAGTTTTCGCTAGAGTTCGAGCTACCTGACCCAGTACGCCTGATCCGCGCAGAAGTCCCTCGGTTGTGACGATGGCTCGAGTGCTTTGAACTGGTAGGGCGTGAAGGTGAAACGCTTCCAGTCCGTGCTCGGCCGGGGGTAGCACCTTCAGAGCCTACTCGCATCATAGAAACTGCCTTGGGGCTTGTGCTTGTTCCGAACGCCGTTTCAACGACTGGTGAGCCGGGAGCGGAAACGGAGCCTGAGATATCAGGCTTGTGCACTGGTTGAGGATGAGTATTTCCGTTCCAACCAAGAACTGGCGAGTGCTGAGCCTTTGACGACCGTCGTCGGCGTTTATCAATGTCATCAAGCACGATTCCCGTCAGCAGATCTGCCATGTCCTCGACGTTCGCCCTTTTTAAAGTCAATGTTCGCAGCTGCTCAGACAGTCGGTCCCAGCCGAAGAATGAGCGGTAGTCTATATCAATAATCTCTAATACGCTCAAGTTTTTGAAAGCATGGAGAGGAACTGCAGTGTCAAAGGGAAACTCCTCGTACCCACGTATTAAGCGGGCGCGGTGGTCGGGGGCTAGACGTAAACACGGGATTTTGGTAAAAGCAGAGTACAGATATTTAAGATCAGCGTCCAGAGCAGCTTTGGCTTTCTCGGACTTGGAAGCCGAATCCTTGGATCCCAGACCTATTGAGGACCAGAGAGCACTCATGCCAGACATGACACTACGGACACTTGACACAGAGTGAATGGAATCTCTGTCGCCTCTGGACCGTTGGGGTTTGTTCAGAAACGAGACATAGGACTGCGATACGTCGTTATGGATATTCTCCAATCTAACGTTCATGGGTCCCACGGAGATGGAAAGGTCCTCAAAGCAGGAGAGGAGGTAGAAGAGATGATGAGGGGTGAGGGTGAGTTTGGCGGGCTTGATGTTATGAGAGGCAAACCTCAATGGCCCAAAGGACAAGGCTGCCGCCAAGGTCGACGAGGCCGAGCTTGACGACAAGCCCGACTGAGTCGGTTGTGCATTTTTGTTGGTTTGGCGTCTTAGCTGCAATGCATTTGCAAGAGCTTTCTCATGGGTGCGTACGAAGCTTGCGAGGTTCTAACCAAGGAAAAGTAAATAGGTTAGTACACACCTATTTGCAGAGGAACCAGGTACTGGGTCTGAACTAACTTTGATGAAAAGCTGGCCATCTTCAGTGTTCAGCTTCTCCATTACGGAAGTTGCTTCGCCCAACAAGACGGTATCCAGTCAGGCGAATTCTGATGAAGGACGCTCAGGAGGTACTCGTAACGCGAAAGACAGGAGTCGACATCTTGCTGACAACAAGCAGGAGGGAGATTGAGAAGAGAAATGAGCTGTTGATGGAAAAGAAAACCAGTTAGCAACAATTCACCCCTGATTTCCCATGACCATCCACATCCTCCAAGGTTAAGGGGATGTATATGGTAAGAGAGAATGGCCCTGAACAAAAGGAGGAAAAGGAAGCAGGGGAATACCTCGACAAATATAGCGAGAGCCTAAATAGAAAGTCTTGGACAAGTGTGGTAAACCGACAAGTTCACAAGACCTTCCACCGCAACGAAAACCTTTCGTGATTGCTCTGGAGGGGAGAGGAAAAAGTTGTCCAATCTCAGGGTCGGTATAAGTTTGTCGCCTGGACAGACCCGAGAGAAAGGGGGCTTGCTGAAGCAGTTGACGTCTCAAAGAATATGATAGAATTTGGGGATGGGCGGAAGATAGGACCAGGGGGTTGCTTTTTTTTCTGGAAGCTAATATGAAGTACCGCAATCTATTGAGAGCCTGTGAGCAACCTGAGTGGAGGGTGGGCGGAGATGGAGGTGCGCTGAATCAATCAGCTGAGGGGCTTAGGGGGCAGTAAGCAGTAATGACAAGGTAAAGTATTTCGATGTAGTAAGATTGATATCCCACTAGATGCGAGTAGTGGTTTGGGGATGATATCCAGAAAGACCTCAGGAGGAAACGAGGAGAGATGTACAAAACAGGAGGGGATAAAGAGCGCAATATAATCCAAGGAGGCAACGGGTAGGAAGAGACGGCAGGCGACGATTAGCATTATCATAATTATTATCTGTTATCGTATGAGTTTTGATTTTCCTCTGGGTCAGGGAGCCGCCGTACTGGGGCTGTTGTCGAGCTACTACACCCGTGGTATGGTACGGTATGATGGTGAAATATTTGGAGTACCTTAAAAGAGTTGTAGGCATACGTTATTCACTTTGCCGCTGTCTTCTTCTACCCTGAGAATTTATTCGAAATAATGATATCGTAATGTTATTCGTTGGTTTTAATATGTACTTTGCTCCTTTCAAACCGCCATTCATGTGTAGATTCATCGGTGGCGACCTAGTTTGGGGCAAGCGTAGATGTGGTTTGTCCAGTGTCAACACCATTCTTTTCCTCTGCCGCCCCTATCAAGTTTCGCATGTAGTGATACTAACATACACAGTACCAAACGACAATAAATTGGATAAAACAACTAAAACCTAGGTAGATAGGTATGTACTCACATATTTGGTGATCTCCGCAGATTGCCCGTCTATGATGTATTATTATCTTCGATTCGTCCTGACATTGCACTCGAAAGTATCAAACGTATCATCCATATTATCGAACCGTTGGTACCAGGGAAATTACCCATTGGTCATAACCTTAGTTCTTTTAACATACCACCTAAAACGAGAAGAACCAGAAAACATCATTCTTCGGGTCTGGGAAAATAGTGGGCTATCTCTCCGAATCCTTGAGGGAGCGGATATCCCGATGGCCGACCTTGAAAATCAAAATGTTATCAATTTCGATAACAAAGGCCAATTAAACAAGCGAACCTTGAAAGGCCACGCTCTGTGTGTACACACAAAGTATGACGACTGCGGAGCTGACCATGAGTAATGATTCCAATCGCAGCCACATGATTCAACCTGGGAAAGCTCAACAAGCTGCCGGTCGGCTGAAAAGTCTTTCGACTTGCGTTATTGCTGTTAGTAGTAGTTACTCCCGTTCCCTACTGACCTCGATATGGAGGTGGTATCGAATCCTAGCGTTCGCTTGACCCGTGCTGCTCTATGGTCCACATTTTACGATGCAACTGCGGTCTGTGGTGCTTGCGCACCCCGCTTTGATTGGTTGGAGGGATCTCAGCGTGCAGCTGATAGCGCCTGGCGGACATGCAAGTATAAGCACAGTGGACGAATCACAGGCGGGACCCAGTCACCTACATAACGCTTTACCAAGAAAGCTCTAGATAGGCACAGCAGGCAGGCAGTGAAGCAATTAGGACGGAATTAGAGAGTACTAGAAGTGGCATCAGGGACAAGGAGATCATCGTAGGTACAGACGAAGAAAAAGCAAAATCGGCCTACAAAAAGATCATACACTAGTGGCCTCAATTAGATGAGAATGAAAAACTTTGAAGCTGCTCCGCATCCCGTATATCAATACCATATCAAGACAACTATCAATCATGGAATTCCTTATCTGAAACTTTCCTTGGATTGCTCAGCATACGCAAATATCACTAGGACTCGGACCTCGCATTGACCTTGACATTTCTAAAGAGGCTCAAGTGGTACATTTAGTATTATATTGTATTATTTTCTACTTGTCTTTTCAATATCAAATGACCCCGGTTGTGGCTGGTGGTCATCTTGTCATCGGCCATAAAGATGCTTTGGATGAACCCTTTTGACTCAGATGCTTACCAAGTAGATTGTTAGTTCGGAAATCTCAAGATCACATTGCATTGCATATCCTCAATTTAGTATCAGGTACATTAGCTTTCACTCCCTTGGTGTTGGGGAAAGCCTCACCATAGGTGAGCTGAAGATATAATTGTCCCCGCTGTCAGTCACACCGCTCATCATCACACCACTTGCCTACAACCATCCCACCCTCCATGACTTAGAGGGCGGATACCATCAATCGTTTGATCCATGGTTTCTTGCCATCCTCTTCATGACATCCGCCTTGTTGTTGTCAGCTTCATACCATACGAAAGCCCACGTTCTTGTGATCGCCGGAAACGTCTTGCAAGAAGCTGTATTGGCCACAGCTCTCTAAGTTGACCGCTGTCAAATTTTGAGCCTTTTACGTGAAATCAAAGGCACTGATGGGCCTTTTTACAAAACAAAATGTTGCCGGAACTTTAGTTTGCTGGATGAACTGATCAAATGATGTTTCAGAAGTGATGCATCCCGTCAGCTCCTTGCTTGAGGGAAAAGTTTGATGGTCCATTCATGAGAACAGGTCATTGACAGTATGGTTGCAAGCGAATGTGAGGTATCGCTACAGCACGATGCACTTGCAATAAGCGAATCTCGCGCATCGAGATATTCTACGAAGGCTTCTGAGGATAGCTAAGGTATGCTTCCACAAATATCGATCTTTTTGGAGGATACACGGCCTTCGCCGGTAGGTTACTATCAACACTTCACATCACGGGAGCACGGTGTTGAGCTCTTTGTTTACGCGGACCCCTGGGCAATTGTGTTTCACACGACGGGGGAAACTTCTTGGCGACAATGATGCTTGGAGTTTAAATCTCCCATTCGTTCTCCGATGTAGGAGCATTCTGCATGATAGCTCAATATGCAGTAAGGGGAAATGATGGGGAAGATATTCAAGGCTTGGAAGACCAGCGCATAGCATTCTTTTTCCATGAAAAATCTATCGGGAAGAATTACGCATGACCCCCCAAAAATAAGCTATGACATATGACTGAAGCCCGTAATCCAAGTTGCTGAAACACATCCCTTGAGCTGAGGAAATCCGTCCTACTACAACCCGCTTTGATGAAGAGAAACCGGGCCGGACGTGGAGACTTGGATAGCATTTGCAGCTACATAACCTAACATTTTAGGAAGGGAAGATCTGACGCCGTTCTTTTCGTCTTGTGGGCGGGTCGACTCTCCACTGCGGTCAACCGCCCGAATGATCAGCGATCCTTACGCGAGGAGCGATTCTCGTGCCAATCAAAACCACCGTGGCGATCATACGCACTGTGCATTTGTGCACAGTGCACTCCCAAGCCGTAACTCAGCAGACGGGGTAGTACATAGTATACGACTATTCATAGGCCAACTCTCATGATGTATGAACGCAGCGCCAAGCAAAGATTCGGCGCCGACTAGTGGTATGTACACGATGCCTACATATGTAGCGTGCACATACCATCATACCAAGGCCATGAAAAAATGACCGATCTTCATGCACGAGTCAGAAAGAGGAAGAGGTCCGGCGTAACAGGCGGCATCACGAGTGCGATTGGGTAGTGCGGCCGTTCCATGGAGGGGAGGGCACAATTAAGATTAAGACCCATGCAGGTTGCTGTTTCTGGCAAGGTGATTGTCCTTTGTTTAGTAACAGTTCGGAAAGTAGATTCCTCGAAAATTAACGGCGACCAGGTGTGAGGTAGTATTTCTTGACACCCAGCGGCTATCGCGCGTTAAGCGAATAAACTTGGTTGAAGATACCTGATGTAAACAGAGTACATCTACGGACAAGAAAACTGTAATGATTCACTTTCTGTGGACTCAAACTTCGGCAGAGGGCTCCTGGATACTATGTGCCAGTCTTCGATCCTTCGTGGCCAGCATCATAGCTTGAGTACAAGCCAGGTGGAACAAATCAAGTGAACGACCATGACACTTTTTCTTTTTCTGCCTCTCAAGACCCCTCCAGTCTCCAGTCTCCATTAGAGGGCCCATTTACAGCCAGCATCCCATGGAAGCGGCAACAAGCCGAGCAGGCTAAATCGAGCACGCTAATGCTGCATCGACCAAGGCACATGTTAGACTCAAATCCTTCCATATCTAAGTGGTTGTATCCATCGCCACCGCTGTTTCTTGAAGGATGTCCATAGCTACGTCAATCGGAATCATTGTTGGCACACCGCACCCTATGTACCAACTTTATAACAGCGGGGTCGTGTCTGCAACGCTAGGCAGGATATCAAGCAGTAGCTGCAAATCATTCGCCTCGATGATGCTTGAACCGAGCCAGTAAGCAAAGCACATCCTTGGGCCGATCTCATCGGATCGAAACATTGCTATCTTCAATGCATAACATTGGTTCTTTCAGGGTATGCTTGTTGCCTTGCACTAGAGGGAGTCCCGCCAGTGAAAATTTCCTTTCCTTCCGGAGTACCACATTCAGATATCCCGCAATGCTGGAGGGTGATGTATGAGGCTTGGATGCTATTTCAGTCTCGCCGATCAATGTCTACCCCGCTCAACTCTTCAAGAAGATGTTTCTTCTTCATTACAGATTATTCTGCGTAGACTACGTAAATGCTGGTTACATAGTTGACATTTGGGCCGCTAACGCTGCGGTGCCTTTGGTGATGCGGATGGCTCTCTTCTTCCGAATGAAAAGGACCCCTCATGGGCGGTGTCTTATTCAAAACCTAGCCATGTATCACCAATGGCTGACTGCAGCGCGGACTTTGTTTGGTGTCGGAGGCTAAAGTTGGGGTAACCAATGGTATGTATGCGACTGTATGGCTGGCTATCAATTAGATACTTGTCTGTTGCTGTGGTTTGTTTGATGATGTTTACGGAGGGGTACTCCGTTCAAGCCACGCATTCCAAAGCCAGCTGATCCGTTACCTAGACATGCGCATTGCCTTGGATATCGCGTGGGCTGCGAATGTGCGCGTGTACAGGACGCATTCCAATGTCCCCCAGATAAGAAGGCAAGATCCGGGGAAACTTGCGTGGAATGCATTGCCTAGTGTACGCACGTGATATAGGGGGTTTGCACACCACACTTTGGCTTCGATTATGGCTAAAAGATGTGGCAGGGTCGCGTTCTGCAATGTCGATCTATCAGCAGCTTTGGCCATACAGATCAGACATGCGCAGCAAATGCTTCGATGGTGGCTGACATGGACCTGCTGAAGTTTCGGAGAAGTATCAAGTGTGTGAGGCGAAATCTTGGTCATCCTGGGATTGATTGAGGGGAAGAGATGTTGAGCGGAATGTTGGTCATCTGGAGCGTTCAGTTGGTTCTAGAGAGCGAATGCAAGTTGTAGAGAGCCTATGAACGGTCCATAGGCAAACAAAAAGAACAAACTTCGAGGTCGATACTCCGTAAGTACTCTGCTGTTTGGTCCAAAGTCTGGTCTGTCTTTATCTGAGCCCTCGTCTCATCCCTGTAAGTGTTTAAAGTGACAGACCCATGGGTCCTGTGTTTCGGACCGTCGGTGAGCCTGGGTTTTCAGAAACGTTATCTTCTTCCGCCTAGCTGATTAGTCATTTGATATAATTTACCTTACTAGTCCCAGAAAAGTGTAGACCGTATCAGCCACAGCCCAACCACTAACCTGGAGCTGGAATTGTGGCTTGCTTGCTGATACGTGGGGCGGTGACACCATCTGACGTCGATGTCAAGTTAAGTTGCGGCTTGCAAGCAGGACTTGGGGACAACATCTCAGCAACGTCTCTTCTTCCTTCTATCTATCCATTATGAATGATTCCCAACAATGACATCGGATGAAAAGTCTGCCACTTGCGACATATACGATCCCAATACGCTTCCCGACTATGACCGGGAGTTTATCAACCCGGATGACCTCCGGCAGTTCGAGAAGGCGCTGAATGCCCCCGAAGCCGCTCCTCTTGTTGCGCTTAATGACTGGCGTCCAGTCAATCAACGGGTTCGGAAAAGCCGTCGAACTAAACCGAGGAGAAGCAAAGATGAAACGCGAGAAGGTGTGCTCTACACGGTGTTGAAGTGGCCATTCCTCTTCACGGTGTTCGCATGGATTACGGTCCTTGGCTTCGCCTATACACTGACACGCTTGTATATCTTCCTGTATGAGCAATTTGTGACATGGAGAGGCAAGAGAGAGCGACTCAGGAGAGAGCTCTCCATACAGACCAACTATCAAGACTGGCTGAAAGCGGCACAGGCCCTCGATACTCACCTCGGGAATCTCAAGTGGAAGGAAACGGACGAATATGCATACTACGACCATCTTACCATTAATAAAGTGGTGGCGCAGCTAAAGCAGACTAGAACAGCAGCCGAGACGGAGATGCAGAATGGACGCTCAGGCCTGAGTGATCCGCCTGCCGTCGAAGAGCTTTGCTTCCTGCTCGAAGCATGCGTGAAGAACAATTTCGCAGGTGTGGAGAATCCTCGACTGTACAGTGAAACATATTCAGGAACGAAAGATCTTGTGCAGGAGTACATTGACGAAGCTCACTCTTGTATCCGGCTAGTCCTGGATAGTAAACAGATTTCGAATGAGGACAAGTATCAGTTCTTCAAGCATCTGGACACCAACTTCGGTCGCACGGCTCTTTGCCTGTCTGGTGGTGCCACATTTGCCTATTACCATTTTGGTGTGATCCGGGCGCTGCTCGATAACGACGTCTTACCCGAGATCATTACCGGAACGTCAGGAGGAGCCTTGGTTGCCGCTCTGGTCGCTACTAGGACTGACGAGGAACTGAAACAGCTGCTTGTTCCGGCTCTGGCTCATAGAATCAGGGCGTGCCATGAGGGCTTCACAACGTGGGTGCGCCGTTGGTGGCGAACGGGGGCCAGGTTCGACACTCTGGATTGGGCTCGCCAGTGTAGCTGGTTTTGCAGGGGCTCGACCACATTCCGAGAAGCCTACGAGAGAACAGGGCGTATATTGAATGTTTCGTGCGTTCCGTCTGACCCTCATTCGCCGACGATTCTTGCGAACTATCTCACCTCGCCTGATTGTGTCATCTGGAGCGCAGTCCTTGCGTCCGCGGCAGTCCCTGGTATTCTCAACCCGGTTGTCTTAATGACGAAGAAGCGTGATGGAACACTTGCTCCATATTCTTTTGGACACAAGTGGAAGGATGGCAGCTTGAGGACGGATATACCTATCAAGGCTTTGAATCTGCACTTCAACGTGAATTTTACAATAGTATCACAGGTAAGTTCTGCTTGCATTTGGGTCATTAGTAACTAGTAAGGTCTTCTAACGAAATCATTCTATAGGTCAACCCGCATATCAACCTCTTCTTCTTCAATTCCCGAGGAACCGTCGGCCGACCTGTCACGCATCGTAAAGGCCGCGGGTGGCGCGGAGGTTTTCTGGGGTCCGCGATCGAACAATATATCAAACTCGACATGAATAAATGGCTTAGAGTCCTCCGCCATCTCGAGCTCCTGCCTCGCCCCTTAGGCCAGGACTGGAGTGAGATTTGGCTGCAGAAATTCAGCGGCACCATCACGATCTGGCCCAAGAGCATCCCCTCCGACTTCTACCATATACTATCGGACCCTAGTCCAGAGCGACTAGCACGCATGCTTCACGCGGGCAAGCAAAGCGCTTTCCCGAAGATTCAATTTATCAAGAATCGGCTCAAAATCGAAAACGCCATTATGCAGGGCCTGCAGCAGTGTTCCTCTGGCGGAGGTAGGGTGATGTCACCGATTCTATCTCGTCGTCGCCAAGACCGTGCACAGGAACATGCAGACCGGATGGTCGAGCGTCTCGACCAGAGCTTCCCAGAGCGCCAGTCGGACTACAAAGACGAGTCCAACTACATGGAGGTCTCAGACAGCCTATCTGCAACGTCGTCCCGCCCGCACACCCCAGACGCGCGACGAAGCAGCATGTTCGAGGAAATGCGGCGCCAGTCAGCCGTTTTCTTTGACGATTCAGACATGTACGCCGACGAGGATGCAGTAACCACCTAGAGCGCCCGTGTCTTCTGTTCTTCCCATTCCATCATCGATTTCTGTTTTCGGATGCCTGCATGGATGGCTGGTGGCTAGTCGGCAACGGTGTTAGCGGGCGCCAGGTCACCATGCGTGGTCGATCTTCGGGGATCTTCGCGAAGGGCGAAGGGATCCCGGCCGCATAGTACCATTTCTTTTGAACATGCTGCGTGACGTTGGCATATGACATACCCTAGAGTAGATCGGCTTCCTCTTGTATTATATCATTTGTTTTAGCATCGATCGATACCTTACTGTAATACAGGTTAATATATCGTTTTGATATTTGGTTCTTATGAAATGAATTGTGTTATCACGCCATGCAGTAGCTCGAGGAATACCTGGCGCAGCATTGATCATACTTCGTGGTAGACAACAGTGACCACCACTGGCGCACGTAGGGGTACAAGTCAGAAATTTATCTCGCACATGGGTAATATCATGTATACCGTATTAATGAGTAGCATTGTTGATAGTATCAAAACATGCTCAAATCCGTGTACATCACAGGCACAGGCGCAGACTTAGGAGGGAGTATAATGTTCGTTGCT
The DNA here is from genome assembly GCF_010724455.1 of Aspergillus lentulus. Next base: position 545,452 of record NW_022983877.1, on the reverse strand, counting down.
TCGTTCATAGTAACCAGTATAGTACAATTCGCTCATGGATCCGGGGCGATCCTTATATAACTAGGAATTTGCTCGTAACCTCCCTCGCTGACTCCAGGTCACCGCTTAACGCGAAGATATTCTGCAGCGCAACGGCAGCTTCGCGCGAGAAGTCCTCCACGAACTGAATCCCAATTTGCCCGGCATGGTCCGTATCCTCCATTACGACGTCGCTACCGTCCGCTGGGCCCGTGTTCATGGTCAGCGGCTGAGAGATCTTACCCTGAGACTCTGTCTGGATCTGCTCCCCAATCGCCAGGACGCGCTGGTAACCTTCGATGGCGAGATGCGCGAGGCCGAGTAGATGCCATACGCGAGCAAAGTTGAATTCCATTTCCTGCCGTTCCTGGAGGAGGCTTCCCTTTCGCTCGCGAACGCGACGGTATTCGTGCATGAATGAGAGCCCCTGCATGATGAGGTAGTGGCGGTTGTCGGACTGACGTTTGAGAGAGTGGTGGATGTAGCAGAGGGCAATGGAGAGGAGGACGGCAGGGTTCTGGTCGTCGAGATCGTATGCGCGGAAAAAGTAGTTGAGAGCTGGGTAGAAACTGTTGCCGGAATATAGGATGTGGCCATATAGCACAAGCAGGGCGACGTCCAGTTGGTCAGCGGGAATGGCTTCGCCTGACTCGTCGCGGGTGGTAAGCGTCGCACGCTCTTTGTAGATTGACTCGCGGACTGCTTTGCTGGGTCTGGAGTCATTGGGGCCATCTGGGATGGAAAAGTCCATGGCCTTGATCTGCCGCAGCATGAATTTCATGTTTGGTGAGGAATGGAAGAGAGACCGGTGAGGGTCACCACAGAGACGGCTTAGCATGGAGAATAAGCGATATGTGTCTGTGACGAACTGATATTCTTTGATGAACCAGCGTGCTTCATTTGCAAGAGTTTCCTCGTCTTGCGCCTTCAGGGCACATGCTGAACGGGTTAGTATACCAACGAGCGAGACCAAGGTGCCAGGAGTAACTCACTAAACCAGCAGACGTGGATCAGGCGAGTGGAAGGTTTCGAGTGATACCAAATACTGGCATCTGCAGCTGCTGCAAGACTATCGTAGGCTTCGTCAGGCTCCCCTTGCCCTGAGACGACAAGAGCGTACTGCAGGAATAAGTCGAGCCACTCATCGAAGCTGATACCATGGTAGTCGGTTGGTACAGCATCCTGGAGAGGCTCTTCGGTAACTGTGCCTGTTATAAGTGTAAGCTAAGCCGGATCATGTCTTTTCGGAACGTCCTTTTTTACGTACCTAAAGACTCCTGAAGACGACTTGCCATTTCCTGCATCTCATCCATGAGAGTACGATTTTTATACTTTCCCGCCTTCCTTTGTGCTTCCCTTGAATAACCCAAAAAGACGATGTTGCGTTGGAAAGGATAAAACACCTTATTGGAGCGAAACTCACGTAGCAAAGCATCCGCGATGTCAAGCCAGTCCTCAAGCGCTTCGGCATTGCCCTCTTTGACCGTTGGTTGAATATGCAGCAACTTCCCATACAAAAACTGCACAAGCTCTGTCCTTTCTCCCTCAACTTCTTGGACATTTCTCCTCGTAGCGCTTACGGAAGTAGTGGTAAGCGTCGGAGCCTGCCCTTCAGCATGTTCAGGCGGTACAGCCATTCTCAGACCTGGTAATTCCGGATCGGTCTCGGTTCTGAACTCCAGCGCGAGTTGTTCCAAACGAGTATCCTTTCTCCGCCGATGAGTTCTGGTCTCCTGTCGCCCAAGCAGGACGGCTTCGTTGACATACTTCAGCGCTTGTTCAGTCATTCCGATGCTCTCGTACAGCTTTGCGAGCTGTGCACGCGACTCTATGTTTCTTGCATCATAATCTGCTACCGTAAGATAGCAGTTCTCAGCTTCTTCAATGTTGCCCAGCTGCATGAAGCAGTCTCCCATGGCCATGAAATAGCTGATGTCGGCATACTCGGTGGTCTGCTGGATCGGCTTATAATACCGAAGGGCGTCCCCCAACAAACCGACTTCCTTGAGCGCATCCGCAACCTCGCGGAAAAGGTCGCCATAGTCATAGAGTCTAGCCCCTTCGGAGGTGTCTTCTGGATTCAACCATGAGAAATGATGCTGTGACCTGGTCAGAAAGATCAGAGATCCACAAGCGGCGTTAACCCTCTGCACTTACCAGAGCTTCGTCCTTGTGATCGTAGCCCATCCTCAGACGAAACAGACCAAGCTTGATCCGAAGCTCAAGCGGAAGACCCAACCCATATGAATCTCGCGGCCAACGTCCTGGAATATAACCATCGACTTTGATGCGCCTAGGAGAATCGTTTGCATCCCATTCGCGGTCGTCTTCGTTGAAATTTTCCCACATGTTATCATCCCGGCGACCAAGAAGCCATCGCGAGACAGACTTAAGAGCTTTTAATCCTTCTTCATATCGGCCTAGGTAGCTGAACAATTCGGCGTATATGTTGACGTCGGACCAGGAAAAGTCGGGAGCATCTTCCGGCTCAAAGGACTTGTAGTACTCAACACTGTCCGTCCACTGATCTACAGCCTTCTGAACTTCGTTGAGATCAATGTAGGCTTCTGCCAAATTTCGCAGAGCCCTTGGATGATGCGGAACCTCTTTGAGGATTCTTTCGTACTCCGTGACAGCACGGCCGTTGTGGCCCAACTCTCGATAGACTGCAGCTCTCTGAAACCTCGCATTGTAGTTCTTTGGTTCAATATCAATGACACGACTCAGGCAATAGATGACATCGTTCAGGGCTGCTGGACGATCATCACCGGCTCGATCAAGTATCATTTGCGCTACTTTGAACCATACCGTGGCATCCCTCGGTCGCGTATGGGCGCCGCTGAACAGTGCCGTTAGAGCCTTGTCTTTCTGGCCCTGAGCTAGAAAGATCTCCGACAGCAGCGAGTGGGCAGCAAACATCTCAGGGTTGATATGGATCGCACGCTTCACAAGATCAATGGCGGTTTCATAATCGCCATCGATAAAGGCCGAGGTAGCCTCCGAGTGCAGCATCTTGAATTCCGCACTGGGCTCCAGTGGCTTACGAGGCCCTCTCTTAATTCCTTTCCCACCACGGGCGCCCCATCGTCCAGAAAAGGGCCCCGTGCCTCTTCTGCGGCGTCGTCTCCGACCGACTGAATCGTCATCGCCTTCCTCTGCAGCATTCTCGTCCACGTCTGAAGGCTCCTCTTCGCTAGAAAACGTCAATAATCAAGGACAAGGCAATTTCGGATGAACAAACTGACGTTGAAGATTCTTCCGCTGAAAATTCAGAAGGGGAGTCCTCCGCCGAGTCATCCATTTGCGAATTCTCCTGTACATCCTCCTCGTCCTCGTACTCCATAGCTTGCTGGCCAGGTAGCTGCGAGGCGCTCCGCGAGAAAAGATCCTTGTAAAGGCGAGGATCAATTACGGAGTGGAGTGAGGATTCGCCTGCGACGGCTGGCTGAGAACCTTGCCAAGGGTACTGCATCGTCTCATCAATGTCAGGATAGGCGGACTCCTGAGACTGAGAGGGATGACCGGACCTATTTCCATCACTGGGATATTCCATCTTCAAAGTGTCCGATATGAACTATCCACCCGGGTCTATGACGTTGCAGAGAAAACCAGATGAATTGCAGTCCATGAACGCAGGAGAGTAGTGCTGATAAGCTCAGAGATGACCAGGTGCAGATTCACACAAGCATGCAGAATAATGTATCACCAGGTGTAAAGTAGACTGACCCACCATCACAAGAAGGTCTCAGAGCAACTCAACCGCGATGCTGGATGCATCTGATGGCATGTATCCGATTGAGTCGAGTAGAGTAAGGTACTGTCCCTTGTATCCACATTCATTCAAGGCGCGTCAGACTCGTTTCGACGCAGACAATGCTGGCTGGTTTCCACGAGGTTGATTCAAAAGAGCATAAAAGCAAAGACATGAAGGATCCTCATGAGCTTAATTCATACCAACAGATCCCCACTATCTATAGCATGCGAGCTGCTAACAGCAAGCGAGCGGTCTGATTGGGCAGGAGATTCCTCGGACTTCACCAGACTGATGGAATCACAGTAATGTAGATGATGAACTTCCGTGAAGAAGATACAAAGTAAAGCTCAAAAAGATGAAAGAAATTATGAATAGTCCAGGATCACGGCAGAAGCGATGGAAGCTGCTTTACGTTGTCCTGGGTGTTGGACTAGCAGATGGCTGACCCAAGGAAAAAAAGCGACCAAAAGCGCCCAACCGGAAAAAGCCTCGACTGTCTCCTCAAACTGGAAACTCTTCTTCCTCTTCCTTTCTTCCTCTCCCTCTTCTTTTCCTCCATCTCTCTCCTTCTTCCATCTCTTGTCCATCCTCCATCATCTCTAATCTCCTCCCCCTCCCTTTCACCCTCTTCGTCCTTTTCTCACTTTCCTTTTTTCTTTTTACTTTGATGATTCAGGCCTCTGCTTGTTGTGTTTGACACACTATTGCAGTTGGTCCTGACATCCTTTCGTTAAAAAAAAAAAGAGACAAAAATATACCACGCGAAAAAAACAAACCAAAAGGTAGCCTACAACTACAAAATCGCCACTGATAATATTCCGACTCTCTGTCCGCTACGCCTTGCACAACTCCTATCGACGACGATATCTCCGACGCGAGCTCTCACGTATCCTTGAACACAATCCTTCGATACCCTTTCGGTTCGATCCGTAATCGGCAGAGTCTCGAATCAAGTAGTGCAGCCACTGGCTTGGTCTGTGCCCCGATCGTTGTCGCCTAGAGCTATCTCGGTTGGGTTTCTTTGCCATTGCAAAAACCTGTCTCCATCCTTAGAGAGATTCTCGGCCCTTACCTTCTGTTGTATTGTGATACGGCCTCTTTTCCGTTGTCGTTGTCGTTCAAGTCTGGAGTTTCTTTCTCGCGCAAACTCAGCAGGTACTGCAGGTGTTTTGCAGTAATACTTCTTCTTCACGCACCAGTGCTGTAACAGCTCAAGCAAAAAGAATTACACCATCACCGTCATTCGATTGCCCTCATGGCTAGCCACATCATCGGCAACCGTAACAGCACTCCGGACGCCTCCAAGTCGTCCCTTCGTCCTCCATCGTCTTCTCGGAACCTGGGTTCTCACCAGCTACGCGCGTCGGCCGATATGTCGGGCTTCCCGTCTCCGCTGTCGTCTCGCAGCATCCGCCCGTCCTCGGAGGTGTACTATAACCAGCAGTCTCAGGCTCAGAACAATGCGGAGGATCCGTTAGATCGTGCAGCTCAGCAGTGGCTCGCCGATATCGATCAATATGAGACTACTCTGGAGGAGATGGCAGCTGCCACGCTTGATCAGGACTTCAAGGACGAGCTGAGTGCTATCGAACAATGGTTTCGCGTCCTCAGTGAGGCCGAGAGGACCGCCGCTCTTTATGCTCTCCTGCAGCAGACTACGCAGGTGCAGATCCGCTTCTTCATTCAGGTCCTCCAGCAGATGGCCAAAAGTCACCCAATGTCGGGCCTCTTGTCACCTGCCAATTTTGGTGAGAAAGGTATGTAGGCAGCTAAATCCCTATCCTACGCTTGTGGCTGACTTGTCCTTTAGATGCGATGTCCAACAGGCTGAATGATGCGATGTCAAAGTTGAACATTGACAGCTCCCGCAACTCCTTGGGTCGCCCTCCGCCGTCCCCTGGTGCCAAGCGCAACTCGGGTTTGGACTCTTCGACCATTAATGCCATGTTCCCCGATGCCGCCGCGGCCATCGCCAAGAAGAAGGCCGAGTTCACGCAGCAAACTGGCAACGCTCCGCCTTCCAACCGCAATAGCGCTGTTTATGGCGACCGCTCCTCGTTTGTTGCACCGACCATCTCCGCTCCGGACAACACAGACAACCTGGGTCAGACTCCCGCTTCGCCATGGGCTCAACGAGGTAACGAGCCTCAGCCGCCTATTGCCCGACCCAAGTCTTCATCCGGCCAGCAGCCGATGGGACAGTTCAGCCAGGCCTCGTCGGGCCTGCGTTCTCCGCTACCCACACAGACGGCCACCATCCCGGCTCCTGAGATCGAGGCACCCCTACTGTCGCCGTACAATGTTGGAAATGCCAGCTGGGCCTCCATGACCAACACTCCGATGACAGCAACCTTTGGTCAGCAGGTGCACCAGCCGCCGAACTCGCAGGCGGATATGGTCGCGAATGCCACCGCGATGAAGCTGGCCGCTTTGTCGACGGTCAACAACCGCATCGCCCTGGATGATGCACGCAAGTACCGCCGTGCTCGCTCAAACGATGGACAGGGCAGATCTTCCAACAACAACGTCAACCAGACCATGCAAGGCGGTCTTGCAAGCCCCGGCCTTCCGGGAGCGAATCATCTAGTTGCGGGACAGCTTTTGAACGCCCAACAGCTAGCTGCCTTGCAAGCTCAACAGCAGGCGGCGATGGCGGGTCGACGTTCCCGCCCCACCTCCCCAGGCATTGCCATGCAGGGAGGCGCGCTTGGAGCCATGGGCTTCACCTCACCGCAAAACAACGGCTTCCTGGCTGCTTATGACCCCAACAATCCGTTACTGGGTAATGGATTGGGTGCTCTGGGTCTCAGCCAGTTTGGGCTCGGTGGTCATGAGGGCTACCTCTCTGATCATTCCGAAGTCGCACGTGGCCGCTCTCCCCGGGGTCGCCGTGGCAGCTCCAAGCCGCCCGAGGATCCCACCGACCCGAATCTTCTGAAGGATATTCCCAGCTGGCTGAGATCTCTTCGCTTGCACAAGTACACGGATAACCTCAAGGATCTCAAATGGACCGAGCTGATTGAGCTCGACGACAAGGCTCTGGAGGATCGAGGTGTTAATGCTCTTGGCGCTCGGAACAAGATGCTCAAGGTTTGTCTCGCTCAACTCTTGAAGTGGCGGGATGTATTACTGACGATCACAGGTGTTTGAGCAAGTCAAGGAGGCCAAGACCGAAGGAAAACTCGACAACATTGCGTAAATGACACGGATTTACTTCTGTCATTTCTTTTTCATTTTCTAACATTCTCTCAACTGCATTAATTTGACTAGATTGACCTTGGCATAAGTGGCAGGATCCGACCTATGAGCGATCTCTTTGGAATGAGCTTTGGAAGGAGAGATGTATGTACTTTTTGTGACGTGCTTTTTGGCTTTACGCAGCCGATCAACGGATCAACACGGCGAGCAGCATTTGAGAGGCCCGGTTGTGTCTCAAGTGCTGGCGATGTCTGGAAACGGGTTATGAAAGCAACAGGTCTGTCTGACCAGGATGTGCAGTGTTTGATTTACTACTGTTATGTTATGCACATAATCAATTAATATGACATGATTAAGCAGTCTTAAGTGTAATGGAGTGTGGGTAGAGAGGTAGTCAATTTCCTTAACCTGTAGTGCCTAGGATGAGGCAACAAGCATTGTGATTGGCTGGTGGAGTCTTCGACAGCGGTGGACCTCGTCAACCTCCGTCTATCAACTTACCATATCCCCACCACTTTAGAGACGTACATCACTTTCAAACATCACTCGTTACCATATTATATCCATCATTATCAAGATTTTACAGCCAAATTGACCACACGGGAAACTACACCTCGAAAGAAAGAACCAGAAACCGGAACCAGGACAGAAAAATGCCTGCCACGAAACAGGAACTCTCCCTACTAATCAACCCGCTCGTCCCGGAATCCGTCCAACACAATAACCGAGTTAGACTCCTCCCTGCCCCCCTCTTTGTCAATGTCGAATGGAATTAGTGTTAACAGAAATAGGTTCTCTCCCAACTCCACTCCCTCACCTCCTTCCTCCTAGGCCTCACAGCCGGAATCCTCGCGCTGCAATCAGCAACCGGCTTCGCGTTTTATCTCCTCGGGACGGTGCTCGTGTCGGGATTGTTTCATCTGCTTGTTCTCAGACGGAGTGGTGGGAAGGGCGCTGGGGTGTTCTTCCCGGGTGTTGGGGGCGAGATTGCGGGGATTGATGAGAGGGGGTTGGTTAAGGGGAATGGAGGAAGGAGAGGCGCGTGGAGGGATGTGTGGCTTGGGGGCGTTTTGAGGTGATATCAGTCTTTTTTGGGTTCCATTGGATTGGATTGGATTGGATTGCATGGGGGTTGTATAGAGGTGTGGTGGTGGTTTGGATGGTGTATCATTATTATCTTCTACGTCTCTATAAAAAGATTCTATGCTATGTCTATGCTTGGCTCTGTGGGAGAGGATGGAGTTCGGTTTCCTCTTCGTGCCTTGGCTTGGACTTGTTGGTGTGTTTGTATGCGGTTACGTTTCCCTGTCACTGTCAGTTTACTGTATGACGGATGCGACGAGAAGGGCAAAAGGAAAGGGAAGTACCGTTAGCAATGCCCACAGGTACGGAACGTATATGACCTCGCTGTGGCCGCCCTCGCTTGTTTCTTCACCCCCGGTCTCGGCCTGCTCCTGACGCTGCCGCGAACGCTCTGGCTTGATCCATACATTACCCATCACCAACCCCGTCGCAAGGCTCAACCCGATGACCGGCATGATAGCGATAAACGCCCACATGATGGCCTCCTTGCCCGCCGTTCGGATAGCCTCCTGCTCCGGACTAGGCAGACCAGCAATGTATTCCAACGAGGAGCCGTCGTGCACGTCCAGCCCAGCCATATCCCCGCTGCCGGTGTTCCTCGAAAACCGATTATTGAATACGCTCCCCATAATCGTCAACCCCAGCGTGCCGCCAAAAGGCAGCGCAAATCGCATCAGCGACATCGCTGGGGCGATCTTCTCGGGCCACACGCCTGCCGTGTGCAGGTTTACGGGCATGAGGCGGAGCCCCGTGCCTGCGCCCGCGAGAACCATCATCCCGTTTATGAGGGCGGTGTTTTGCGTGCTGATGGCCCAGATGAGGAGGGCGAAGCCGGTGGTTTCGGCGATTGTGCCCGTGTTGATGGTGAAGAAGGTCTGGGCTGGGTAGACGTTGCAGAGGTAGACGGCGAGGTAGACGCCGGCTTCTTCTGTCAGTTTGTTTCAGGAAATTAGAGCGGGGAGCATGAGAAAATACCTCCTAGTCCTGGAATGTAGTAGAGCAGATTGATGCCTGCTCTCGAGGCAGGATAAGCTTCGACTAGGGTGAAATATATACCGATGAAATAGAAGACGGAGTACATAGCTGTAGTACCAGCGTCAGTTCAGTACCTGTACCATAGGGGAAAAGATGAGTACCTGCTCCACTGGAAAACTCCAGAACCGCAAGCCAGATCGTATCGCGTCTGGCGAACATGCTATACGGCAGCATGGGCACCTGCTTTGGGAATATCCGAGCAAACAATCTGCCAGGCTCGAGGAAGTACTCGTACAGGAAAAACAGCACAAAGCATGCGCCTCCCACAATCAGTGGCGCTAGAACCTCGGGGGAAGACCAGGGATACGTTGGCCCTCCCCATGCCGTGCCCAGGATGATGAGGCCGACGCCGAAGATGAACAGGACTGCCCCGACGATGTCTAGCGTTGCCAGGGCTGGAAGCACGGTAGACGACCGCGAGCCTTTTTTGAAGACGGTTCCTTCCACGAGCTCATTGCGTAGGAGGACGAAGATCACGATATGCGATATAAAAGCAATCTATGTACTAGATGGTTAGCTCCATCATCAGACCCTGCCGTCCACGACCAGACTTACCGGTATGGGCACCAGAAAGCAGTACCTCCAATTACTCTATTCTCATCAGTCAGAGGCCCAAAAAACCAAGTCTCAGGCTTACATCGGTCAAATACCTGCGCATCACCGTTAGCATCACCATGATGAGGAATCTCCAAAAACTTACCCCCCAACAACCGGCCCAACCCCGTACCCCAACCCTCCCACAAACACAGATATCGAATTATTCCTCGCATTTTCTCTCAGCGAAACCCGATCCGCCAGAACAATCATAATGATATTCATAATCCCCGCGGAGCTCGTCCCCTGCAGCGCCCTCCCCAGCAACAGCATCCCCCAGCTCTGCGCCGCCGCGCACAGCGTACTCCCCACCAGCATCAGGAACATGGCGAGCTGGAGCACTGCATGCCGACCGAAGACGTCGGCAAGCTGGCCGAAGATGGGGATGAATGTTGTCGAGGTTAGTGTGAACGCGGTGACGATCCAGTTGAGTTCGTCGAATTTGTCTGGTACGAAAAGGTGAGTACTTTGTGAAAGTGAGTGTTAGGACTACGGGAGAACGCACTGAAATGGGATGCGATGGAGGGGACGGCCGTGGCGACGATTGTCAGATCCAGCGTGCTGAGGATATATGGGAGTGTTAGACCGCAGATGAGTTTCCATCTGTAGATGCGGTCGTGGCGTTGCTGCTGTTGGCAGAGGTGGCATTTGGCGTCGTCGTCTGGTGCGGACTGAGGGAGTATGTGCTGGTCCTCTGTCTTTATGGAGGTTCGCTCCGTAGACAAGCCATCGTCTGCTGCTGCTGCAGCCTGGCTCGATTGTAAGCGGTGTTGGCAGCGCGGCTTTTGCTCTCCGCCAGACTTGGATGGTGTCCGTGTCTTGTTGTAGATGTACTTTGTGGCGGCGAACATCGGAGTGCAAGCGCAGTCAGACTATGTCGATTTGTATCAGGAGGAACAGAAGGTGATATGTTGAACAAGTAAGCAGAGGAGGACATACATCATTTTATAGAGGAGGGTCTCTGTTGTCTATGTCACCAGTTCCATTCCCTCGCGGTGCTTCGTTTCCCAAAGAGGCAACTCTCGTATTCGAAAGTTGAAGCCTGGATAAGCGTCAGCCACACGGACAACCGAGTGCGGAGTATATCTAACCACTAATCGGGCACCTTTAATCTTCTCGAATCGGGCTGTGTGGATCGATGAGAATTTTAGCGCACTTAAAAGTGTCTCCTATCCTGGTACCAGGGCTGGTGCACTGCCACAATCACGTTCAGCCGCAAATATTAGGAAAACAGGGAAAATTTGACATCTCTGGAGATAATTTCTTCATTGCCATGACATTATATCCAAATATCCAATGACTCTATGACTATATACAAAGCCATGACTGTAGGGGTATACCTCGGGATATCCATCCCGACAAACTGAACTCGCTGATAAACAAGAAACAGAAAATGCACCATTAGATCAAGATCCATATATAGCTGCACGGCATTCAACTCCAACCAGGGAGGCATTTCAAGCATCGGTCGTGGCATTCACCTCGGCAGGATCAACATGAAGCTCCGGCGCCGAGTTGGCCAATGCACTCTGCAGTGCACTGGTCAGGTCGATATGGAAGAACGGCCGGTTCAGACCCTGGACGAGCGCCACTTTACGGCGGTTCCGGTACGCCTTGCTTTCCGTCAGATCGCGCTGCAGTTTATCGTCATCAGTACTGCTGCTGTCGGATGGGGTCTCAATGCCGTGGGTCTCGCGCTCCGTTGCGTGCGAGTCGTCCTTGAGACCCTCTTCGATGTCACCGTGCTTCTGCTCCGCCTTGTGGGCCTGCTGGTTGTTCACGAGCTCGGCGAGCGCCGCGGCGGAGGCACTGCCCTCGATTTCGGCAACACTGAAGATAGGCTTCCATCTGTGAAATCCGTCTTCAGAGACTGGAGTCGGGTAGCCGAACCCGGCGGCAGCCAGGGCTCGCTTGGTCCAGCGGTTGTTGATGTGGGCGAAATGCCACTGCACGGTCTGCGGAGCGGCATAGTGATCCAATTGGTTGCGCACATCGATCAGATTCTGTACGGAAGTCACATCCACGTTATTGACGGACGAAAAATCAAGAATGACCGCGCGGAGAGTCGGCAGATGCGACCGGTCTTCTCCTTCCTTTCCACGGCGAGGACCAGGGTTGTTCCATGGCCGATCGCCAAGCTTGCTGTAGGAGAAGGGATTCGTACGACGGGTCTGTTGGAAGATTGTCTGGACAAGGTAATCGGTGTAGTGGTTGCAGTTGGGGTAGTTGAATCCCTCGGAGAATCTGTAGATAAAGATGCCGGGATACGGCTGCTGCACTTCGACTTCAGGGTTGGTTCCATCGGCGTGGTCGATAGGGAGGAAGATAGAGCGTTGAAGATTGCCCTTGCCATCGGCGGGAGTATATCCGTTGGCCGGTCCATACTTGCCATCACCTTGCACAAGATGGTCACCGATGACCGAGTGAATGGTCACCCTTCCCAGGAATTGGCCACGAGCTTTGGCAACACGGAACAGCAGAACGGCTGCGGAAACAGCGACAGTGCAGTAGATTCCAATCTCGATGGAGGTGAAGACGGTGACAAACACACCGATAAAGAAGATGATCGCATCCAAAGGAGAGACGCGCCAAAACTGGTAGACGGTGTTTGGAGGGGTAATGAGATCGCCCACAGCGTGGATGATAACACCCGCGAGGGATGCCTTGGGGATGTAAAAGAACATAGCCGGCAAGGCGTAGATGGCAAGCAGCACGACGACTGCGGTAATGCAGCCAGCCAGGGGAGTTCGCACTCCCGCCTTGGACTTGATGGCAGTTCGGGAAAAGGATCCGGTGGCAGGGTAGGCACCCAAGAACGGGCCCAACAGGTTTGTAACACCAATCGCAACCAGCTCCTGAGATGGGTCTATGGTATAGTTGTTGACACGGCCGAAGGACTTGGAGATGGCAATGTGCTCAATTAAAAGGACGATGACAGCGGCTGGGAGTTCACCGGCAAACGTTTTAATGATTCTGGCATTGACGACCGGGACGGCGGCATGCTGAAAGCCTCGAGGAACAGTTCCTAGAAGCTTAAATGCAGGGTGCTTCCTGCGGTGAATGTTCACTGCGGCGCTGATCATCGTGTAGAATAGGATCACGAAGACAGTACGCAGCGTAGACAGGAAGAAGAAGGTCTTGGCGCGCTGAGGGTATCGCTTTGCGCCATAGCTACAGGCAGAACGGATAATATAAAGCATGGCCAAGGCAGAGATACCCATCGCCGCATCAAGTCCGGCACTGGGAAGGTGCTTGAGAGTGTTGATGATGATATTGTAGGTTGCATCCCGGGTACTGAAGTTGGCAGTCTCGCCTAGTAGGTCTTTAACCTGACCGGAGCAGATATTGAGGGCTGATCCGGTCATGAAGGCAGAAATTGCAGGAAGAGGGATAAAGTCGACAATGAAACCGAGACGGAGGAGACCCATGGCGCAGACGATCCCACCACAGATGATAGCCATGGCGGATGCGATGATATAAGGCGGGACATCCGGAATCTCTTTCTGAGCTTTGAGGACGATGGTTCCAACTAGCGTAGACATAACCGCAACGGGCTAAAGCAATGTTAGCATACATATCTGCGGAGGAACGAAAGGTAGTGTTACTAACCCCAATGGTAATATCCTTGGAAGTGGCAAAGAACCAGTATATCAAGACACCCATAAAAGAGGAATATAGACCGAATTCGACGGGCAAGGCAGCAAGTTTCGCGTACGCCATGCCCTGAGGAATGACCACAGCTCCGACAGTCACACCTGAAACTCGATTAGACAGACGCATAGGGATGAGACGCAAGTAGGGATTACTGACCAGCAACCACGTCTCCCAAAAACCATTGCATATTGTACCTCGTGATCCAAGTCAAGAAAGGGAAAAGTCTGTAAAAGTAGTGGCCGACATCCTGCCAAGTTGGGCAGAGCTCTTTGAGCCATTCAGCCGATGTGGGCTCGGGTTCGACGTAGGAATAAGTATCCACGGTGCCAACGGAGAACATGGACTCGCCCCGGGTCACTGGGTCAGCATTGGCACCCAGAGGGTCACGGTAGGGAAGCTTGATCCCCAAGCCTTTGGCCAGGCCGTGGCCAATCTTGGTTTTCAGGCCGGCAGACATAATGGCAGTGTTGGTAGACAAGCGTTCGAATGGACCAGGAGATGTCTGGAGGATAGGGTACAGTATGCCCCGACTCAGTAGAGCTCGACGAGGACGTTCGGCAAGTAGAGACCTTCAGATCTGGAGACAGATAGCCGTGTGCCACAGACAAGATTGGCTCGGGGGGGTGTGTTGATGAGTGTATTCAAGCAGACTCCATGGTATCGATGGTAGATATATAAGATGAAAAGGTGAAGATCTAGAAAAGCCAAGAGCGATGTCGTGATCCGGAGATGAGAATGCGAATTGCTAGCTATCCGCAACGAAAAAAAGCCCCCAAAGCCTAAGTTCAAGGTGATATGACCAGACTGATCAAAAAGGCAACCAATCTGAACAAGCAATCGATAGAAATAAAATGATAGAGACGTGGGGGAGTTAGATTCTGTGGTCTATAAAACAAGGAATCGTAGTGTGGCTTTTGGGAGAGACCCAGCCGGGGAACGTCTTCTGGCCAGCGGAGGCGTTCGAACACGAAGGAGGAAAAAGCAAGTGAAAGTTAGGTAGAGGAGGAGGTAGATAGAGGAAGGGATGAAGATGGTTTAAAGCAGTAGAGCAAAAAGAAATAGGTGGAGAGTTGCGTTGACGCCGTCAAGATGTAGATCACTCATTTGGGGGGTTGATGGAGATTCGAGAACAGGGGAGAAAATCATTAATAATGACAGGATTACTTTTCCAGATTTTCAAAGCAAGTCATGCTATTTCGGCGCTTGAACAAGGAAATAAGAATAATTACGGATACTTTTTTTTTAAACTAGATATTTCATGTGCTCCATACCTACGGAGTAGTAGATACGGAGGAGATATCTTACGTACCTTGAAAATTAAGCCAAGAGCGCACGGCGACATGGGAAACCATGAGACCCACATTGATCGCCTGCACACGCAAGACCGTAGATACTTGGACCTCTGAAAGAGTGAGAAAAAAGCGCTAAGGAAGTAATCAGGCTCGAATTTCGAAATTATCAATGCATCAATCGGGAAAATGCGCCTGAGCCCGGTTGATTTTAGCTGAACAGGCCACCCAAGCTGCAGGCGTAAGAGCAATGTTTCCCGGAGAGCCAAGGGAAATCTCTGTTTGGGAACTGAAAGGTCTGGAAGCAGTTCAGCCCTAGTATCTAGATAAGAATAATAGATACTTGCAAGATGACGAGGGGCGGGTCCATGGTTTGCCATCAGACCTGCATCTAGGGCGATGACTACCTCCGCTCTCTGCAGAGAAAATCTCTTGAAGGAATATTCTGGGTATATCCAATGGTCTTTAGAATTCGAAAATTGTACTCCGTAATTGTTCTCCGTTACTGTACCAGCTGTTACAATCTAACAATCTCAATTATCTACTCAGTAAGATCTCCAAAACTCCAAAATACCAAAGCAGAAGGCGTTTAATGCCAAGGAGAAGTGGGGAACTGATGGCAAACTCTCCAGACTTGCGGACCTCACCGCTTTAAGTTACAGCCAATCAAGACTGGTGACGGGCACACCAGCGACATCATCCTCCATACCCCACCAAGCTTAATCGCCAATAGGAATTCCGGCAGAACACGCCATCGCCTGCATTGATGGTGAAAGCTCCTACCGGCTTGGAAGGTCCACGTGTGCCGTGGGAGCATTCGTGAGGACATAAAACAGTTGTATAGGCTTACTAAGGTCTCGACGCTACCCATCAAGCGTAATCTCGGAAGTCTAAATGTTTCAAGTTTAATTAGGAATAGTAACATGTAAATCAAGATAAATGAAAACTCTGAAGAAAATGAACTTGACAGAGAATTCAAGGCTGAAGCATATAGAACTGTGGGGTAGTTACAAGGAGATTGATAACTTGCCATGAGAAAGCATTTTTACTGTCAGCTGTCAGCACTCTGCAGTTGCTTTAACCTACTGATGCTTCGAGCTCTGAGATCAGATCATTCGCATATGCAGACTGCAGGCTCTAATCCTATTTAGCAACATGTGGCTTGAACTCTCGGCGACGAACCTCTTTCGGTCTTGGTGCAGCTCAACTCGTCCAAGCTCCGTCCTCCGACAGGTCAGTTATCTACTTACAGGGCAAGACCGCATGAACTCTCCATAAGACAGAGATAGTCGGCAACGCCTAAATGATCAAATTGGAGCACGTTGGCTAGTTAAGTAAGCTTACTCGAAATGATCACTTTCAGCGGAGACTGATCCAGCCGCGAACTCCTGAAGGATTGTTAAGAACACCGACGTGTCTGGATCATCCAGTTCAGCTCCCAAAGTCGCCAAACACGGATGATTGTGATAGCTCCAATCCAAATGTAAATCGAATAACGCAGGTAACGGCGGATAATCCAATAATTCTGAGTTTCTCAGAGTCAGACAGCACCCAGACGCCCCCAGAGTTATAATCCTGGCCTTCCCCACTCTGACACCATCGAGATCAAAATCGCATCATCTCCATCTTATCACAATGCAGCATTTGACATCTCCTATTTGAATCAAGCTATCCCGTCAAGAAATTCTGCGACAGTCAGGAATTAGGCCCAATCGCCCTAAACACTAATCTCTTGACTATGTGCCGTCCTACCTAGCTATGAGACTCGTCACATCAATTTCAAAGCTGGATGGCTGTTTATCATACTTGGCAACCGCCGACGAAATCATTCTACCCGCAGCGGATTGGGAATTATTGCCTTGCCATTAAACCCCAAAAGTCTGACACCCCGGTTCGTGGCTTGCTCCGTCTTAGCTCCTGTCACACAGCAGAGACGAGTCGCCGCATGACTTGACTGCTCCTGTAGCTAGGAGGCTTTCAATGATCGCTTCGAGGTACAGCCCCTCGCTTCTCATGAAAGGGGTGAGCTCTGTTTCACGAAAACGAGACCATTACTCGTTTACTTTTCCCTGGCTTGAACTGAAAGCACCAACCAACTGTGTCGGATGTGTGAGAAACAAGTAACCGCAAGCGAGACCATGTGGAATCTAGGCAGCATGTGCTCTGATACCGCAGATCAGTACCCAACCTCATGGTTTGCCTCGTGCTAACGTCCCAGGAACTAATCACCTTACATGAATGTCTTACAGCGCAGTCAGCACTACTTCCCCCACAGAAACTTGCATCTGGCCGATCTGAGCGGTTTTGGCCATGTGGCAAGCTGCAGGTTGCATCTTTTTTTCTTTGTCAATCGACTGGGACATCGAAGTGTTCACCAAAAAACATGTTAAGGCAACCAGGTACAAACGTGGGATGCCACCTGTTTACACGTCCGTCATGGTCAGCGTCAACCATGTCCAAGCCAATGCCGGTGTTCTTGGTCAGGCGATCACGGTCACGGCGCAGTCACTAGTCGAGTACAGATACTGACATCTAGTGTGCTCTTGCTTATCGTCGAGCCACCCTTGGCCCAGAGGCAGTCAAAACGACTCGCCCCAACGGCGGCTGAATGAGCTCATTGCAACAATCTAGCTATCAGTCGAGAGCAGTTATCATTCCTTTCTACCTCAATTAATCTGAAATCCTCGACCTAGGCTTGTCTACTCCACTGAATAAGGCGATACGTCTGAAAACCTTCGTTTTCTCTGGGGGTAGTCGTCCTTGGTTTGTGGGAGATGCCCCAAACCGCCTCTCGAATGCCAGTCAAAGTGCGCTACGAAGCAAGATGACTCCACCACAAGCATCCCAATAATCGCATACTTCCAGCCCATCAATCAACCGTGCCCAATTCTACCTTTGAACTGCCTACATGCTCGAGAACCGGCTCGTCTTCTCTGACCTGGATTCCGAACCCTAAAATCATACCTATGGGCCTTCCCTTTTCGAACCATCCTCGACAATCATATCTTAGCTCCAATCCGACAGCGAACCTCTTCACTATGCATTCAGAAAGCAAGGTAAGTGGCTCCTTAGGCGTCATGTGGATGGGACGCTGCCAGGTTATACGTACTTCCAAGTTGTAGAGTAATTCCCAACGACGATAGGCGTAATGGTGATCGAAATCAGTCCAATGAAGTGGAGTTTTGAGGGTCAATGTTTCATCGTCATTTTCCATACGTCAGTACTCTTAGGAGGTCCTGAGCGAAAGCCGAGCTATGATTGCTCGGGACTATCAAATGGCCGAGTATTGCGCAGAAAGAAGATCGCAAGAGGCCAAGACTACGGAGTTCGGTGACAGATATTCTTGAAGTTTTAATACCCAATCCGCATTCAAGTCTATAGATGTGAAAGAATCCCGCGGCACTCAAGCGAGCCGAAGCAAGCAAATCTTCGATGAAACAACATCATTCATCCTCATCACCTCATCAAAGTCAATGCTTCATCCCACGAAACAGAAAGAAAATCCTATGCAAGGGAATCTGAAGTATAATGAAAAAATCAAACGAAAAAGAGACATCTCCATTGTCATCTCCCAGGTCTTCAGAGCGAACGCCACCGCAAAGCAAATCATTAAGTCAGAAACACAAAGGAACCGAATTGTACCAGGGACGGCTCCCCCACATGGTATCATAAGGGACTCGCGTAAGTGCACCAGCACACATCAACTATATTAGCCACAACCATCTTCCTCAATGCCTTTTACTGCGAAGCACACTGCACACGCTCTGCGCCAGGAGGAACATCATCGTCGTCCTCGTCCATGGCGCTGGCGGCGCCGTGAGCACGTCTTTGAGAGCCCTCGCTGGCGTCAATGTCCTCCAGTTCGAAATCCTCAACCATCGAATCAGCCGGAGGCTGAGGCTGCTCCATACGAGGTGGCAGGACCTTCTCCAGGAGATCGAGGTTCTGGAGCTGATCCTTCTCAGGGAACTTGACATCGAATTGGATGTACAGGTTACCAAAGTCGTGGTGGCGGTAAGAGGGCATACCCTGGCCCTTGATCACCTTGATGGCACCTAGAGGAGATATTAGCTACAGCGACTCAACCAGACGAAGAATTAAACAAACACATACCAGGAGTGACAACCTCGCCAGCAGCGATGTTGACAGTCAGCCACCGGTCATCAAGGTGCTCGATGTTGATAGAACCGCCGGCAAGAGCAGTCAGGAGGTCGATTTCAGCGTGGTAAAACAGATCGTCATCCTTGCGCTGGAAACGGGTATGAGGCTTCTGCTCAATCTCAAATACGACGTCACCCGGTAGGACGCCAGGCATCTGGTCACCTTCGCCGCGGAACTCGATCTTGTGGCCGTTCTTGACACCCTTGTCGACGTGGACATGGAGCACCTTGCGCTCCACGACGGTCTTCTTACCATTGCAGCGCTTGCAACGGTCCTTCTCGCGGATGATCTCTCCCTCTCCGCTGCAGTCGGGACAAACGGTCTGGAATCGCTGGATCATGGGGCCCATCTGGCGCATCATCGTCTTCATACCGGAACCATTGCAGCCAGTGCAGGACTTGACGGCGCCTTCCTTACCACCGCGGCCGTCACATCCGGCGCAAATGACCGACTTCTGCAATGCCAATTTTGAGACCTTGCCACGGTAGATATCCTCCAGGCTGACTTTGTGTACGTGGTGAATGGTACGGGCCTTCTTGGGGCCTTGATCCCGCATGCCACCGCCGAACATACCGCCGAACGCACCACCGCCGCCGAAGAACTGAGCGAAGAGATCCTCGGCACCCATTCCTGGACCACCAGCACCGCCTTCAAGACCTTCTTCACCATATTGATCGTAAATCTGACGCTTCTGAGGATCCGAAAGAATTTCATAGGCACGGGACATTTCCTTGAACTTTTCGGCGGCTTCCGGATTGTTTGCATTCTTGTCTATACATCGCCTGTTAGACTCCAAATCCATCCAGCGCGAACATCATTGACAATCACATACCGGGATGGTATTTGAGGGCACCCTTCTTGTAGGCGCTCTTCAGCTGAGCTTCAGAGGCTGTCTCGGGTACCTGACAATCAAACCGTCAATTCAATCCTTGTAATAAAGATTATAAGCCTGATACTTACCCCCAGGGTATCATAGAGCTTAGTGTCCTTGACCATTGTGATATGAGTCTAAAATGAGGCTTGTTTGGCGAGATAGAACTAGCGACAGGAAAAACTTTTCGACTAAGAAAAGACTGTCCGAAATCTGGACGGGTAGAAAAAATGGAAGAGAAGAGAAGAGAGGAGAGGAGAGGCGTAGGAGATATCGACCAAATAGTCAGTATCGAATTCAGAGGAATTGAAGGTCGGAGTGAGGTTAAGAGAAAGAATCTGGAGGTAGGTCTGACCCTTTCCAGATTATCAGGACAGGAGCGGCGACAGGCGGCTGTTCAGGCTGGAACCGTAAACTTCTGAAATCTGATTACCAGGGCAGGCACCAAAGAACCACTTTTCTATGCGAAAGATGTCCTCTGATACGCCAGGCGTTTTCAAGATCTGCGTATCTAAAAACGGAGATATGATATATTGAAACTCCGAGGAAGTCGAGAGGAAGGGATGAAGGGTATATCTAGTCGGTACGAGTCGCCTTAAAATGAGAATGCACAGGTGATTACAGGTTCGCCTTTTCTTTCTTTTCAAGAAAGGGAATTCTCTTCATGCAAGCCTTACAAAACTCCGAAAGTGGTCGATACGACATTCTCGCTGCTTCGACTGACCCCGTCACAGGCTGAATCCATGGCCCGAGCGGGATTCTGCCCGTTTCGATGCAATTCCATGACCTTCTGTCCGCATCGCAGCCTTTCCATGGCTGACTGGGATTTTGTAATACACTGTTCCTTACACGTCGGTCTATGGGCACTCCTGGCATTCTGCTGCGTAATTGTTCTGTTTGAAAGTAATTTTCCGCTGTCTTCCACCAGCCCTATACATAACAATACAGCGCTGCGGAAGGACAAAGAGTCATCCATATGAGCCCCGTCCAAGGCTCATTCTTAGATTGCTAATCTCTCCGCGTTAATTTACATAAAAGTCAATTTGTTACTGTTCTGACCATTAGTCACTTGAATAAATCTTGCGCTCGAAGGCGAATTTGTAAAGAGCCCCCTACACCTTCTTTCCACGTATGATTGAACTCTGGCACCTCTGTTTAACTTTTCTTTCATCGGAGTGATCCGTATTGGGGCTCAGATGTGGCGGAAGTGGATGATTGCCTCGATTCTTATCGATAAGAGATAAGAGACAGCCCCAGAAAGGAAGGAGGGGATTTCCCGACATGACATGCATTGACGCTCATTGCCAATATCGTACCTAGTCTACGAATAGGGACATCTTTTCCTCAGCGTCTAAGTAAATTAGTAGGTAGTTGATACGGAAGCTCGGACTCAAACGAAACATATCTGCTCGTGAGTCGTGAGTCTGATGCCGCTAATCTCTGAGATGAGAACAATGCTCGTCAGCCTCGGAAGTTATCAACGACAAGCTGTACCGAGATAGTGGACCCGTCGAAACCCACCTCTGATATTGACTACATAACTTATCTAGAATTCATCCTTCTTTTACCACTCGTGTACTGAGCTTGCTTTCCTTGATACTCTGTACTCGCATCTTGAAACTCTTCACGATGGAAACAGATGCTGGCTTCATCGCCGCCTTGGAGGAGGCAAAGAAAGGTGCCGCTGAAGGCGGAGTCCCTATCGGCGCAGCTCTGGTGTCCAAGGATGGCAAGATCCTAGGCCGTGGACACAATATGCGCGTTCAGAAAGGAAGCGCAACCTTGCATGTTAGTCCCAATTGATACAGTTTACCTCTGTTTGGATCGCTGTCGATCATCCCTGTACGCGCTGGCATTGCGCAATGGACAAGCGAAGCTCACATTCAATCCATCGTAGGCCGAGATGTCTGCCCTCGAGAATTCCGGCCGTCTTCCCGCCTCCGCCTACGAGGGTGCGACTATGTACACCACGCTGTCACCATGCGACATGTGCACGGGTGCCTGCATACTCTACAAGGTTAAGCGGGTTGTCATCGGGGAGAACAAGAGCTTCATGGGCGGCGAAGAATATCTTCTGAATCGGGGTAAAGAAGTGGTGGTGCTAGATAACGAGGAGTGCAAGCAATTGATGGAGAAGTTTATGAAGGAGAAGCCGGAGCTTTGGTACGTCTTTCAGTCTCGACCCGGTTTCATTACTCCGTCGCTACTCATCTTGCGGTTACGGGTTTTGACACTAATCATGTCGTTGTAGGAATGAGGACATTGCTGTCTAGGCATACCGATATAAGCAGTCTTGACGAAACGCTTCGAATGGAGATGTGTACAAATGATATAGTGTAAATAGGCTAGATTCTCAGTACGATGCTTTTTCATGCCTGAACACAGGGTATATCGTCTGTCTATGCGGCCGTCAAACGGTGAATCTCTTCGAAGAAGAATTTGAGATCGTCCGGTTTCACAAATGGAGTGATACCTGTTACCATTAGTGGTTGACTTGGTGAAGTTCGTACAAGAGACGAGGATTTACCGTGACCCAAGTTAGCAATCCATCCATGCTTGCCACCCTGGAAGCCCTTCACCATGACCTCGACGGCTTCGGTGATAGCTTCGCGACTACCATAAAGTACGCCGGGGTCGGCATTGCCCTGGATCGTTACGCGGCCCTTGGCAATCTGCATCGCCTCAGCAGGATCGTGCAACCAGTCAAGACCAACAACATTATAGCCAGATTCGCAAAGATCCTCGAGAGCGTACCACGCCCCCTTGGCGAAGACGGTCATTGGCACGCGTTCCAGACCCATCGCGTCCAGTCTCTTGGGGAGATTTGCAGAAATGTACCGCAGATACGAGAGGGAGAAGGTCTTGAAAGCCGCAGGGGACATTTCTCCGGCCCAGGAGTCAAACACCTGGACGAGCTGCGCCCCGGACGCGACCTGGAGAGCCAGATATTCCACGCAGATCTCGGCAATCTTCTGCAGCAGTGCCTGCGACTCCTTCGGATATTTGTAGATCCAAGTCTTCGACTGCACGAACAGCTTGGTCCCGCCGCCTTCAACCATGTAGCAGAGCAGAGTCCATGGGGCACCGCAGAAGCCAATCAGAGGCACCCGGCCTTTCAACTTGTGCCGGGTAAGCGTGATGGCCTTGTACACGTAGTCCAGCTCCTCCTTCACGTTGACCTCCTTCTGCATAACCTTCTCGTATTGTCCGTCGTCCGGCGACTTCAGAGGTTCAGGGAAGTGAGGTCCCTTTTTGTCCACCATTTCGACCTGCATTCCCATCGCCTGGGGGATGACAAGAATATCCGAGAAGATGATCGCAGCATCGATCAATCCGGCGTACCGATCCACGGGCTGGATGGTCAGCGTGGATGCAATCTCCGGGTTCCGGCAGCATTCGAAAAAATCGCGGTTTCCTTTCGCTTCATGGTATTCGGGGAGATAGCGGCCAGCTAGAACATTGATTAGTTAGTGCCAGAGGTAGACAAGAAGTGATTCAATGATACACTTCAGTGATACAAAGTAGGATATCGGTCCAGGAACATACCTTGTCGCATAACCCATATTGGCGGACGCGGAACTCGCTCGCCTAAAGATCACATCAGTTCCTTCAATTGTCCGCGCGCGGAATCTCGAGTCACCTTATACCTCTGGCGGCTCTGAGCAAAAGGTCGTTCTTCAAAGGCTCAAATTTTTCCTGCATTTTGAATATGAGTGGGAGTTACATTTGTAAGAAATAAAAAAAGATCTGAGGCGGGGTGACATTCACCTCGGGTTGCAGAGTGCGGGCCCGGCCGGCAGCCTGCCGTGATCGATCGATCTTCCAGAGGGTACTCAAATCGAAGTATCGGTCCTACGAAAAGAAAGCATGAAAGCATGAAAGCATGCTGAGACAACCCAGTATTTATGCAAAATTCTATGCTAATTAAGATATTGTACATTTTCTCCTCAACATTAGTCGTCTTCACCAAAATTCTTCTTCCGCAGGTTGCCCAAGCTATACAACGAATCGTTCAACTCCTTCTTCTGCTTCTCATGGAGGTCTGCTGATATCTCGGAGGTACCCTCGGAATTTATCTGTGCAGTGATCGCCTCTGATGTGAGCTCCCAATCGACACCCTCTGACGCTGGCTTCAGGTGGAAAGCCTCGACCAGGGTCGACGGCGATGAGGGAGTAGTCCTCCAGTCTTGTGTGGAACCAGGCTCCCGCACTGCGTCGACAGACACTACTATCGAGCTGTTCTCGGCGGGAACTGTTAGGTCAAGTACGTTGCCAGAAGCCTGGATGGAGTTCTGTGCTTTCAGCGAGCCATCAGACTCAAGCGTAAAGCAAAGAAGCTTCAAGGACCTGGAATGAATCGTAAGTCTCGTTCATGATGTAGTTCGTATGGATCAACATACCCGTCTAATGCAACGAGGATGACATTCGCATTCTCCTGAGAGTTTGCGGCCTTGGTAAGTGACAAGGCCCAGATACGACGAACAATAACTTCAGAGTCTGCCCCCTTTTCAACCAAGGGGACCTTGTGTACGAGCCGGCCCTCATTCCACCTCCATACAATCAAGTGATCATCACCTCCTCCTGAAACGAGATATTCAGGCGCCCACTGGGGAACGCACAAGCTACTAACGAACGAGGTGTGCCCCAGGCAGTAGTTCTCAATGATATGCGCCTGAGGAGGGCCGCGAGAGACCCGAATATGTTCATCGCGGTCCGCCGTGAAGATGTATGGGCGCCTTCGATCCGAAGTTGCATCCACTGGAATGGAGACGTAGACTAAGTCTGTGAGCATCGACACATGCCCAAGAATCAAATGGAGTTCAAAGGCAGACGCAGGCTTCTCTTCTGCGGTCTTCTCTTTCTGGCCGTAATGTCGCATCTGCTGTTCCAGCGATGCCAGGTTTCGCTTACTGTGGACAGTCAAAGTCGTTGCTGCTGGCTGATTCGGCTTGACTTTGCCATGGATTTTGGGCGCGATACTTGATTTTCCAGTGTCGATTAGTGGTAGAGAATAGACATCCCCGAATTTATCACCACACAGGATGGTTTTATCATCGTCAACCAAAGCGATCGCAGATGGCCGCTTGGGCATATGTCTACCAGAACGTAAGCGTTTCGCTTATATTATAAAGCAATGATAACGGACGTACCTCTCGCTCAATTGCTTGAGATGGCCACTCTCTTCTATCTCAAAGACACGAAGACACTTGTCTTCACCCGTGACGGCAACCACAAAGTTGCCGTCAGATGACACGGCCAAGATGGGAATCGTTGACCAAGCGGTTGAGGTTCCCGATTGGCCTCCTTTCGCTGTCTGCTCCGGGGCTGGAGAAACCTTTCTCTTCTTAGCTGATGGCTCGTCCCCTTCAGAGCTTGGTGCTACACTGACTACTGTAGAATCTGCAGCATTGGCAGCCTCAGGCCAGATAGCAAGCTGTTTTCCGGTCTCAGCAGCGTAGGTGTATATTTTCGAGCCAGCAGAAGCGAGAAACAGATTGCGGAAACCAGTTGTTTGTCTCTCTACATATCTGATGCATTGAATCGGATGTTGGTAGTTGACCACCATATTGAGAGGTACGGGTCCTGCGATAATACAGCCAAATAGTCTGTAGAATTGACTAGATGATTGCTCAAGCACAACAACCAAGAATCCGAAAAACAAATAGGTGCCAGCGATCAGACCCCAACGAGTCTTGTATAAATCGTCGATTCGTCACAACTACAGGCCTATACACTGACTCCGGCCCTAACGCTGCATTGGGCATTTTTGCACTGCGACGGGTGGAGCTCACGTGATTGTCTCGCTTCGCGAATCCACACGAAGAATTTCCCCAAAATGACCGCCGGCGGAATTTCTCTTGATGAACTTTCAACGTCACGATTCATATCGGACAACACCAAATTTCACAAAATTCTTCCTTGCCCTTAAATAACCTATCTTCAGTGAATTAAGAAGACATGGGGGGCAAGTCAGCTACCAAGGCCGCTTACTTCGATAAGCTCAAGAGCCTTCTCGATGAGTACAACACCGTCTTCATTGTCGGTGTCGACAATGTCAGCTCTCAGCAGATGCACGAGATCCGTGTCGCTCTCCGTGGCCAGGCCGTCGTCCTGATGGGTAAGAACACTATGGTATGTTGATCGTCCTGATTTTACTGTTCCGACAGCCATTGACCATGAAATCCAGGTTCGCCGTGCCATCAAGGGCTTCATCACCGACAACCCGGAGTACGAGCGTCTGCTTCCTCACGTTAAGGGTGAGTAGAATACCTTTTACCCTTGTGGGATGGGAAACAACGGGATTTGGAGGAGTTGTGCTAATTTCTGTATGATAGGCAACGTCGGTTTCATCTTCACCAACGGTGACCTGAAGGATGTTAAGGCCAAGATTCTGGCCAACCGTGTCGCTGCTCCTGCTCGTGCTGGTGCCGTCGCTCCCGCCGACGTCTGGATTCCCGCTGGTAACACCGGTATGGAACCCGGTAAGACTTCTTTCTTCCAGGCTCTCGGTGTCCCCACCAAGATCGCTCGTGGTACCATCGAAATTACCACCGATCTGAAGCTCGTTGAGGCTGGCGCCAAGGTCGGTCCCTCTGAGGCCACCTTGCTGAACATGCTGAACATCTCCCCCTTCACCTACGGTATGACCATCGCCCAGGTGTACGACAACGGCCAGTGCTTCCCCGCCGATGTTCTGGACATTGAGGAGTCTCAGCTCCTCGATGCCTTCAGCAGCGCCATCAAGACCATCACCACGGTCTCCCTGGCCCTCAACTACCCCACTCTGCCCTCCGTCATGCACTCTCTCATCAACGGCTACAAGAAGGTCCTCGCTGTCGCCATCCAGACCGAGTACAGCTGGCCCGAGATTGAGGAGCTCAAGGACCGTATCGCCAACCCTGACGCTTACGCCTCCGCTGCTCCTGCTGCCGCCGCCGCCCCTGCTGCCGGCGGTGCTGCTCCTGCTGCTGAGGAGAAGAAGGAAGAGGAGGCTGAGGAGTCCGACGAGGACATGGGCTTCGGCCTCTTCGACTAAACTCGTTGCAAAATTCCTGCGCGAGTTACGGTTGCCATGTATTAGACCATTCCTTGTCCGATCTTGACGGTCGGACTAATGAAAACATGACTATCATGGATTTTGTGAACCTTTCATTCTCATCTAGATGTGGACGTAGACACGCTCCACTATCTTTCGATGAGTAGCAGGTAAGCCAGCATTCCCCCTTCATTTTCTCGCAAATTCCCTCCACCAACACATTCCCTGTCCTGGCGGATGATTATATTTTTTAACTCGGAGCCCCTGGAGGGTGCCTTGAAGATCAAAAACAATGCAACAACAAACACTCTAATTTTTTGATGACGCCTATTTTATCCATTGCCTCATTGCCATCACATGCACTCGCACTATTCATGACGTGATGCTAATTGTGATAAACAGGATATTCTTGACGCACCGCTCGTAGAATCAACAGTAGGAACTATCTGCGTGAATTGCGCTTGTGGCTCCCACCGGTAGAAGTTTGCTATAGCAGGTAGTCCTATGAATGAATATCATGTGTCCATATTTCCGGTATCGAACCGCTTTGTGAGGAGTAAAAATTACATTTCTCCTGCAAATATATAGTCTCCTGGTATCAACAAGCAAACACAACGATTCTTCAACTACCGCCAAATCTCCCACCGAACCCTCCCAGATCTCTTCTGAAGAATTTCCCAATATTCTTCAAATTCTCGTTCAGATTCGAGCTCATGTCCCCGCCCTGACCCTGCCCCTGTCCTGTCGTACCAGAAGGCGGAGGGGTGGATACGCCGCCGGTGTTGCCACTAGGATTAGTCCCGCTGGACGGCGTGCCAAATCGGTCAACGCCGTCCTTGGCCGCTGAGATGAGGGCGGACCCGAGCATGGACGGGTCAAAGCGAGTAGGTAGATTCGAGGCGCCAATGGACGCGGCAGCTCCTAGTCCGAGCCCCTGGGAGACGGAACTTGACGAGGGGGCAGGAGTGGTCTGCATGGCTGCTAGGACCGGGTTGCTCTGCTGGAGATTCGAGGCGTAGCGCTCGGAGGTGCGGTGGATCTGGAATAGTTCCACGAGGTGGTTCTGCTCCTGGCGGCTGCGGATGCCCTTGAGGTCGAGGATTTTGCGGAAGTTTGCATTGTTGCGGTCGGCAATGTGGATGAGATAGGCTTGAACGAGGGCCTCGGGGGGCGAAGGCTGCACTTGCAGGGTTTTGAGGAGGGTTTCGATCTTTGAGAAGCTGGCGTTGACGCGCTTTACGAAACTTGCTGGAGCTGGCGCGGGGAGGAGGGAGGAAAGGCCGGTTTTGAGAGTGTATGTGTCCAGAAGCATCTGATATACGTTAGCTTTCGATCCACAACATTTCACGGGGCTAGAAGCGAATTACATACCTGCTCCGCGCCAGTCTCCGTAATAGGCTTGCATTGGAATATATTCGAGATGAACTGGGTCGACACGAGCTCTACGACATGATCGGCGAAAGCTCTAGCATACTGCTGCTTATGCAAGAACTGCAAGATTTCCGAGAACGTGGCCTGGGTCTTGGACAGAAGCTCCCCAACATAAGAGCTGTGGTCACTGACGGCCTCGAGCCGACTCCAGGGCGTGTTGCGCATTTCGCGCCAGGAGGGTTCTAGGTTGATCTCGACTTTCCGTACCAGACCCCTAATTGCGGCAGACGCAATGCCCATGAAAGAGTCTGCTTGACTTTGCAGGTCCACACTCGGTTTGAGGTTCTTGTCGAGCCTGCCTTTGATCTTCTCTTCCAACTGGTTGCAAGTGGTGTAGCAGTAATCGGCTGTATTGAGGACCAAGATGAGGTCTTCCAATGATGGCACATTCGACGGTGTATGTCCTGTAGGCCGTTCGCTGATATAATTCAGAAGGACTTGCTGCGCATACTGGTCCAGATACTTGGCAAAGACCTTGGCGAGGTCAGCGAGGCTTCCGCCGGTGGAGAGTTTCGCACACTGCTGTAAGGAGTGTCTGTAGAAAGTAAAAAGTTCTGTAGACGAAGATATTACGACGTGGGAATCGAATTCCTCGTCCGGCGGCCTAATGGGTTGTTGCCGGTACTTGGGTATAAGCGCAGCCAGCTGCTTGTCTTGAGCTTCAACCCATACGCTGAGGTATGGTTCGAATGCCTCTGAAATAGCCTGGCCGAAAACAGGAGTCTCAGTTGAGGCAAAGGTGTCGGTGGAGGGCCGGGCTGGGCTGGCAAACCGACGCTCAAGAGAATGCTCAAAGTCCAGGGTCTCCTGAAGACACGAGAGTAGCAAATTAACATCGATCGTTTGACCGTTCCGAACAGACCGGGACAGTATCCCCTTAAAATCTTCGCGAGTTCCCTCGCAGAAGACATTCGCGAGAATCTCATTGACCCTCCAAGACGCCGGGAAGATTGCCGCATACTCCTCATCGTAGATCTTCAGAATGCGCCGGAACCACGAATACCTCCGGGAGATATTGTCCAACGAGCCCGCCTCGTCGTTGTTCCGGAAGACCTGCCGATACTCCCGCAACTGGAAATTGCAATACCAGGTCACCAGCCTGGATCTCGCACTCTCCCCCAAGGCATCCATAACCTGACAGCCCTCCGACAGCGTGATTCGATTCTGAGCAACTTCCCCCTTCGCAAACGCTAGCTCAAAGTCCTCGCAGACTTGTTCCAGCAATTCCCGCTGAATATCCGCCACATTCCTACTCAAGAGCGCAATTTGGTCAATCGATCGGTATGACTTGAAGTGCGCCATCAGCTGAATCACCGCCTGCAGCAGCTGGGCGCAGTCGCGGTACTGCCTCGTCTTGCTCAGGGCACGGAGCTGGTCGTACGCCGTCGTCAGCATCTGCAGCCTCTTGAGTGTGGTCATGGACTGCGTCAGATTCTTCTTCGCATTGTCCAGCTGCTTGATGTCCGCCGTCATCTCCGTAATCGCTTGTTCCGTCTTGGATGCGCGGTCGCGCACATCGTCGATCTTCTTGAACAGCTCCGTCAGATCGGCCTTGGCTGCCTGGATGCGCTCCACGCTCTCGGCGTTGGAGGTGACCTGCTCCTCCACCAGCGTGGCAATGTCATGGTCGAGCTCGTCTTCATATTCACGGAGGGATTGAGACACCTCGGACACGGAGGAGAGGGTGGAGGGGTGGGAAAAAATCGCGTTCAGGTGGTCGATCGGGTCGTAATCAGCTATTTAATGCCGGGTTATTAGCAAGACCGTTCGACTGGAATCGAATCAGGTTGGTGTGCTCACCTGCATCCAATGGATCGAGGTCCGCCGCGCCGTTGGGTGGCATATGGCCGGTAGAGGAGGTGGGAGTCGAGACGGACATTCCATTAGCTCTTAGGGGTAGTAAACGCAGGGCACATGCTGCGGTTGCGACAAGTGACCATCTGCCAATTGGCCCAAATGAGAAGATAAGAGATCAAAGGGGAACTAGGAGAGCGAGATTGACTGAAGGGCTCTTTGTTCATTGACTGCGGATAGCTGTCGATAAATCAATACCGGCGCGGAGCAGCTTAGCGTATGCCTTGGCGTTCAGGCATCAAACATTATTGATTTTGAACATTACTACGACCTGGTTTTGAGCCAGAAATACCTAATCACTATAATGGCCATGATTTTGGAAGCTTAAGAGTCCATATCAAATGCCATCATCATATTTATGGTATCCATCTACCTCTCAAGCAGATTGTTGCTGTAGTGTGAATACCGCAGCAGAAAGCGGCTGATGTATATTTTCTCTTCTATGCGGACATGATATCGTAGCATCCAGATGGAGAACGCTCTTTTCAAAACAACAATAAAAGCGAGATAAACCCAAACGGCTATTATGAAGCCAAACCATTCGCCAAAGCCATGCAGAGAAGCTAACCACCCATATGATATGAATAGAATCTGTACTCCGAGTTACCACACTTGTTTCCTTGTGTTGTGCGTTGAGTGATAATGAGAGGCCGATCAAGAACATTGACATGGTGATCGTCTTAAGTGTTAGACCGTTCCAGGAAGAAAAGCTTCTGGAGGTAATGTTCCTTGTGCCTGCAGATGCGAACGCAGTTAGTGTTAATGTACCATTGAGACGGGCGAGTCCGGGTAAGCCTACCTTGAGTTCTTCAAAGTTCTTCAGAGCAGCCTCCATGTTCCAGCCATTTCCTGATAGTGCCATTTCGGAATACTGTAAAGTCATGTTTGTTTTCGTGCTCATCTGCATTACCAGCTGCTCTTGCTGGACCTGCGTCTGGGGCTTTCCGGGCAACGGCATACCATAGCCTTCTGGGACTGCCTGGGGAGCTGCTGGCTGAATCGCTGGCTGAACCGACGGAGGGGCCGTTGGCGTTTCAGGAACCCATGCCTCATGTCCTCCATATGCTCTCAGACAAAGAACGTCACTGATCACTCTGATGCCACCAACTCCTCCACCAGGACCAAGGATAAATGTCCTATCAAAACTGCGCACCTCAACTTTTCCATCAATAAGCTCCTCAAATTTCCCATGAACCATGATCAGAAGACCACCCACTCCAGTGCTGCTCTGCCCGGACGGATCTGGAAGACCTGGCACCGGGAAGCATTCGATGAGCCATTCGTTCGGATGAGCTGCCACCTCAGGGTGTTTGGTTTTAGGAAGACTATTCCAGACTTCACGAATCTTCTCCACACCGACATAGGCGCGAGACATTCTAGCTGGAAGGTGGTTGATCTTGAGTAAGTTTCTGCTCTTTTTGATGTAAGGATCCCAGCCAGCGGTCTCGGTCTGTTGAGCCCTCGGCGCGGATGTGTTAACGTTCAAGGAGAATGTCGAGTGATTGTCGTAAACACCGTTGAGAAGGTCGTTGCGGTCATTGTCATAACCAACAAAGAATGCCCGGACAAAGTTCTCCGCGATTTGCGATTCATCCAAGAAGTGAGGTGGCTGAACAGGAATCGGTGTTTTCTTCTGGGCAGCGATCTCCTCCGCGGTCCGAACTTCAACATTGTTCAATACTCGTAACTTCGGGTACCACTTCATCATTGTCTCCTTGAAGGTAGGATCGGCGCTAAAAGGAGTACCAGTAAGGTCGAGGAATTCAAGGTTGCGGAATTTCCATCGCCAACCGATCAAGGACTGCGCGTCTTTGAAGTTATTATTCGAGAGGTCCAGGTTTTTCAGGTCGGGGATCGTTTGAGCTAGACTTGTAACGACTGCGATGTTTGCAAGTTGGTTGTCTGCAAGACTGACACTCTCAACGGCCTCACGCCTCGCCGTAGAACTGTCGAAGTTCATCTCCCAGACTTTCATCAGCGCGGGGAAGAACTTCGACTCAGTGGATGTGCTATTGAAGATGCCCATGGCCAAAAGATCGGGGTCGCTGCCCAGCTTCGAAAGATCAAGCAACTTTGTCTGTTGATAATATCGCTTGCTCAAAATCGCAGTCATCTTGCTCTTGGTATCGGCGGTCGAGGGAGCACCGCCATTCTGGGCGATATCCGAGAGCATCGGTTGATCCGTCATTCCATTCGCGGACGGCCCGTACGCTTCGATCGTAAGCGGCGCACCCGCAAAACTAAAACCATTCATCTGAAGCATTCTATCCAACAATTCGGGTCGGATAGACACTATTACAGAGTCGCCTTCAACTCGCGACTAGTGAAAGTTAGCAAGGCTTAAGAGACCTTGAAACCGCAGTCACCCAAACAAACAAACGCTCGAGAAAAAAAAAGGACCCTAGACGTTGCCGATCGTCGTTCTGAAATACCATGCCTGGAGAAGACGAGGACAGACCGGAGAGTACGACCGCCGCGCGTTTTTGCTGTCGGTGACCGCCAATTCTGGTGTTGCACATACCTTTGTTATTCTTGCGCGGGCGCCAGCTTTCGAATCGGGTGCAGTGAGTTTTTTCTCGAGGAAAGCGATGAGACTCTCAAGGCCTCCATCACGGTTGGAAGCCGCCTTGCTCTGTTTCCAGCCACGAACGCTGACCTGTTCCAAGCCCGCTCCTCGAGTTCCCTGCCGAATATTCGCTTGCGAGTCCGCATTACTGGCGATCGCCTTCTGAATCGCATGCAAAGTCCTGTCCCGAGCTTGAGGCCGTCCACCAGCCGGAGTCGCACGGCCTGTGTCGCCGCGACCCCTCTTTCCACGCCCGCGAGCGGCGCCCCCATCCATAGAAAGGTCGCCATCTCGGTCGATTCGTGTCGAACCCCGCTTGCGAATGCCTCCGCGATCTGAGGCGCCGGAGCGAGCTCGAGAGCCTTTTCCTTTCATGGTGTTTTAGTGTCAAGTAAAGTCCGAGCTGGGAGACAGAGGAATAGGGTGGAAGTGGACGTTGGAAGGACTTTAGGGTGAGTAACAGGCGGAAATGCGCGGTGCGCCTCGAAGAAACCGAGTTCCACTTAAGGATTCGACATGTAACGAAGGAAATAGGTGAGTGGGGGAGAAAAAGAAGGTGAGGATTTCCAAGTATGTGGTTTCAAAGGAGATGAGCTGATGAAGTCGTATGTTTTTGAGGAGATGACGAGGCGATGTGAACCTCTAGCAGAGGTTTGAGGCTGTCGGACAAAAGTAAAGAACAAAAAGTGACGTGAATCAAAAGCATTTCGGCAGGCTCCAGCCTGGTCACGTGGGCGGACTTCTTGCTCTGGGTGTTGTCGATGCCTGAGGGGAGCTAGACGCATACAAGCTCCGACCCAGGTTCAGTTCAAAGGCTGTCGGACTTGCTGATAAACTTAGTTTCCAGCGCTGTCATCCAACAATTGCCTCTGTGGTGTAGTTGGTTATCACGTGAGTCTCATATCTCACATATGACTCAGAAGAGTACTTCTGGGACATCTCAAGGTCGGGAGTTCGATCCTCCCCGGAGGCAATTTCTTTTGAACATATTTTTTGCGTTAATAATCTTTTGCCATGGCATTGTGACAATCAAGTCTGATGTTGATTCTATCTAGTAGCTTATAGTGTAACCTACCATCACAGGGCGATCTATTTTTCTGTATCAAATTCCAGTATATGAGAGTGAGATTTAGTGGGCTCCATGCACCAATCAGCAACTGCTCTCTGTCCTTTTTGAAATACCAATACCAAAGCAGCCAGATTGCGTGGCTTATCAGCGGTACCTGATACGCGCTGTACTCCTCCAAGTCTCCATCGCCTCTTAGCGTCGACTACCGGGAGTAAAGCCGATGCTTTAGTTCGTTTTGGGATTCATCAGGACAGCTTGTTCCAAAGGCCGGCTTGATGAGAAGAAACTCCCCGACACTCAATCTTTATTGTTGATGATTTTTTTGCGGAGTGACCTTACTGACGTGTAAGTTGCGTCGATGCCTCCTGTGCCGTTTTATTTACATGTCGCCATTCCCTAGCTGTTTACCAATTGAGCTTAATTGACATTGAATACCTCCGCTATAGATTCCCCTCCGTGCGGGCGCGCTATTATTGCTGATCAATTCGTCGAGCTGCTGCTCAACATCGTCTACTTTTTCGACCTTATGATCGTCGCTCGTTGAAAAGATGCCTGCCAAGTCGCGATTTACGAGGCTTGATGCTTTCGCCAAAACAGTCGAGGATGCTCGCATCCGTACCACCTCCGGAGGTGTCATCACTCTGGCCTCGTTGGTAGTCATCCTGTATCTGGTTTGGGGAGAATGGCTGGATTATAGACGAGTGGTTGTTCTTCCAGAACTGGTTGTTGACAAGTCGAGAGGTATGGACCTACGAAGAACAGAGAACATGGCTATAGGGACTGATGCGGACGATGGCATTGAATAGGCGAGCGAATGGAGATCCACATGAACATCACCTTTCCCCGACTACCATGCGAGCTTTTAACCCTTGACGTTATGGATGTTTCTGGCGAACAGCAAGTTGGCGTGGCACACGGTGTCAACAAGGTGCGCCTGAGTTCTCCTGCCGAGGGAGGCCGTGTGCTGGATGTTCAAGCTCTGGACCTGTGAGCAGCCAACTTCTTTTACCGTTGTCGTCCCTTGCTAACAGTTGTGTGCGTCCGCCAGCCACTCTAAAGAGGAAATCGCCAAACACCTGGACCCGAACTACTGCGGCGACTGCGGCGGCGCCGACCCTCTCCCCGGCTCCATCAAAGAAGGCTGCTGCAACACCTGCGACGAAGTGCGCGAAGCTTACGCCGCCAAGAACTGGGCCTTTGGCAAGGGCTCCAACATTGAGCAGTGCGAACGGGAGGGCTACGCAGCGCGCATTGACGCCCAACGCCGCGAAGGCTGTCGCCTCGAGGGCATCCTGCGTGTCAACAAGGTCGTCGGCAACTTCCACATCGCCCCGGGCCGCAGCTTCACCAGCGGCCAGGTCCACGCGCATGACCTGCAAAACTACCTCGACCTCGAGCTCCCGGACAACGAAAAACACACCATGACCCACCACATCCACCAGCTGCGTTTCGGCCCCCAGCTCCCCGACGAGGTCTCCGACCGCTGGCAGTGGACAGACCACCACCACACCAACCCGCTCGACAGCACCAGCCAGGAGACAAATGACCCGGCCTACAACTTCGTCTACTTCGTCAAGGTCGTCTCAACGTCCTACCTGCCCCTGGGCTGGGACCCGCTCTTCTCGTCCGCCGCCCACAACGCCCACGACCAGATCCCCCTGGGCTCCCACGGCATCGCGTACGGTTCCGGAGGCAGCATCGAAACGCACCAGTACTCCGTGACCTCGCACAAGCGGTCCCTGCGCGGCGGCGACGCCTCAGACGAAGGGCACAAGGAACGTCTGCACGCCGCGAACGGCATCCCCGGCGTCTTCTTCAACTACGACATCTCGCCGATGAAGGTCATCAACCGCGAGGCCCGGCCCAAGAGTTTCTCGGGTTTCCTGACCGGCGTCTGTGCCATCATCGGTGGTACCTTGACCGTTGCCGCGGCCATTGACCGTGGGTTGTACGAGGGTGCCCTGAGAGTGAAGAAGTTGCATTCGAGCTGAGTGTCGTTATTATCGTCCAGAAAAGAAAGAATGAAAAAGAAGAAATACAAGTTGTATCAATTCCATATCGAACTGAGAATCTGATTTGAACCGTGGTTGATACGGGGGGTGTCTTGTCGAAGATGTGATTGGGATTACTGGTAGCCATGGCGTTTCGGGACTCTCCAGCATTGCATTATTGTTTTTTTATATACTCGCAGGGAGCAGCGTCCAATTTGACAGAGCATACACAGCAAATCAGAGAAATATTGGTTTACCTCTTTATGAGCTTCCCTTGTGCCGTGATCAAATCGTACCCGGGAAGGCTGGCCATGGACCTTTTTCAATAGCAAGTATAAAGAAGTGAAATCACAAAATCGAGTAATGAAAAGATTGAAGGTGATAAAACCAGGCCTGTATCCTGCCCAGTTGTATGCAATGCGTCCTATGTACACGAAACCACCACAGTAAGCCAAAGACACACGATAGTATGATTCTTTCCCAATGAGTCAAAAGCCAGCCCACCGCCGCAATGACATAAAACGACACGAAAGAATGACAGGCAACTGAAGCAGTACCGAAGACGCCAGACCTGCTCTCACAACTCCATTCAATGCGTAGTGCGACGAAGCAATTGCTGTAGCAAAGTAAATGAGAGGAAAATCAGCAAGGGAGATCCTGCGCAGGAATCTAGACAGTCTAGTTCTAGGGAGCATCAAGAAGTCTACATAGATGCAACCCCTTTGAGGCACATTTGCAAAAGTAGGAAAAAGCATAACATCTGAAAAAGAGCGCGCACGCTGGTATAAGACGACAAAAGAAACTGAGCGATTGGGAGAAGAGATAAGAGAGAAGGGTCTAGGGAAGGAAGAAGGGTCAAAGTGTATCAGCAACGAAAGCACTAATGATGCAAAGGGTTTGCACTCCCGAAGTAGCCAGCTTGCTGGTTCAGAGGCTGGCTTTGTGGATACATTGGCGGTGTTTGGGGTGCCTGAGCCGCAAATGGCCCATACCAAGACTGACGGCGAGGCTCATCAGCACGATAAGTTTGATTGAGCGCATCCCAAGTGTGACTCGCCGCCGGGAGATTGTAAACACTGCTATGAACGCCACTTTGTAGCCCGTAATTCTGAGGAGGAGGTGTTGTGGCAAGTTGCTGCTGTTGGTGGTGCTGCCAGTGTTGTTGCCGTTGCGCAATTGCGTGCTGCACCAGCTGATTCGACATTCCTTCTTTGATACTCTTCTTCTCGCGCTCTCGAGCATCAATCGCACCAACAAGGCCCATTGGATCAACGGGAGGTGCCTGTTTGCTCTTGTCGTTAGAGATATCAAAGAAAGAAGATCCTGTCATACGAGCCACGTGCTCCTGCTCCCGAGCCGAGAGGTGGGATGAAATGTCATTGAAGTTCATCATGCTACTGGCGCCACGGGAATGGGGCCGAGGTTGGGGATCTCTGGGAATAGTCATCTGAGACTTGGAGCGAGTATGAGCCATCCAGTCTCCCGAGAGCGGTCTCCGAGGCGGAGGAGTCGTAGAAGTTGCCCGATGGTGGTGTACATGGATTGGCGGGCTAGGGGCAGCTCGTTGCTGCACGAATTGCTCTGGGGAAAGACCGCCACCAGGGGTCGTCGGACGTGCCATGCCCGGCTGCCATAAAATACTCCGCCGGTCCTGACTGGGAGACCTGGTATGAGCGCGGTCCATGGGATGTGTCGGCACCGCATAGCGCTGTTTTTCCGTGGCATCCGAACCGGTCCTATGATGCGTAAACTTCTTCAGAGTGTCCGATGTGCTCGGACGTCCAGTGGTGGGCAGGTAGGTAAGTGTTGGCCCGAAATCTACCGTTGGAATGTCCGGTTCGATTCGCGACGGCTCATCAAGCGTATAACGGGCGTCCCCAATGACAAGATCCTTTTTGGGCTCCGTCCCCACGGTCTTCATGACCCCCATTCTGGGCTTTGAAACAGACTTGACGGACTTTTTGCTATATACCGACTCGTGCGTACTGGCATAGTCAGGGGAAGTTGTGGAAGCGTCATCGTAGACGCTCTCATCATCCGGTTGGCGTTCTTTGACGGGCGAACGGGATGACAGCTGACGGGAGGAGATGCGGTTCAGGGCTTCTTCGTCCACTGTATGGCGCAGGTCGTCGAAACTGGGCTCCCCGGTGGGACTGGTAGCGTCGAACTCTCCCAGCTGCTGTGAAGGTACAGGCTTTCTTCTCACAGCCTTTGTACCGTCTTGGTGAAGGTCACCTGCGATCGGTTTGACAAGTGGTGGGCCAAAGACGTTGTTCGAACTAACTGGCGCTGGCGAGTTTTGTGCTTGATCTGCGGAACTCTCATTCGACGGAGCCGATGGGCGGTTGAACTGGTCGGTGCCACTGGACTCTTGGGTTCTATGTTCGGCAGTTGAGGGTAGGGCCAAGCTGGATAGATTCATCTTTCCAGCGGCGGCGAGCTGTGAGAGAGTGCTGTCGGACATCCTGTTATTGGCCTTCCTCAGATCCGGCGAAGGTAATGGCCGGTTTGAAGGAGTCTCTCCTGGTGCATGCATAAATGCCGGCGGCATGGCTACCGGGTCAGGAGGAGATTGAGGTCGTAGATTCTCCCCAACGACGGTGGCCGGAGGATCTACTTGCTGCTTCCAGTCGCCCTCTTCACTGCTGCGATCACTGACACTAGCAGTGCCGGCCTGTTGCCGTTCCACTGGCACTAGATCTTGATCGGAAGATGATGGTGAGCCCTCCATGACCCGAGCCTGCACGCGTTGTTGCATGGACTTAATTCCTGTCGTATCAGAAAAGCCTCGAGAATGATAACTAGATGCAATGTCCTCTTTTGGCGATTCATTTAGGATGGCATCTGCTGACTGGTTGTATTCTGGCCGGCTCTCGGGTAACGAGTGATTGTAGCGAGGGCCCCCTACGGGCACATTACTATAGCGATTCGGGAGACTGGCCCTGTAGCGTGGTTTTCTTGAGGAAATACTGCTGGTCCTACTTCCTGCCGCGGCCATACGCTGAGCTGTCGCATCTTTCAGCTGTTTTCTCCATTCCGCCTCAGTCCAGGTGTGGCTACCCGGCATTTGCATCAGACTCGCTACATCCAGGACGTCCAGGTATCCATAACGCCGTTGGTTAGGGAATGCGAACATGATGCTTTTGACATGATTCGTGGCAGCTATGAGGCGTGTCGGCCGCCCATAGAGGTTGAAAGTGTCGAAAGTGGGGATGAGGAAGCGAACCATCATTTCGAAGCCGGAAATGGCAGGATGGACCTCGGGCATGACGAAGACGAACCCCTCAGAAGTCGACTCTGGATTCGAATGAATTGTGACAGACCCTTCAATCTTCACAAGAGTCGACTGATCGATTAAGGCCTTGGACTGGGGGTATATGGCATATGCAGCGTAGGCGTTTGTGATAGTCGCAATAGGTTTCGCCTTTTTGGTCTTCTTCGTGTCGTAGAATTTGATGTCTCCTGTGGCCAGTCTCGGTGCCCGATCATAGGCAGATTTCTTCAACGACTTCTGCGCCTTTTGGTACTCTTTCTCGTTCGGAGGCGAGATCACAAACCAGCAGCGTCTCCACGGCGTCCCTGCTCCGAATCGTACACGGGCCCAATCTTCCTGTTTGTAGCGGTTGCGCTCGAGAATGGATCGAATGCTATTTAGGTCTTTGCCTTTGCCGGCAATGATCGAGCCTGTGTACGCTTCATAGAGCGAGGTGTGCTCGAACAGGGAAAGACGAATGGCTGAGGCCCACTGGGTTAACGAATGGAAAGAATTGAAAAGCAGTAGGTAGCGGTTCTGCCCGGCAGAACATATGCTCAAGACATTCTTCAGTGGCTCCATTGCTTGGTTTCTGGTGGGCAACGATTCAATCTGCTTTTACGTTAGAGAATAAAGAATCCAATACGTCTATAATGCTTCATCTGGTACTCACCACTCGAATTGAAGCGTCCGCCAGATTGATGAATGTGGAAGGGACTTCTTCGCCCTCTGGTGCTGCGTCCAGCGCAGCGGCATCCCATACTGAAAGCACTGTCCCAATAAGTTGCGCATAGCATTCAACCCATTGTCGATCGGAAAAAGGCCGGCCCTCTAAATACAACCGAGTCAGTTCGTGCTGGTTTCAACAGATACTTGAGACAGCACATACGGGCATCCAGATCATTCAGCTTGAGAAAATATCCTTCATGGTACAATTTGTTGGCGTGGTTATTGAGGTAAGTGAATATCGGCTGAAGTTCGGGCGGCGTATCTTCTGAAAGCTCCGTCAACGGAGGATTGTGAGAGAAGACCGTCGATGCTGGCCGTGAAATGCGGCGTTCCGCTTTTGTTGTCAACTGCGACGGCGAGCCTTCGATCGGTGAGGGTGTATCGGGAGAAGGGGTCTCGAATCTTGACGGAGGATTGCTCAACGTGATTGAGGCTGAAGCTGTACGATGATGCTGTCCGGCATTCTCCTTGCGGGACGAGCCACCGAAGGCTGATATGAAAGACCGCACTGATAACGCAAGGGGTTATCAGTTACCGTCATTCGGAATTCGGAGAAGGGGACGATCGTCTACTCACCACGCGAACGAACCATAATGATCGAGGTCTAGACTCCCGTGACTGATCTATTGATCGAATGAGGTAGAAGCTGCAGAAGAAAAGGCCAGCTGCCGGTTCAACCCTTGAGATGACAGATATGACACTCTACCGCCAGGCAACTCGACCGGGGCGACACAAAAAAGCTGTCAGGTCGCAAATGAACAACAGACAAGTAACGAGAGATGAAGGGTTAGAAAAAAGAGTAACTGTGTGTTAAATCCGGGCTCCTCCGCGCGGAGGTAGCAATGGGGTCTCGGGCCCGCCAAGAATGGGATCTATTGAAGAGATGATTCCATGTAGGATCTGGATTTGATGAATTGTCGGAGTAGACGAAAATAGCGTTTTGAAAAGAGTGGCAGGACAGGTCACAACCGGACAGTGTCGTAATGACCGCCAAGATGGCCTGGTGACGAGGAAAGTTCAGGTTGCAAGCGCCTGACTTGGATAATCGCAGTCACAGGCTTGGTGTCTCAGTCTCTCTTTGATCAGTGGAGAGAAGGAAGGCGGGGCGAACAGCGGGCGAGTGGGTGGTCGGAATGAGGGGAGAAAAGAGAGGGAATAGGTTCTTCGAAGAGTAACAATCAGAGAGAAAATCTAGGAAACGAGTGAGATAGGAAAGAATAGAAAGAATTTGAGAGAGATGAGGGAAGATGGATCATAGGGTAAGTAAGGTAGTAAGTACTACTTACTACTGCTCCGTAGTAGGAGTAGTATCGTAGTAGGTAGTGATGGTTGCCGAACGTGGGTCTAAAGGTGGAAATGGTAACTGTATTACCACACTGTTTCGCAGAGCTTCCTTTTTCCCTTTTTTTTTTTTTTTTTCCCTTTTGAATTTTCCTGTGGCGGTGTTCAAGGTCGAGGGACGATCAGGAGTATTTTGATTGTAGCCAAAGAATAGGGATGAAATAGGAGAAATAGTATAAGGGGAAGGAGTTGGATGGAACTATTAGGTAGACTAGATACTACCTTAGGCATAATAATAATACACCATGGCTACTTATCTACTAGGGCAGATAGTAATAATAATAATAATACCAATATCAGAGACATGCAGAATGACTGGACCACCAGGCCAAGTCGCGGGCGGCTGGCGTCATTGCCGTTCTATTTAGTCTTCCACTTCGACACCTTTCATCATATCTGGACGGTTTGACTTTGGCTTATCCGTCTCTTCCTTGAATGCGACCATTGCTCTCATCCCAGTTGATCATGTCATTTGGTGTCCATGATGTGATCAGGCACATTCTTCTCTTGTACCTCCACTCCTGTGAGTACTGCTATTGCCATTGTTAAATGATAGGCAAAAGGTCACATCAATGGAGTAATCATTTAGTAGACTGTCACTAGCCACCGGTAAGTGTTAATGGAATAATGATACTAAATAGTAGTATTTCTTTATCATTGGCTACTAAATCATCTGTGACGCGGCCAGGCCAACCACCCCGCGGTAAAGACAGGAAGTGTCTAATAATAATAATAATAAGTACAGAGTTCTGCAGTCTGCATCTACCTAGGGTATCTTATGTAGACTAGACGCAATGAACTAGTATTTGTGTCGTCGTGCCGTTATGGACGGATAAGCAATAGTGAATTTAATATGCATTAATATCGAATAGGGGTTGATCCTCAGGAAGATAATTTCTCGCTCAGAGGCTACGCAGAAAAGGATACTGTTGTACCTTATAGAGTCTGTTGATACTTGCTAATAAATTTGACCATGGTGTTCTATTACCCTGACAAATCTGACCCTGTCCAGCGCACTCCTTACTCCAGTTTATCAACAACACATCCAAATATAGCAACAGCGAAATATGCATGTCTTACTGGCAGGAGAGAATCCAAGAGAAAAGCCGAGATGTCTATTCTGGGACTAGACTAGACTTCTAAATTACAGTATGGTTGCTACCTTACCTTACTGATTGTTTGGAGGACTATGAAAGAGTAAGGTACACTCTTCAACACGCAAATTTTCAATGAGGCGAGGAGAAGCGATTGCATAAGTGAGCGCTAAGTGCAGTTCAGTTTAACAGCGGTGTTGTAGGGACGTTTGGACATTATTTTTCGATATTTTGACAATTCGATAGCACTTGGAAGCCGTACACATCCGAATGGCCACAAGGGTAATCGTTGAAGGCAAATGTAATTAGAAGCCATTCAAAGCTCCAATACCATGCAGCCACATCTTGGGAACGCCGGCCATTACCTACCTTAGGCTGTAGGTACCTCTGTACACTTCCCACAAAGGAAGTTCAAGTAGGAAGAAAATTTGATATCATCCTGCGGCCGGTCTTGGACTGTCAAGGCAAGGTAACCAGTGGCAAACTTCTGACGAGCGGACGGTCGAAGTCTAATTCCCACGTCCTAACGCCTCTGTGCCTGTCCGGTCTGTTCCTGGCTGCATGCCATGGATCAAGCCACTTGATTTGTCTCCATGGTTATTACGCAAAGGGAAAGGCACGCCTCGCATCATAAAAGGCCGAAGTTGGTGAATTTCTTTCCGAACTCTAGCGAAGAATGAATCTATTAGAGTTACAACAGTATGATTGTGCTAGATCAGATCATCAAGTGACCGAATCTGGTAGCGATTCACCAACAGCGAGTTTATCGCCTTAGACTCGGTACTTAGAGCGGAGCTTTCCATCAGAACCCCATCGGACGCGCACTGAGAGCAGCGATCTTTGCTGTAACTAGAGTCCCGGATGGCAGATTATGACCTCAGCAGTGGGCTTAATTTCTCTTGACCCATAGACTCGGATGATCAACAAGGAGCCCTTGTTGATCAACCACGTAATCATTATTTATCTCTTAGATAGATATTCCCTCATCCTCGTACAGTAGTAGTAACAGTCCATGATCGCCTTGGAAACTTGAGAGCATTCGTGGTGACCTCGACAAGCCACCGTGGCCTTTCGTCAGGTTGCAGATTTCCGCACAGTTCATCACCGGAAGCCTGGGCTCTCTCCGTACCGAGTATATGCTCTTGGCGTGAGGTATGATCTTGATTATTAGCGAGGAATAGGAAAAGACCAATCTTGGATTCTGACATGGAATCTATTAGTAGTATCCACATTCAAACCGTCTCAATAAATGAGGGGTAAGGTAGGGAGAGGTCCAGGTCTCGATTATCAGCGGTATTTCTTTTCGAGCATGAACACCTTGGCACCTTACGAGCATCCAAATGGGCCATGTCACTCTGGTCCACTACTCCGTAGACATTTCTTAGATCATATATGGTCTGAGAAGATCAGAAAGAAGACCTAACGATCATTCAGAGACCCTATGTTGGTCCGATGCTCCAGGAAGGTGCCATTCAGCACACCGCGATGAAAAGCGGACACTGGACCATTCAGAGACTCAGCCTAGACCGTCAGTCTAATTCGATGCATTAGACTCTTTGAGGATCAATGTATTCCATACCCGCAAGGGATTCGATTCAAATCAGGAAGTCGACTGCTATATGGTTCTGATTGACCGTTCGAGCGGAGAGGGCGTCCACACTCATCTTGTGAATCCATTTAAGTTGCAAACTGTTTATTTTTTAGACAGCATCAGCTTTTCGGCGTTATTCTCAAGTGGAATTTACCTGATTCATGATGCATTCTCCTAGAGATCATTGCTGAAGATATGGCCTTAGTCGTCGAACTAGGCGCCTAAGCTAACCGTGCTGCCCCAAGGTAGTCAACCAGGAGCGATTGACTGAGTGCGTATCTGTCCTTTGCTATGCTGATAATGTGAAGGTACACACCAGCTCAGTCAGGGTTGGAAATCCCTACTTTGGACTGAAGACTCAACTCTGACAGGCAAGGCAGTCTCATATGACAACTGTCCGCACCTTGAATCCAAGGATAATCCAGTCCGTCACTAAGATTGACCGACAATAGCTCTAATGACAGATTCTCAGAAAAAAAGGTGAATATCAGTTCGAGAGCTTCTGCCTCTTGAAATGATGTCGTGTGTGGCATCCTCGCCATGACAACGAATATTCACTGCTCATTGCTCATTCACCCTCAGCACTTCTCTGACCTCTTCCTCCCCTCACTCCTTTTCATCTCTCCCAAATATCTCCTTCCTTACACCAGCGAAACGCGTCGTTTATTATTCGATATCATCTTGATTATTCCTACAGCACGTGGAGTTGTGTCGTATGCTTCAGCCAGACCCTTAGCTATCGAAACGACTTCACGAGCATCCTTCCAGCTTCAGCTTTTGCATTGTTTCTTTTTCTCTCCAGTTTGGCTTTCTATTTCTTTGTCTTTTTGGCGTTTCTTTTTGCGTGCTTTGTTGTGTCTTGTCTGTCTCAGGCTTCGAACTGTCAATGAGCAGTGGCTGAGCCTTTGGTCGCCAATATGGACGTGTTCCCTCTCTCGCCTGAGTTTGAATGCGAGGATCCATTCGAGACTACCGTCGAACTTGACGATTTTGAAGAAAGTGACGATGAGGATCTGCCTTGGGTTGATCAGAAAGTCAAAGAAATCACCGCGGCCGAGGTTCAGGATTTTGCCCAACTGATGGACGAATTTGCCAAAGGATTCAATCCCGACGCCCTTATTCGAGAGATCATGGCTACACTACCACTGCTCGAGGACGAT
This sequence comes from Aspergillus lentulus, assembly GCF_010724455.1. Next base: position 500,680 of record NW_022983877.1, on the reverse strand, counting down.
CTGTTCCCCAGCTCCTTCGCCCATCTCTTGATCCTTCTTCTTCAGACCGACGGCAAGGTCGAAACCGCCCAAGTGAAGCTAGTTCGGTGGCTGCGTGCTCGTTATCCCATTGCTCTATGTGAGCCAAGCGAGACTCAACTGGTCGACGAGACCTTCTTCATGTCCGAGATCGAGATGCTAAGACGGCTGCTATCGACCTTGCGTGGAGACGACGACAAGACCATTTATTGGATCAACTGCAGGCCCTTTGAGATTGGCAAGTCCTGCGAGAAACTCGAAGCGTCCATCAAGGTGATCAGAGCCTTTGAGCGTGACATGCGGTCCGCAACGGAGGAGATTGACGAGGAAAGTAAGACAGCACGCCACTGTTCCACCTGGTGATGAAGCTGACCACAATGAACACAGGACACTTCTATAATGATCTCCCCGTCTGTAATGAGCGCACTGCGTTGACAAGCATGAGGGCACAGCGGTGCGACAGCTCTCGGGCATCCATTGGCTGGAACAATTACCTGTCATCTGAGATCGAGCTCACAAGGTTCCACCAGTTTTTCAAACACCATGTCATGGAGCACGACCCTGATAAAGCTCGTGGATTTGGATGGCTGCCACCAGAACATATCAGGGTTCCTCGCTCGTCCTCTACCGATCTTGGTCTTGTCGATGTGTCTGATTGGCCTCTGAACGATCATCAGAAAATGATCATGAGTCTGCTGTTCAAGGTTGCTCAGTGGCTTGGTCTAGCGAGAGGACTTGCGGCCGTTCATCTCTTTTGTGACGTTGCTCGTAACTTTACCATCCACAAGCCCTCCGAGAAACCGAGTGCCAGCTACATCCTCTTCATGCAGAAACTTGCCGAGGTCAGACTGTGCCCCAGCTCGATTAAATCCCAGATCCCGACCCCCTTTCCCTACGACGACGAGGTCTACGCGAACCGCAACCCGGCCTTCTTTACTGATGTCTTCAGATCTGCCAAAAGGTTGGTGTGCTGCCAGATTGAGATGGCATCTTTTTTGAAGAAGAAGAGCGACAAGAAGAAGCAGGGCTATTCCAACCTCCGCACCTCTGGTCGCCAACCTTCCAAGGGCATGCGAATTCGTATGATCACTGAATTCCCCGAAATCCATGGATCTCTCGCTGGTGCTTGGGATGGCAATCGCAAGGTCAGTCTACACAGGAGATAAACTACAATTATCTGATATTTCTATGGAGGTTGCTGATTTCTACTCGCTCAGCAGAACATGGCGAAGAAAACCGGCCCCTTGGCTATTCCTTCTGCAAGCCTGCCTGCAGAGGAAACAACTCTTGACCATCCTGTTTCCCCCGAGGAAGAGCAATTGGTTTATCGCTTCGCAGGTTACGCACGTTCGATCTAGGATTCAAACCGCACGCCCAGAGTGACGTCCTGCACAGCTGTGATGTTGTCTGGGCCAGCGATCCGTTGAATATCCGCCTTTGGACAGTAACTTGGTCATCTCCTCTCGGGAATAATTCGAAAATGAGCAAAAAAAAAGGAGGAAAAATTCAAAAAGACGGAAAGGAGCCATGTTTGGCGGTTTGAGCTGCGTTCAGCTCAAGCATCAGATTCAATCTGGTTTGGTACGGTCATCCATCTTCTTTCTTTCATTTCATCTTGCACAATTATCCCTTGGCTTCCAAATCGTTTCTTCGTGGTTGAAGATAATTTTTGTCTTCTTGAAGCTGTCCTGGCTGCGATGATCGCATGCGCTCGGGGCCGGTCTTCTGTTGGCACTTGTCGAGGCATTGCGGCCTATCTAGTTTCCATACCGAAGAAACAAAGACACTCATTTCCAGGGATGAATGAAAGAAAAGCACACATGTACTTACATGATTACTGGTAGTCCCCTTTGTGAATTTTGTTCTGTTGTTCATGGCTGATGCATTTTCATATTTTTATCTCACGTTACGCGGAGCGGAGCCAGCAGCTAACTGATCAACCAACCAGGTCATGATGCTGAATTTCGTGCAACATACTGACTCACGCCGAGAAGAGTGTCTCCGCTTGGGGCATCACCAGATTTTGGCTTTGTGAATGCTGACGCCTGAAGCCAGGAGTGTACTGACGGCCAGACCGGACCGTGTCTGACGGGCCTGGGTTGATAGGTCTGAACTCTGACGATTACTGACCTTCTGCAGCTCGAACATCATCAATACTGTGCTGTTAAAAGTAAAGGTGAGTGATTGATTTATTTATAGTGGTTCACTTCTGACGGAATGCTAGATTTGCGTAGGAGTACGTGTATGAGGTTGCCGGCCATCTATGCGATCTACATACGACCGTGCGGTTGAAAGAAATAGATTTGATCCAGCATATTCCTCATTTATCATGATCAGTTCAAAGCATAGAATCTATGAAAAGAATAGTATTGGTCATAGAGAGTCCCGAAAATAATCAACAAAAATCGCTCCAAAGCTACGACTCCATCATATCGTAAGCCAGTGCAGGATCAATCAGCGCCATATCATCGCCAGTAGTGGGTATCGTAGAATTGACATTGTCATGCATCATTACATCGGCGCCGTGGGTAGGCAACAGCTCCGACTCGACCGCGCCAGAAGCCGCTATCGTCTCTGTCCCGTTCAACGCATACGGTTCATACGACGAAGGATCGTTATCGAATTCAAGGCCGTAGATTCCCCCAAACAGTTCCTCAGAGGACGCAGAAGCAGAAGCAGACGCACTGAACTCATGCGCGAGCAGCGCCCGCCGCAGAAATAGATCGCGGGTTTCCTCTTCGGAGAAATGATGCTTGCCGCTCATATGGACCCAGAGATCGTAGTCTCTGTGGAACCGGTGCGGGCACGACTCAACCAGACACGCGATGTGGCGGCCCGTTTCCTCGGCGTAGCCCTCACCCGTGAGCGCGGCCAGCGCGGACACACCGGGTGAGGTTGCGTTAGAATGCTGTCGATCTCGGGTGAGGCCGAGACGCTGGCGGCGTTCGGCTTTGGCGTTTGGGTAGCCCAGGTGTGCGGTGCGGATGTGTTCTTCCAGCGCGAGCTTGCTCCCGTACCGCTTGCCGCAGCCCTCGTCGTTGTTCCAGCCGGCCACCTTTTTCGAGGACGAGAGGTCGGTCTCGCCGCAGACGAAGCGTTTCTCGCCTTGGTGGACGGTGCGGATGTGCACGGTTAGGTTTCCCTTCTTGGTGAAGCTCCGGTCGCAGCCGGGGACGGTGCAAGGGAATGCCTTGCGTTCCTCGAGACTGACGTCGCCGTGGGCGACTTCGAGATGGCGGCGAAGTTCGCGGGATGTCGCGCAAGTCAAGGAACAGTTGGGACATTGCGGGGGGTGGACGGATCGGATATGAGCTTGTAGGAGGGCGTAGGTGGGAAAGGTTGCTGCGGCGCCCTCTGCGTGCTGGGAGCATTCTGTGCAACTAAAACGTTTCTCGGTGTGAATGCGGCTTTCGTGGGCTCGAAGATGCCCTGCTGTGTCGAATGCCATTGTACATTTCTGCCCGGTGCTCGGGTCTGTGTGCGGGCACTGGAAAGGTTTTTGCTTCAGATGTGCGGTCATGATGTGCTTTTGAAGGGTGGAGTGCTTCCGAAACGTCTCGTTGCAAGGTGGGTACTCCGTGCAGCGGTACTTATCTCGTCCATCGTGAGCAGCCAGGTGTCGACGAAGCCGGGAGCCGGTCACGAAGCTCTTCCCGCAGCCAGGGCGGTCACATACGTAGTCTCGGACCCCAGTGTGTGCGCTTTTGATATGGTGATTCAGATGCGATGCGCGGAGGAAAGTCTTGTCACATTCCTCGAATGTGCACTTGAAGATTCTCTCATTGTTATGGGAGCGCAGGTGTTCTTGGAGTCGCGCTGGCCGGTTGAATGCCTTTGTGCAACCATCGAAGGGACAGCGATGAGTTTTCAGCTCTGACGGATATTTGGCTGAGGTCGTAGAGATTGGTGTCGCGGGAGTCTCGTGGAAACTGTCGCTGTTCACACTGGATTCGTCGGAAGATACATAATCCGCGTCTGACTGAGGTTCCTCGTAAATAGGATCTGCGACAGCGTTGTTCAGCTCCAACATCAATTCAATCCCAAGGTTCAAGCGTCTTACCAGCATCGTCCAGCGCCGTGCGTTTCAGAGATTTGTTGGGGATAGCGAGCTCATCCGACTCAAGTTTGCGCTTCTCGCCCATGGCTCAGATAGAGCCCTGATATTCAGGCTTTCACAGAGAGACAACCATTAAGAACAAAGACTGAACAATGGTCAACGCATTAAGCGCACATTCAACTGCTGCTGATAAAATCATATAAAAGTTTTGCCAGGGAGTGATGTTAAAAGCGGTGACGAAGCTGACCAGAAAGGGCTTAGTGTGAACGGGGCCAAGGAACTTTTTCCGCCGCCATTTTTGGAGGGTCGCGATATCGAAATCTTCATCTTCACCAAGCCTGTCGCAAGGTCGATTCTTCCGCGGCGTTTCTATCCCTGGACGTGATATTTGCCGTCCTCTCGCTTGAGTGGCTGCTGAATACGCTCGTTTGGTTATTATTTTCCTGGTTTGCCAGCTCTAATTTGACACCATGTCTGACTACGGAGATCACGACGCTGAGGAAACGTAAGGACACCTCATTCAGACTGCATGTTCCAGTCTGGATTGGAAGCACTCCACTTGTTTGCTGCACAATGCGCTGGCGAAAATGGTTTCTTGAGCTAGTTCAACGGTTCTGACTCGCACATTTTACAGCTACGACTACGAGCCCGCGGAGGAGGTGTTCGACGAAAATGAGCCGGAAGACTTCATAAACCCCGAGGATCTAGAAGGTGCCGAGGGAGGCGCTGATGGCTATGCGGATGACCATTATACCCCGGCAGTCAATGGTGACCGTATCGTCGTCTCTGGCGATCCCAGTGCGGGATACTCGGGCAAGGTGGTGGAACAAGCACGGGCGAAGAAAATCCCCAATGAAGAACGCAAGACAACCCCGTACATGACCAAATACGAAAGGGCGCGAGTTCTGGGTACCAGAGCTTTGCAGATCAGGTTCGTCACCTGGCGGCATGTGGCATGTGAAGACCTTGGAACTGACATTCGTCACAGTATGAATGCTCCCGTGCTTGTAGATCTTGAGGGAGAGACAGATCCTTTGCAGATCGCCATCAAGGAGCTGAACCAGAAGAAGATCCCGCTAATTGTGAGGAGATATCTGCCAGATGGAACGCAAGTTATCCTCCCTTCACCTTGAGCATGGAAGCAAGTCTAATCCGCTTACGAACATTTAGGTACGAGGACTGGACGTGTGAAGAGTTACTCTAAAAATCTGATCACTCTTTGGGTGGATGTCTGTTGAGACTGAGCTATTTGTTTCTACTTGTCATTCTAATCATGGTCTTCTGATTTGACGTCGCGCATAGCGTTCGGAGTTTGGGAGCAGGAAGCGAACCGTTCATTGCATTGCTAATGATCCGGTCGCCGGGATTTGGAATTCCGCAAAGAACAGAAAATAAGTATACTTTACCTTTGATGGATAGAATATGAGAAAATATGTTACGTTCATTCCGTTGGCCCTGGGTGTTTAGCCGCTACTACATACATTTGGAGTTCTCAATAAGTCTCTACCCTTTCCAACAAAATGTAATGTATGGGCACTGTCTGGAAACCGACGCATGACACTCGAGCATAGCTTCCTATTCTACCATATCAGCAAACATACTGAAAGATCGAACGAAGCCTGGGAAAGGGGAAGAGTACAGGAGACTTCCCCCTGAAGTGTACGGAACCTCCACTTCGCCTCTCCCTTTGCATGCTGGAGCAACCGTTGCGACGAAATGAGTAAAGGGCAAGTCTGTATCTTCACCTGACCTCAATGATTCTGAGCTTGATGAACTTTACAATGATACTATCTGGAGTAGCCCGTCGGTTGTCTGTACTCTTGAACATGTCTTGCTGTCTTCCTCCAAAAGGAGCTTAGCGTGAGAGTTGGTATCACGTGATAGAAACTAGTCAGTCAACAGACCGTTTCTACACAGTACTCCATACAGTACGTCGCCATGTTCTTGATCCGCGCAGATACTGTTACGATCTCCGGTCGCAGAGATATACAATCTTGAATCATCTCTATCATCTCTCGATAACTACAATTGCGAAACTAAAGTCTGGTTCATGTTCCCGAATGAGCTGGCTTGGATCTGGCACACGGAGTCTCGGAGATCGAAATGCGGGAAAACGTGGATTTCGGTCTTTCGGAGTGTGCCGCAAACCCCCCGAGTTGGCGATCCACATTTCCCTTGCAAGTCAAGTCTTATCCTCTCGAATCCTTTCATTCCTGTGTTCTTTTCTTTTCAGTTGGTTTCAGTCGAGTCTGGACTAACTTCAGTTCCTCGTCAATTCAGAATCTCAACATGACCAGGGGAACTTTATTTTTATGTCCAGCAGCATCCAAAGCTACTGTTAGGGCACAATCTGATATGCCTCGTTTCTATTATTAAAGAGAAATCAAGCCGCAAGCATCATCGTGAAGCATGATCCTTCCCCGCTGGATAAGTCGGCACGTCACGTTGTCCATGTATTTGGCGCGCCCTAGGGCGCCTTAGTTCCCCGGCTCGTCCTAATTGCTACCACATCTGATTATCAATCACAGTTACAGCGGACCTTCTGCAGAAAAAAAGCGTATGATTATATTGCTGACTTGTCTTTAAGGCCTGAGTTCGCTACCGACTTTGGTAGTTGAGTGGGCCCTTGTCCCTCGGTTATCCATCATTACTCGAATGGAGAAGACCTTCGGAGTTACCCCAAGAACACGGATGAATCTTTCAGGCTTCTAGCGGTAGTCAATGCCGCAAGCAACTTAATGCACGTATCAGATCCTGGAGCTGTAGGGTCAACGGGCTCGATCCCATTCGACACCCAAAAGACCGGTCACGTATGCCCGCAGTTTGGAACCTTGAAGACTGACTCATGCCTCTGGTCTCCCTAGGAATACGACTTATGGACCGGCTCACAGTGGATCTCTCCTTTGATAGCCGCAGTCCCAGTGGTTTATCCTATCGTGCCTCTGGCTGGCAAGCTTAGGCTTTTTTAGTTGCCCCGCTGAGTCTTAAGAGTTGCTGAGAAATCTTATCGCATATAAATTTGATTTTGCGCATCTGCTTTTTTTTTTTACGTGTCGCATGTTGATAGCATTGGCAGCTGTTGGGCGATTCCTGATTTGGATTCTTTTCGTCCACTTGAATCATCTCATCGTCGACTTTCAACTTGTATTTCTTGCGGACCCTTCTTGCCTAGTTCGCCATCACATTTCCGCTACACGTAGAATCGGCCGTGGCTTTCCGCGCGCCGAGTCCGATTTATACGATATTGCCATCTTGAAGGACACAAAATTGGGATGAGGGCACATGCGGAGGAGAAGGCCGTTGCGCCTTCGGTGAACAGCAACAATGATGAGCGCAACGTGCGCACATCAGAACAGCAGGCAGGAGAGAAACATCTAGAAGAGCCAACCTTCGATACCGGGGCCGTGGCATGGTTGCAGGTCGTTGGGTCATTCTTCCTATTCTTCAACTCATGGTAGGTACTTTTGTGAATGCATGACGTTCGTTTGAGGCTGCTCTTTCGCATGGCTAATCGCTAGGTTTGTCCTAGGGGTGTGATCAATACATGGGGCGCTTTCCAGACATACTACGAACAAAATCTTCTGTCTAATGTTTCGTCATCATCCATTGCTTGGATTGGATCTTTGCAATCGTTTCTTCTGATGCTCTTTGGAGTAGTGACCGGCCCTTTGTTTGATGCAGGATACTTTCGAGCTCTTGTCATATTTGGCACCGTTGTGCTCCCGTTTGGCTTGATGATGACCAGTATTTCTTCACAGTATTGGCACTTGATCCTCTGTCAAGGAGTCTGTATCGGCCTGGCTGCTGGATGCCTGTTCGTTCCCTCGGTTGCTATTCTGCCCCAATACTTCAAGCGGAAGCGAGGGTTAGCCAACGGACTGGCGGCTTCAGGCAGCAGTATTGGGGGTGTGGTCTATCCGATAATGTTCAATAAGCTGCAGGACCAAGTTGGATTTGCGTGGGCGACTCGCGCACTGGGTTTTGTAGCTTTCGGAACCTGCTGCATCTCCCTGTCTCTCATGCGCATGCGATTCCTGCCTACCGAGAAACGCAAGTTGGTCCAGTTGTCCGCATTTAAAGAACCAGCGTTCGTGATGTTCGCCGTTGCCATGTTTCTGGGCTTCCTAGGCTTCTATAACTTCCTGTTCTACGTGCAGTCCTATGCCATCGACACCGGAATCGTCGATGCAAACCTGGGGTTCTATCTGCTCTCCATGCTTAATGCGGGTTCTACCGTGGGACGAATCTTTCCCAACTTCGTCGCTGATCACACCGGCCCACTGAACATGCTGACGCCAGCTGTCACAGCTACGGCAGTTCTGGCCTTTGCCTGGATTGGCGTGCACAATGTGCCCGGCATCATTGTTCTCTCTGTCCTGTACGGTCTTTGCTCCGGTGGGTTTGTCTCACTCCCACCCGTTGTCATGGTCACGTTGACGAAAGATATCCGCGACCTGGGTACTCGTCTGGGCATGATCTTCGCCACGACCTCGATTGGTTTGCTGATTGGAACACCAATTGGTGGAGCCATCATGAGTGATACCCATAATTATCTCGGGGTTCAACTCTTCACCGCTTGCTGCATCGTCACGGCAGCCGCCATTTTTGGGGCCCTGCGATTCTCACGCACCGGGCCGCGGCTGCTTGTCAGAGCATGATAGCCACTAATGTCATCAACGTTGCACGACTTATGCGAAGCGTTTATGGCTTTTTAAAAACACATATCATAATAATCGGTGTATCCCATATGCATCGTCGGTGTCGGGGTCATAGATCAGTATTGCATTATAGAGCGAAAACGCGGCTTTGCTTTCGGGTTTGCATTGTGAACAGTTGTTCATATTGAATGGGTTCTTCGCATTGTTTCATATATACACCATGCATGATAGGGTCTAGCATTCTCCTTGAGGGGAAATAAAAGTGATTTTGTCTATTATCATCCCATGCTCCCATGCTTTTCGAATCCATATTGCCGCAGAAAACCATAGTATAACTCCCCAACGCCAGGAAGCTAAATCGACTGCATCAAGCGCCACAGCCCGCTCAAACTGAAAACAAAACGCTACATCCTATGAAACATCCTCCGGATTCACCAAAAATTCCTCCCCGTTCTCGCGTATATGCTGCAAATTCTTATCCCGACTGCACGGTTTGCGCATATCGAACGCATCCTCGCCCGAATCCGACATCCCTGTCGGGTCATCGCTGTAGTAATTGACCACCCGCCGGAAAACAGAGTACCCCATCCCCTTGTACATCCCCACAGCGACCTTATTCCCCGCGCGCACGTAAAGGTCCACAAACCAGGCATCGTTGATGTCGGAGCCGTGCTCGAGACGCTCTGTCAGGCGGCGCGCGTGGCCTAGACGTCGCCAGGCTGGGGCGACCGTCAGCACGGTAATGTGTCCGTGCCAGGGGGTGTAGTGTTCCGAGTGGCGCATTGAAGGGTGTTGTTCTTCGAGTTTGCCCATGACTGTTTTTGATTTCATTAGCCCTCACGTCTAGTGGATGTGGCTGCGATGAGGTTTGCACGTACTGTATCCGACTATGCCTTCTGTGCGATCTTTGACGGCGCTGAAGAGCGAGGGCCATCGCATGAGGTAGTTGAGGTAGAAGCCCAGGTCGTAGTTTTCGGTCAGCGGGTCGAGGTTGGTGAGGTTGAGGGAGAGGAGGTCCGTTGGGGACACGCGCCGGATGGAACTCATTTTTGCTATTAATAAGGAACAGCTGTCAATGGCCGTGGGTAAGGTCAGAAGTGAAGCTCTTCGTGGTGTGGGGTGAAATGAAATAATGAAGCTGATGTAAATCAAATGATCTGATTGGGGCTTCGGCGGTCACGGGAGGAGCGGCTGTTTATTGTTCTGCTGAGAGCAGTTCGTTGTTTCTTGCATCATCGTTCTTTATTATTATTCGTATTGAGAAATTCTTCCTTTGTGCCATGAGATTCATCCATTGTCTTGTCTTTCCTTCTACTCTTCCAGCATCCTGGTGATGCTATGATTATTGAGAACCCCCTGTCTTGTTATTTCCTCTCCTCAGTGTGGCCCCTGCCCGCGTCCAGCTCATTCCGCGATCGACATTTGACGATACAGACCCCTCAGTCCTGAGAAATAAAACGACACAGTTGATCTGCCAGGACGTCAAGAATCCTAAGGACTATTCTCAGTTGACTGCTGTCTACATTCCTTGTCACAATCCCACGTGGGATCCTCGACCTCCCTTCAACTGACCTGCATCATGCCGGCCATCCCACCATCCCCCCTGAGGCTGTCTCACCGCCATAGTCACAGCCATTCCTCCAACCTCGATTTCGACCCCATCTCCCCCGGAACCTACGCTCCCAATGGTTTCTCTCAGAGTCCTATACATTCGCCTCGGACCCCTCGGTCCTCAGCGCCCCCTTCGCCGGTGGAACCCCGCCAGCGGAATGCGCAAGTCATGAACGGGTCGTACAGGCTATCAGGTGACTTCGAAGGCCCTGCAGACGCCGCAGGGGGGCTGGGAAACCTTGCAGACGAACTCGCGGACGCGTGGGACGAAGAAGAGGAAGGGGGTTATGGCTATGTCTCTGGCCAGGACAATGCATCGGGGGACCTACAAGGCACAACCCGGAGTGACGGGGAGGACGATTACAATATGGGACCGCGATCGCCCTTGTCAGATTACGCGCCGGACCATACCTCGCTGCAACCGCCTCGGGTCAAAGCTCGCAACGGCAGTCAACGAAATCACCGGCGACATGAATCGCAATACGATGGCTCTGACTACGGCAACGAGTCGGATTTCGAGGAAGCGACAGACATATCGCCTAGTCTGGAGGGGCAGATGGCTGAGATCGAAAGCTTAGTCCGGCGAGGAATCGAGAACAACGGCAGTGAGAACGATCATGTCATCAGACGTGTTGTTGAGACGCTCCGGGACCTAGGGAGTCAGAGCGGGATCGAGAATAACGCCATGAGGTATGTTTGGCCTCTGAGTTGACGAACTCCCAAAGATCTGCTGACCTCCGCAGACTAATAACAGCACACACCTCCATCACCTCGCACTTAACACACCAGACCAGAACGCTCCAGACCCTCACCCACCCCCTCCTCTTCTCCCCCTACCCGCTCCTCTCTCCGGACGCCATTGACGAGCTAATCCCGCTCATCGACGAAGGCCTTCTGCCTAACCTGCCCTACCCGTTCCCCGGCCAGCCACGCCACTCCTCCAGGCCAACCACCCCTTCTCAATCGCCCTCGTTGAACCCACTCGTCTGCCTCCAGACTCTTATCGCGCAAACAACGGACCTAACGCTGTCCCTCCGAGGGCTAAGCGACACGCTCTACGAATCGCGACAGCTAACTGCAACCGCCTCGCGACGACTGCGGTCCGCACGGGAACTCGTCGCCGAGCTGCGCCGCGAGGAGGAAGGCCGCGAAGAAGCTACCCGGTGGATCGAAAAGGGGGACTGGGACCGCCGGCTGCGAGACCGCGAAGCTGGCCGCGTCTGTCGGGACGTCGTCAGTGGGTTCGAGGCCGTGTGTGGCGAATGGAGGGAAAGGCTCTTTGGTGCGGCTGTTGTTGCTGCTCCTGGGACGGAAATGGCCGCTGCTTGAGCCGGTTTCTTCCTTGGTCTTGTATCTTTGACACCATACATCGATTCAAATCCTGTCCATATGTCCTTATCTATGGGCTTCTTCGTAGCTTGCAACATACCCCCTTTCTACTTTCTCTTCAAGAATATATAGATTTCTTCTGTTCGCGGAAACGTCATCTATGCTTGGTTCTAATATCTCCTCCGTGATTTGCTTTCAAGTCCTTCCTCGATGCGTAGGTTGATTCGTAGTTGGTTCCATGACGTTTTCCTCACGCAAAAACCTGGTCCGCCAGGGGAAATACGATATAAAGACTGATTACGAACGAACACGAGCTACAGCAGGACCACATAGAAGAGAAATAAAGTAGTGAAAATCATATTCTTCCTGCATTATTCATCCAACAAAAGTCGTCTGACGTAAGATATAGACGGGAAAACCTGGACTTCATTTATGGGACATAATGCAGTCAACAACAGACATGATGGCTACCCAGAGAAGAAAGGGGAGAGAAGTCCCCACTCTCTAGATTCATGAAACATGACAAGAACAACCAGATAAGGTAGCAGAGACACCGTTAGAATTAAAAGAGAGAGAGAGAGAGAGAGAGAGGAAGAGAATGCAAATGAGGGGCATGAGTTCCCCAAAGGGACACGAAGTACCCCCCGTACACGTTTCAGCAGACGGAAACTTTTTTGCGTTCAGATTTTATTTTCAAGATTCAACAGACAAGGGCTTGCTTGATCGCGCTAGCTCTACTGCTGCTGTTGCTTCCACCGGGGAACCCACTTCTGAGGAGCGGGGGAACCCTCAGGCTTGTCGGAGCTGGCGGCGGCGGCGGGGGGAGTCTGTGTGCGCGAGGGAGGTTGGGAGGAGCTGGATTCGCGCATGTGACGGGGAACGTATTTCTCGGGGGCAGGACCGTTTGAAGGAGGAGCAGCGGGGGCGGCGCTGGCTCCAGAGCGGAGGTGAGGGGGCACGTATCCGCCGGTTCTGCGGGGGAGCTGGACCTCTTCCTTAGGTGCCTCGGCGGCAGGAGCAGGCGCGGCGGCAGGGGCAGGGGCAGGGGCAGCAGCAGCGGCAGGGGCAGCGGCAGGGGCAGCGCCGGTAGCCTCCTTGGCAGCCTGGCGCTCTCTCCAGCTGGGAACACCGCCAGTACGAGATGCGAGGTTAAGGCGAGGAGCTGTCCGCTCCGCGGGCCGCTCGGGCTCAGCAGCACGGGTGGGAGGTTCTGGGAGGCCAGTCTTTCTGGCAGCACGGCGAGCCTCAGCTTCCTCCTCACGCTGCTTCTGCCGTAGAGCAATCTCGTCAAGTCTCCTGTATCGTAAGTTAGTACCATTATAATAAAATTTATAGAACTGGGGCGAAACTGACTTTCTCTCTTCCTCACGCTTGGCTTTCTCTTCAGCCAAGACGCGTCTACGCTCCTCTTCCTTGGCGATACGCTCTTCCTCTTCGCGTTTGGCCCGCTCTTCTTCCTCCTTTTTGCGGCGCTCTTCCGCCTCACGCTCGGCCCTCTCGCGACGACGGCGCTCCTGAACTTCCTTGACACGCTGCTTCTTCTTAGCCTCGAACTCTCGCTCGGCGGCCTTGCGGCGCTTCTCAAACTCCTCGTGACGCTTCTCAGACACCTCCTTGCGGAAGTTGCTGAAGACGGGAACAAGGCGGCTGAGACGGTGCTTGAGGGCAACCGCCTCCTTGTGCTTCTCCTCAGCTTCCTTGAGAGTCTCGGCCTTGATGGCCTCGTAAAGCTCCATGTCACGCTTCTTCTGGGCTTCATAATCCTCGGAAATGTGCTTCAACTCCTCGCGACGGAAGGCACGCTCCAAGTGATCGATACGCTTGGAAGTGGTACGGATGCGCTCATTGAGCTCGTTCTTTTCCTTCTCGAGCTGGGCAAGCTTGATGGCGCGCAGCCGGTTGGCATCCATGTCCTCAAGGTCGATCTCGCTGATATCGATGCCCTTGACACCGCTCTTGAGCTCCTCCAGCTGCTTCTTGAGCTCCTGCTGGCGGATACGGTCCTGTTCATCCTTCAGACGCTTCTTTTCGCGTTCCCGCTGCTCGTCAAGCAGTCTCTGCTTCTCAGCCTCTTGCAGCTGCTGAGTACGAATACGCTTGCGGGTCTCCTCCTCTCTTTGCTTGCGCTGCAAAGCATCGGTGGCGGCTTCCTTCTTCTTCTCGATGAGGACACGGCGGGCAAGGGTCTCCTCGTGCTCCTTGGCAGCACCAGCCTCAGCGCGGGCCTGAGCGGCCTTCTTGGCCTGGATACGGGCCTCGTTATAAGAAGGATCCACGTACATGCATGTGACGTGAAGGGTCTTGGCGAGACGGGTGAGCTGAAGGCGGGCGATTTCAGCAGGGGTGTTCTGAAGACGCTGCACCGAGCCGACCTCGCTCTCAGCAGAACCGGCGGCGCTGCCGGAATGCAGAGCCTTGGCGGAGGAGAAGATATCGGTGTCGAAGGTCAGAACACCCGAGGTATGGTCGACGCGGATAGCGAGGTCGCCCTTCTTGCATCCGTTCATGATGAACTTCTCGATCATGGCCGGGGTGATCTGGAAGGGATCAGGGAACTGTGCAAGCTCGTAGACAAACTTGAGTTCGACGGACTCGTAAACCTGGGACAGCTGCTGGAAGAGACGGGTGAGGATGACCTGCTGCAGGGGCAGGACGTACTTCTCCATCTCGGGGTCGGCACCGATCTGCTTGAGGATGGGGGTGATCTTCTTGCAGATGGAGAGAGGGTGGAAGTCAACCTCGAGGATGTTGTAGAGATCCCGAATCTCAGGACGAGCACGCTTGAGCAGGCCCTTGTTCAGAGCATCCCGGAAAAGCACCGCACGGCTGGGTGGCTGAGCCATACCGAGCAGATTGGTCAGACGGGTGTTCTTGTTCTTGCGGGCCTCATCGACATCGACCAAGGCGCCTCGAGAGCGGGAGGTGCTGATGACGGGGATCGACAGAGCAGACAGAAGGACAAAGGAAGCGGCCTTGGTCATATCAGCCTCGGTTACCGAGGGGTTCTCCTTCTTGGTGCCCTGGCCTGCGGCGAGAGCAGCGGCGGACTGACGGAGAAGGTTGTAGTAGCGGTTCCAAGCGGCGGCATGGAAAAGATAGTTCTCGCTGACGAGGAAGATCCGCGCAAGCTTTTCGTAGTAATTGGCCATCATGACGTTCTTGGCGGGGCGCTTGCTAAGGCTGAGAAGAGTGTGAATGTCTTCAATGCTGCGGAAAGCCTCCTGCCACAGCTCCAGCTCAACAGCAACATTCAGCTGCTGGAAGCGGGTATCCAGATGGCGCTGCAGGGTGTCGGGATCGCTGAGGTTGATAGCGTGCATCTGAGCGGAGTACTTGGCGGCGTTCTGGACGTGGTTACGGAGTAGCTCGCAAAGACGGCGGAACTCGGTCTTGCGGGTGTACTTGAGGCAAAACTGGAAGGCCTGCAGGGCGGTGGTCTGATACATGACCTCAAGGCGAGCATTGTTCTTCAAGATCTCCAGGACGGTACGGTAGGTCTCCCAGAGAAACTTGAGCCACGGAGTGACGACAGCGCGGTCGGTCCGGTCGCGGGATTGTTCGCCAGAAACAGTAGCAAGCAAGATGGTCTCGGGGGTCTCGATCGCTTCCAGATCCTCGACGTTGGACGATGGGGCAGCGGACTCCAGAGAGGATTGGATCTCGTCGGCCTTGGCCTGGGCCTCGGTCACCTTCTTCTCGGCGAGTTCGATGAACTTCTTGAGGACGACCTATTCGCAGCACATATATCAGCCCCTGCAAATCATATCACAAATCAAAGGTTCTGTGCCTACCTCGATGGTTCCCACGTTGGTGTTCTGGGCGATGTTCTTGTACTGGTAGAGACCATCCTTGGCAGCCTTTCCTTTGCGAAGATCGACACACAATTCAACGAAAAGGAGCATGACAGGTTCGAGAGAGGCGATCGGACTGCTGCGCGTCCTCTTAGAGGTGACATGTTCGTGGAGGACATTGAGGGCGGCGGGAGTCTGGCCCACGGCGATAAGTTCCTGAGCCCGCTGCAGTGAGAGAACACAAGGTCAGTTACCAGTCTCTGAGTTGTAGAATCCTACCGATGATATTTTCCATGGTCACCACTCACTTTCAGGACATTTTCCGGCTTGATATGGGGTGGAGGCGGCATGGTGGGCGATGGACCCTGTGGGTTTTAAAGATGATACCGGTGAAAATCGTTTGACACGCAGAGGCTTCTCGGATCGAGGCTGGAGAAATCTCGAGGCGAAAAAAAGGCAAATCGCACAACGACGGGCGGGCAGCACTGTTCGACAGTGTAAAAAAGGCCCTTTTCTTGATGATGCTGCCACGCGACGGTCAGCCAGAAAGAAAGTGAGGGCAGCGGCGATGCGTCGTTGTGGGAGAAACACGAAAAAAACAGGTCCAACTGCGATCCCACTTTGGGATAAGCGACCGGGATCACGTGACCCAGTAGACAATGCAAAGGCACAATCCAGACGGAGTCATATATCAGATGTTGAGGATGCTCATTTTGGATGATGTGAATTTTCCGTCTATTGGGGAATAATTGGTTTCTTTGCTAAGTCTGTCCCGGTTTTCCTCGAATTGCTCCTGCTTGACTTGCTCCTGAACTGCTTGTGGACCGGAGAGCAACCTGGTCGAGCGGAGGAGATATCAGCTTCTGTCTAAGTAGATACAAATTACATTGTATTCGAACTTCGAATCTAGGTACTCTACTCCGTACTTCCCATCAATCTTAGCCTATCAAACATGTGGCTTGGACGAAATGCAGAGGACCTAGCACCACCGGCTGAGATGCGTCGAATCACGTGACTGGATGCTGTACCTCTGCTACCTAAGGTACCTTAGGTACTCGCAGCGTATTGTAAGGTAAGTTTGGGCCAGTCTGATACATTCTTACATTCCAGCTCGCTGATGAGGGGTCCACGTGAGATACTTCAACATGGAGATTCCATACATCGACAAAGCATCAAGTCGTAGATGGATGTATGTAGATTTAAGATGATACTCATTCTCAATCTGTTTCAAGGAGCCTCAAATGTCCAATCTTTCTGATACCGTCGCTCTCACCAGAAGAACCCCCCAAGATTAAGCCCCCATCCGTCCGGACTGTTCAAAGTTTAAATAAGACCATTGTCCGTAGCACCGCACCATTGCTCTCAGGGGGTTTCACTATTACTTTGGAGTCAGTACCATCAGTCTATCGCCGTTTTCCCAGTTCCCACACAGTCGGAAACTGTCTGTTCTTGCGAGAGTGGACTTGGCTTGACATTTTCATTATTATTATTAGGAGTCATTATTTATTTATCTCCTGGCTCTACTCTCCTCTGGTGTCTTGTCCTGCTCGTGCTAGACTGCTAGTAATAATCATAATAGTCCTCCCCCCGGTCCCTCTCCAATAGTAGCGTCTCATTTCTCCCTCCATTTCTTCTTCGTCTTCCTTCTTCTTCTGATACTACTTCTACTCTTCTCTACACTTTTTTTACTTCTTTATTTTTCCTTTCCTTTAATTTTCCCACTAAATCCATTCGTTTCCTACCGCTGATCCTCTCGCTCTCTCACTCTTTCTGTGTCGACTGTTGACTGTTCAGTTAATCCCCTCCCTTTTTGTGGTTCACTTCCGCCCGCTTTTTCCGGATTCCCCTTACTCTCCGGTTCAGCGCGCCAAAGCTTCTCCTCAACCCAGATTCCCCTACCCACCAGGGCTCAGCAACTCCCCACGGTCTCCCTACCCCGTTGTCGCGTGTAGGGAATTGTCTACAATTATCCTCGTCACTTCCTCGACTCTTGTGTGATCACAGAAATCGGAATCGAAAATGCCTGCCTACGAGCTGCGGTCGGGGGGAGACGTCAAGAACAAGAAGCAGAGTGTGGCCGATCTCAAATATCGTCGCTTGACAGAGCTCAATGCTCGCTTAAAGGAGGATCTGGATCGCCCTCGAGTGAAGGTGTCCGAGGCTGCCATGTCGTAAGTGTCCGATTCCAATTGCCTTTGCAACTGTCATCGTCCCTGTCGATTCATCTATGATGAGCGACGGGAGGGTGGTGATCCATGGAGTTGCCGACCGCCGTCCGGAACTTGACCCGAATACTCACAAACCATTCTCTGACCAGGTTGATCAACTACTGCAACAATACTCGTGATTTTATGGTACCGTCTGTATGGGGCCAGGTATGCGATTGATGTCGATTATGAAGAAAAGTGATCAGCCGGCGGAGTGCTGACACAAACCCAGGTTGACAAGCGCGAGGATCCGTATGCTCCTCAACAGCAGGGAGGCTGCTGCACGGTCATGTAATGGTGTCATGACACTGAACGCTTTTTTCCGAAATCGAAGACGGCTCGACTTGTTCTTGAAGCTGTTGTTCGCGATTTTCTATTCCCTATCGACATGATTTCCCGCCCCATTTTTCTTCTTTTCGCCTAATACTTTTGACATCTTCTTTGGACTCTCGGGATTCGACATGGCTTCCCGCTTCTATCATCACGACGATAACTGAACTTACCTCATCCATCGAACAATGAAACCGGGTACTCGTGACGGCTGTGTCTGTGAGCAATAATCGTGCGGCTATGACGGTGTCGACTGGAGGAACGCGCGCTGGTCTTGCAGAGATTCCGGGAGGCCTACTACTTAACGAAGCATGCGTCGCATCGTATCGAATCGTCCCAGGGATGATCATTGATCTCAGCGTCCAGCTATCCGTGGTGCACTTGAGGATGCGCCGACGTGACATTATCTTCTTCTATTTCTATATTCTCTATTTCTCTCTTCTAAAACCTTCCTCTTCTATCTACGTTGGTCTTTGTTTTCTCCCGATTGTGATTCCGTCATATTTCCTTTGTCTGCAGTGAGTGAGTGATTGGTACGGATGGTGTTTCATGGGTTCGAAAAGCACATTCCTCGGCTGTCGAGGCTGAGAGCAAAGTCCCAGCATCTTGTAAAGTAGAAATCGCTGGTTTCCAGCTCTAATACAGCAATCAATGTCTTACCTTAGCCGCATCTCACTACTGTATTCCATCTTAACCATCCAATACAAACCAACCCCGACTTCAGAAAGCCGCGCACTCGCTGACATCATCAACCACCTCACCACCTTCATCTCACCAGCTCTCCAGTCAATAATCCAATAACCACGTAGTCCAGCTACACAGGGTATATAGGGTATATAGATCAACAACACGATCCCTGACAGTGATCTAGTGAAACTGATGAAAATGACCGAACCAACCCCCCCAATCGAACAACACCCACCAACCTCGAGCACAGATACACATCCCCCGCCCACCACGGCAACGACAACAGCAACAGCAACAGCAACAGCAACAGCAACAGCAACAGCAACAGCAAAAACAACCACAAATCTCCCCCGGATCACCATCAAATACTGCACGCAATGTAAATGGATGCTCCGAGCCGCTTATGTACGCCTCCATCTCCTGCTCCCTCGTTTTGGAATGGGCATCAGTATACGATACAAATCCACATACAGATGCTATTGTTATTTGCTAATGCTAAGCTAACATGATTGGAAAGTTCGCCCAGGAACTCCTCTCTACGTTTTCGACGAGTCTTGGTGAGGTTGCTCTTGTGCCGTGCACTGGGGGGACGTTTGTCGTGAGTATCACGGCTGTGTCTGCGTCTGCGTCTGCGTCTGGCGCGGAGGGGGAGACGGAGGTGAAGGAGAGTGTGCTCTGGGATCGGAGGGTTGATGGGGGGTTTCCTGGTATGTACTCTCTTTTTTACTCTTTGCTTTTTCTGCGGGTGGGGCAATGATGGTGTGGCTTGTATTGGTTACTGAATTGAGATGGGCTGATGCTGATGCTGGATAGAGGTCAAGGTGCTCAAGAGTCGGGTGAGGAATGTTGTTGATCCGCAGAGGGATTTGGGGCATACGGATCGGGCCTTGAGGAAGGAGAATAGAGATAGTCAGAAACAGAGTCAAGAAAAGGAAACGGAAAAGTGTGAGGATTGTCAATCTTAGTGATGTATTGCTACCGATATGATAGACGAAGTCCTATATTCAACTCTATATATCAAGGTCAATCTTGAGCTTGTCAGACAGACAGCCAGAAGACGGATATCAATACATTGAACGAGACTCGCCGAATCTAGCATGACAAGTGAACAACAGCTGAGCTAACCGTGTCGATTTGAATCGTGATATGGTGATATGAATCAAAAATATGGCAATAAGAATCAAAGAGAGCGTCACAGAAACAAGAAATGATACAGTTCAGTCCACGCATGGGGAGAACTCTGGATCCTCCAAACGCCAACCCACGCCCCGTTTCTAATTTGATTTCCTGATCCCAACCGGTCTGCGTTGCATCATTGGGAATCAATCATGATTGCCCACAGAAAATACAGCAAAGGAAAAAAGAGAAAGGAAAGAATATAGATGGTGAAGAAAATATGCAGAAAGGAAACGAGACTTGAAAGCCGGAAGGGGGACTTCCAAGTCACTCGGCAGGACTAAAGCGGGGACGGCAAGCACATTGCCTGCCCACCGAATAAATGAAGTATGACTGGCTGGTGAGCTGACCGAGCGTCCAAGCCGAGTCGTAGAATCATGCAATCCATCGTAAGCACAATCGTCAGCGGAAAATACCATTCGTGAGTCCTTCGTCATTCCTCCATTTCGGGTCCAACCACGTATCGCCTGGAGCCAAACACCTTGAAACAAAATTACAAGTAAGGAACATTAGGCGAGGAGAAGGTGAAGCGAGATGAAAAGAAAGCTCAAGTCTCCCCACTCAGCTCATGGTGATGCGAATGATGTGGTCTGCGCTTCCAGAACGCCAAGCGAAGACGACTCCGCCGTTTCGGTAGCCTGCGTGGAGGCTGCTCACCGGCTGTTGGGTCATCCCAAGGGGGATGCGCCTCATTCTTGACGCTCGGTGTGGTTGTTGTAGAATGTGCGGCGCTGTTGGACCCGTTCCCTACTACAGAAGTGGTGATGGGACTCTTTCTTCCGTCATCCATGTGTGAATGAGAGGTGTTGGTATCGCTGAAATGGGTGTCACCCTCGGACGGCCCTTCGCCGACGGAGTACTGTTTCGATGAACCCGGCCGTGCACCGTCGGACTCGTCATGCTCGTCTTTGATGTGTTCCCGTGAATGCCCCTTTTCGTCCCTGCTATCGACAGTGACGAAACTGGTGGCATTGGTGGCTGGAGAAATGGGCGTCATGGTATTGCTATACGTGCTCAAGCTGTGCGTGCGCGTGCAACTGTTCCGCTGCGAGTTGGGTGCACCTGAGCCGCGTCCGGTCGAGTTGGTGTTGGCGTGATGGCGACGGTGCCCCTGCGGTCCCTGCCGAGAACTGCTCGGTCGCTCTGCTTCTCTTTCAGTGGATTCACCACTGGTGGGATGGGAGTGGGAGCGATTCGGGTCATCGGACGTGTTGGCAAAGATGACGGCAGCGAGAACAGCGTCCCTCGAAGAGCGTCGAGAATTTTGGCCAGTCTGCCCTTCAAAATCTCCGGCATGCTCCGATCCCTTGTCCTCATGAGACGTGCCGGATACCGAGAGCATAGCGAGGTCAGGGACAGCACTGGAGGATTTTCGAGAAGGTACGAATGGTACCGGACTGCCTGTGATATCCATCGATGGGCCTGGGGTGTCTGGCGACACAACAGGACTGATGGTGTTCTCATTGTAATCACTCGGAGATGAGTCAACCGTCCCAAAGTAGTCGCCGGTGGCTTCGCGTCGCTGCGTCGCAGGGTCGTCAGGGTCAAGTGCCGACCTGGCAGAGCTCTCATTCAACGGTGCACGTAGACCTTTGAAACTTGCGGCCGGGCTCTGCGAGCGAGGGGAAAGGCCGCCCTCGAAACGCGGGTCTAGCAGCGACTGCTTCCGTTTCTCCATGTCGGCCAGGAAGTGCCAGCGAGTCTGGTTGGTCCGGATGTGCTCAACTGTGAATCGCAGCTCAGGCAGAAGGTCCGAAACGCCCTCGAAGAGAGGGAGAGCGAAGATAGACATGAACCCGATCTGACCGGTAGCAAGCTTGTAGACGTTTCCCAGCTCCGGTGGACCACCAAACAACGCAGTTTCCATGCCCACCTCTCGCTCCATTTCTCCCTGATTGGCAAATTCTTCCTGTAGAATCTTGGTCCATTTTTCGGCGATATCCCACGGCCGTGCCACATTGCTGATGTCGGCACATTTGATCAAGAGGCCACAGACAAGTGTTTTGTAGATTTCAATATCCTGCGGCTTGAAGCCATCGACAGATTTGCCATTGGCGTAGAACTTCTCCTGCAAAGACCCCAGCCGTTCCATAAACTTCTGATGTACGCCCATGTCGGTCGCCAGGATCGAACTGATGAGCAGTTTCCGAAGTTGTCTATCCTTGAAAGCGGCAGGCCAGTGGCGCCGCAGGATCTGTGAGAATGCAGCGCAGTGGAAAGCCTCCAGGACCGAATTATCATTGTATAGTTGCGCCAACGGAGCATTGAGCTTGACCAAGAAGAAATTGTTGACTCCGGGATGACCGACGTCGTGGCCGATTGCAGAAATAAGTAGGGTCAAAGTGTCAAACGGTGTCAGAAGAGATGCAATCGAGGACGGCGAATCAGGACTGGGTCCAACAGAGCCATATGGGGGCAATGCACCAATATGCACCAGGAAGCAAAACACTGACTGCAGCACATCAATGGCATGTCGGAAATTATGGTAGAGGACAAATGAATTGTACGATGCGCGGCAGGCGAGCAGAAAAGTTCGAAGTTCACCTGCGAAAGAAGGATCCTGTGTAAGTCAAGTTCTCAAAGTATCACAACCACGAACAACTTACATGGTGTTAATCGCCACTGATCCAAGTTGGGTAGAGTGAAAGCATGCTGAAGCATCTCGCAGGCCCCAAACACGAGTTCGTCTTCGGAGAATTCATGAGCAGTGAAGTTCCAGTTCCCGATGAACTTCTTCACAACTTTCTGCCGCTCTGGACTCACATCCAGGTCCCTTTTACACGTTAGCTGGTGGGTAGAAACTCGAAAGGCAGACCGAACGCACCTGTCCTGGAACTCCTCAATGACTTCCTCGGGGTTGCAAATACCCTTCATGAGTTTGGATACCCTAGGAGAATAAATTAGCACTGTGGTTACCGCATTATGTTGAATGCACTGACATTGCCTCCCTCAAGTAGGCATAGGGCTGCTCATCGTGAACGCCCACCCACGATTGTTTCCGCGACTTTTTCCTGGCGAGGAAGCGAGATTGTTCCCTGCGCGCGGACTTGCGCACTCGATAGGCATGGACTATCAAGCCTTGCACTCTTGACCTGTCCAGTGGTGTTGAGAGAACGTCAACGGCACCTGCATCTAAGCATTTGGAAATCTGCTGCGGATCGAAAAGGGGAGTGGCCGCCGGTTGTGAAGTAGGACCGCTGGTTGGTTCGTTGTGTGAGTGGCGCAAGACTGCAATCGGAATGATCAGGTTTGGGATCTCGGAGACTTGAATGTCTGCAGATACCCCTGAAAGCAACTGCAAGCCGTAGGAGGAGTCGGATTGAGCAGAGAAGGTGAAGCCGCGACGGATAGATGTCGGAGACGGAGGTCCCGTGTCCGGCCACGAAGCGCGACTGGCTTTGCGACGATCCCGGACAGAGTCCTCGCTGCGACCAAGTTCAATGTCGAAAAACGCGAAAATGGGCGTGCATTTACTGCTGGCACTATCGGAGAGCTCGGCGAGTTTGGCGGCGAGAGATGTCCCGACATGACAGAGGTATACTGCGATTCAGTCAGCATCCGTAGAAACAATGGAGGCAGAGGGCAGCGCATACTTTGTTTACACACTTCCAACAAAAGCGCCACGTCCGACCGCAACGATTCAGGTTCGTCACAAATGGTATCGCTGCGGGGAGCTGTCGGGTCAAACGAATCCCGGTCCACCCATCGTTCCTCTTGCACACGATCGTCGATATATACTGCGCAACATTCGACACGATCCATAGTATCGGCCGGGTTGGGTGCGCCCATTGCCAGGAGATTCTGGGCTCAGAAAGAAGGCTCACACAAATCTAAGGAAAAGCTGAAGAAAGGAAGGTAGAAGGAAAGAAGAGATGCCCAGTCTGGCCTCGGTTTCATATGGTATGCGGACACCAAGATCGTCGGTCGTGAGTCCGGTAGAAGGGAAAAAACGAGCGGTTGACAGAAGAGCTGTACGGGAAGAGGGGCGCAATGTTGGAACTAGAGACTCGGTTCGATGAGGATTCTATAAACTCTGTGGAAATGGCATTAGCGCTCATGGTCGCCATGACGCGAGTGTGACTGTATGCAAGTGAAAGGAGTCAAAAGGCAAGGGCCCTGCGACCAGAAAACGATGAGGGAACAAACGGATGACGATCCACGCCAGCGGCGCAATCCCGAACAATGAGGTTGTTCGCTGCAGATTTCCACAGCAGGTTGGGGCTTCGATTGTTGACCTGCGGGGGAGGAAAGACAGCAGTCCCTTGCGTAGATGTCTCGTTCTGAGACAATCCAGAGTCAAGTCCAGCCCTGCAGTAGCGCACCCTTGATCCTCAATGCAAAGGAATGCCGACACTGGCCACAATCACCAAATCCGCACGCACATCACAATCCACTCACTTTTGAATCGTAGATAATATAAGAGCTCCTGAAAGGGAAAAGAGCGAGAGCTGTATATAAAGCGATATGCTGCGACGGATCGCAAACGAAGATCAATCGATCAAAGAGAATAGCAGTCGGGGCGGCGAGGTACAACGGTCGGGGAGGGAGCACCAATTGCCGCAGTGATTTTCGCAAAAGGCCGTCTTAGGCAGATACACGTCGGTCGATAATCCACCAGAAAGCGAAGAGTCGGAATCGCAACGTATTCAAGAATCACCTAGCCGAGACGGACGCGAAATTCGAGGTTCCTGGATCGGAGGGGGGAGGGATTCTCAGGATGCCATGATGGGCCTCCGAGAGGGCCAGGCGGAATAGAGACGGCACACAGATGGACAGAGGCAATGAAGAAGGTAACTGGAATAACCAGGTCCTGTTTATCGGGGAGGACAAAGACGGAACTGTCGCACGAGTCGAATTTCCTGGGTGAGGATTGACGTTGATGTAACGGGACAAGGGAGGAGGATAACCACTAGTGTGGAATGTGGTTAAGTGGTGGAAAGGAGGAAAAGGAAACGCGATGGTGTAGTGTCTACTGCGTGGTAGTCGATGGTAAAGCGTAGAGAACGAGAAGTGGAAAAGATTAAGAAAAAAAAAAAGGTAGAAAAAAAAATTAAAAAAAGCAAAGGTATGGAATGACGATGATGGAGATTGACAGCGCCTAGAATATACACTGAGGCTGATGGAGCAGGAGGAGAAGAGAATGGGACAGACAGGGCAAAAAGAAGGAAGTCGATCTCAGGGAGGGTCCAAGTGGAGGAGACGAGAGGAGAGGAATGAGGTAGAGCAACCAGACCAGACCACAGAGCCTATGAGGGTCTACCGTACTGACTACTTGAGGTAAAGACAATTAGAGTCTGGCGAGAGGTTCAAATTAGAATGAAGATCGACTAGACAATACTATCTATCTAGGGTATTATTATTAGTATCTAGATACTACATCCAACTATTATTAGGGTAGTATTGAAGATAGATGGTCGTAGTCGACTCTGCAGATGAGGATTCTTCTTGGGTTTTTCTTCCAGTCTTCCAGAAGGTCGCGGCACAGCGGGTGCGGGCGTCGTCAGAGACTCGGCGATGGGGCCGATCCTTACCGAGTCGGTAATACAAACTTACTGTAAGGTTATTACGACGATCATCTTACTAAGGACTGACAAAGGTACCTTACAGATAATAAGTCAGGCATACCTTTTTACCTGGGACATTGCACATTCGTACCAAATAGATGATGAAATAGAGTGCTTGAATACTCTCTGGCTTAATATGCTTGGATAGCACGAACGTGCTCAGTTCAATTTCGGATCACCATCAGACAAATCACCTGCAGAGAAAAAAGCAAAGGCAAGGAGAACGATGCAAGCAATCCATCTAGAAACATTCCGAGTCGGTAGTACAGCGTACCTAGGGGAGTTAGTTACCTTAGGCACCGAATCAACCTCAGTCGAATGCAGACTGTCGCGTTTTCACCTCGCTCCCATCCATCTCTCCATCAGTAATAAAACTTACCCAATACCTTACCATCCAGATTTTAGACAGTTGACACTTATGAAAAGAAAAGGAAAAAATTCAAGATAAAGTAAGTGGAGAAAGTGGGGAGACCGCAACGCCTGATCATTGATCAAACCATCCCCATCTCATCGACCACTGCACTCCGCCGTCTTCTAGAATGCTGGCTGAGCAAATCAGCTTGTCTCATTTGTGGGTATTTACGCCTGTTTATGGTTCGTAATTTCCTTTATCCAAATTACCGAGGTTCTCTCCTCCATCATTATTAGAGCCTACCTACCCAACTGTTAAGTCCACTTTAGGTACCTCTCTGCCTCTTAGTATATTAGGTAGGGATTAGGTATCAGCTACCACAAGTGATATTCGCTGCCTGAGGTCCTATAGACGGAGTAATCCAAAGGCCAGAGTACTCCGTACTCCGTCCATGCAGATTCTATCTTTACCTCACCTATGACCTAAGGGGCTACTAAGTAATCAAAAATTAATTAATCCTCAGGGGCGCAAGCGCACAACCACCACCCAAGGCCGCAGATGTAATAATTCCATGATCAGTGGCAAGCGAGCCATTGACGTTATGTGATGTGATGCGATGCTACAGGACGTAAGGCATCTTGTGGTGCCTTAGATCCTCCATCAAAGTTACCTGGAACTTACTGCTGTGAGCAAACTCAACTGAGAGTCCAGATCAAGTAGTACTGAACGATGATGATGTGATGTGGCGACTTCCCAGCCAACATATGCCGACTCCCCATTCGTCTTTAAAGTCGGTCAATCCATTGATATCGATCCAAAGAGGAATATCACTAACATAGCCATCTTTTGATTCTATCACTTCATACTGCTGATAACATACTAGGCTCAAGATGCAAAATACTCCGTAGATACCTTAGTTCCGTACCTACTAAGGTACCTACAGATTACATACTCGAGTACATTTGTGGCCCCGCTCTGGAGACGGTCCAGATTCCAGAATGCCCCCTAGCGTCTGCCTACTACGAGTCATCACGTAAACATATCTACTACTAACTAACTATCGTATCGAGCACGCTTCCTACTATCTACAGCCGACGGAGCATTATGAAAAGACAAGCACTTAGCAATAATTAGCAAATAGAGCTGAGGCTTGAAATCAAGTCCGATTTTCGGCCGACTGCCTACCCAATATCCATAAGACTCTTGCTGAACGGAAGTGTTTCTATGATCAAAGCGGAAAGGAAGCGAAAGCTCCAAGGGATAGATACCTTGCTTGGCTGATCTCTAAGACATGCGACAGTATCCCGTGTTGACCTCGCTGATCGGCCAGAGTCAGGAATTCATGAAATCATTCTTTTACTAACAATAGAGCACAGGCTGATTTTGAGTTAATCAAATAAAGCTTGTTCGTCGGTTTAAAATGCACAATATACACAGCCTGGAGCTGCAACAATCGAACGCTGACAATACCCCAGCCCATGCACCTAAAATGATGATGATCTGAATCTCTAATCCTCTTCCCTGTAGATAATGGCTCCCAGAAGCCCAAACATTCAAAAGGGTGAGACAAAAAAAAAAAAAAATAGCAGAAGAATAATGGACAAATTGAAGATGGCCGCTCATAATGACAAGAAATCCCAACCCCAGGTAGAATGCCAGAAAGCGAAACAAAAAATAAATGAACACTATCATACATTCGCAATCCACCCCTTTCCGTACGCTGATACCCCACGCTAAGAAAGTAGATTTTTTAAGGATGGACTGGCGCTTGCCCCAGATCCCCCGTGCGTTCCATTGACACCCGAACTCCTACCAGTGCTCATCGCTCCTCCGGCTCCACTGAGAGGCGTGTCCTCCATCTTGCCAGGAGGTGACAGCCCCCGGGGATCCATACGCGCTTGTGACACTGGGGGTGATTGTGTCGGAGCACTGAGGATGCGATCCACAGAATACATTCGCGGAGGCGGGCCTCCGTTCAAGGCGCTGAGAGAATGTTGAGGAGAGTGGCGGACGATGGTCGCTTGTGCCGTTGGAGGTGACGCTGAAGATGCGTACGGTCGAGGGCCCGGCGCATGGGACGGATGAGGTGATGGCATGGACACTGGCGCGTACGGACTTTGATGAACAGTGTACGGCTGGTGCGGAGGTGGAGGCGCACCGCCAGGATAATGAGGTGGAGGAGGAGGAGGAGGAGCGTGGTGAGTAGGTGGCGTCGGATGTTGAAAGCCATTCAGCGGATGAGTCTGGACGGGGGGCGGTCCTCCGTGGTATGCCGGAACTGGTAAGCCATTGAGCAGCTTACCATCGGGAAGCTCGGTCGGCCGCTGTTCATGGGCCGGGTACCATTCAGAGCCATGAGCAAGAGTGCCACTAAGCGGCCTTGGGAGAGCATTGGCCGGAGGGGGAGTCGGATGCGCGTGTGGTCCATAAGGATGCCCATGATATTCGGGGATTCGGGGGGCGGGCAGCACTGGCCGCTGCGCGGAGTACGGAGACGGTCGCGGCTCCGGAGATGGCTGAGCTGTAGCACTTTTCAGATAGCATTTGTGACATTCGTAGAGTGGTCCATCCGCGACCGAGCTGTAATCGCCATTCAGCTTAGGTAGAGCATGCTGAGGTAGATTCTGGGAAAGAAATGGCGGGCTGGCAGAACTCATTCCGACCCCATTCATGCTCGAGCCTCTGCTGTTAAGGACAGGAGCTCGCCGCGAACCGTCGATCGGCCACCACCGAGGACTGAACGAGGTAGAGCAACGACAACATTTCCGCTCCACCTCGGGACTGGAAACTTGCCGGGGAGCACGGCTTCCGGAATCGATCTCCATCTCATCCGTATGTTGTTCTGGAGCCGTCGCAGCGGGCTTTTGGTTGTCCTTCGTCGTGGGTGCCGATTGAGGGGTAGCAGAGACGACACCGTTGATGGCGGAGGCGCGCCGACTTCCGGCGGTCGTTGCATGCTGAGGAGAAGCATTCACCGTTTGTTGTACATAGGCTGCTCTTCGAACCGTCCCGGGCAATGTCAAATCTGCCTGCTTGTACGACTGAACGAATTGTTGAAGTGCG
The DNA here is from genome assembly GCF_010724455.1 of Aspergillus lentulus. The sequence goes on along the minus strand of NW_022983877.1, from coordinate 471,837 downwards.
TTCAAACCGTCTTCTCCCGTCACCTCACCAATCTGGTGGAGGCCGGATGAAGGAGCGTGATGCGGACACCAAATGCCCGCGGTTGCTGCTCCCACCTCCTCCCCAAGTCGTATACTGCTGACTGTGTCCCGTCTAGAACTCTTGACCGGCGTAATGTTGAACCCGAAGGTGTACTGTGCCTGAAAAGCACAACCCACATGAAAACGGGCATTGCAGCCGCTGTGGCTGCAGGTCACGCAGGCACCTTTCGTGGTCTTGCAGAGCTTGCACACGTCCCTGTACCTGTCTGCCGCAATGAGACCAAATCCCTCCGCAGGCTCGAGCTCTTTGGCATTGCCGAACTTGATCTCTGGGGTCCAAACAGCACACATGACATGAACCCAATTGTTACCGGCAGTTCGCTTCAACGGTTCTCGAGGACCAATTGGTTTGCCCACTGCCTCTTGCCGTTGCCGATAAAGCTTGATAGCCTCCTGCACCATCTCCTTCTCGAGCCTCTCCTTCTCTCGATCACGATCCGTCTTCTTCTTATGCGATACCTTTGGCGCCTCCATCAATTCATGCTCCGTCCAGGTTACAGGGCACAGAACGCATTCGTAACATGTGGAAATCATGGGACTGCGGTCGTTCGAGCACATATCACATAGCCACTTCGCACAATTACGCGATGGACTGACTCCGTAGCAGTTACGATGAACAGTCAAACGGCAATCTCGGCACGACAGGTGTTGGTCGCCCAAAGGCTCCAGCCTGTTGCAAACGGCGCAGGGCAGTGTTTTGGCCTTTGGAGGATCCGGAACGATTGGCTGCGGCTCTGGCGCTTTCTCCGGGGGCGGTTTCTTTTTCGGTGCCGGTTCGACCGAGGTGGCAACAGGTGTAGCAGTGCTTTCTTTCTCGTTGGTCTTTGCCTTCTTTTTGTTGGAGTCTTGTTGCTGTACTTGCGGGTTTGCGTTGACTGGCACACCGATCGAGGCCGCAGTGGCTGCAGTGGCACTGTTGATACTGATCGGTGTCTCAGTCGAGAGCAGGAGCTGCGTCAGTAATTCCTCGTCGACTCGGCGGCGCCAGGACTTGTTGCCGCTCTGCGCGATCTTCTTGGCAACTTCATCCACGCTTTCCCACTGGATTCCGTACTTTCTCCACAGCAAAGCACAACGAAGACAGAGAGCCACCGTGAGCAGCGGGCCCTTGTCCTTCTTCGATGGCTCGCTCGGAGTCGTGGTGCCAGGCGGAACGCCAGGGGCGCGTCGCCACTGCCGCGAAGACCGCGTGGAGCAGAACTTGCATTGGAAGCCACGCTTCTTCTCGGCCGCTTTCTCATTATCGAAGGCCGAATCATCGTGGTCGTCGGCCACGTCATCCACAAGTTTCGAATTGGCATTATGCCGTTTGGCTTCCTTTTTGCCTTTTCTGCCCTCATAGCCGCCCCAAATCTGCCGACCCCGCGGGGTCTTCTTCCACATGTAGTAGAATCGGACGATCTGATAATGCGGAACTGTACCGACGTGTTTGGTCACATTGCGCAGCTCTGATCCGTACTTGGCAACGCCCTGTTCGAACAACTTCACTTCCTCGGGGCGCAAATGCGGTTCCTTCAGATCCTTGTATTTATTTTGCTGTTTCAGTTTCGCGAGAGCGGCCTCGGCATCAAAACTGTTCGAATACAGAAGCTCCAAGGCCTTGTCCAGGAAATTTGTAGCGTACTTCGCCTCCCCTAATTGAGGTGCGATTTCCTTAGCCCGCTCCATATATTCGTCGATAAATTTCTCTCGATCCGCAGGATTGAGTTCCGCTCCAGGCGCATCATCTTCACCCCGACTCGGGATCTGCGTTGCAGTGGGCATCTTAAACAGGACTTCGGCAGTACGGGTTGGCTTGCCGTTTATTAGAACTGGTTCGTCCTCGCCGCGTCGCACATATCCAACTGGTTCATCCATGACCCATTTGGGGCGGTTTGCGATTTCCTGCTTCGCTGCTTCAATTGCTGCCTGAGCCTCTTTCGAGAGCTTCGAATCTTTGCGGCCAGAGCGACTCAAATATTTCTTTTTGATATCAATCGGCTTGGCGTACTCGACCGGACGGCCAGGCCATGGGTTGACAATCGCTTGATGCCGTGGTCCCAGTCGAGAACTGGCTCGAGGATAGATGCGGTCATCGTAATCGAGCGCATCTTCCACCCGACAATGAATCCCCAAATAGCGGTAGGGCCACATCCGGGCTTGCGCAATTTGTTCCTTCGTCGCCGGGCGAGGATGTTCCTCCTCCGCCGGGGCAGGCGTACTGACATTGGTATCGTTAGGAAGACCATTCGGCTCCTCCTCTTCTTCTTCCGCAACTTCTTCCTCGGCTTCGGCTGGAGTTTCACCGATGATGGGCGTGTTTCGAGCCTCAAGTTTCTTTTCCTGTGCACGGCTGCAAGCTGCGCAGGCCCATGCAAACCCTCGGGCGGGTTTTTTGGTGAGAACTGGGCGCACACAGTACATGTGATAAGTATTGTGGCAGACAGCGCAATCAACTGAGTCATTACTATAAGATGAGTCAGTGGTGAGCTCAAAGGATCTTATGACATTATCATGGAACACCTACCTAGCAGCGTACAAACCGCATCGCTTGCAGGTTTTGACCGCACTAAACAGTTCTTTCCGTTTTCCTATCTCCACTAGGATGAACTTCCAACGTTCATCGAGAACCTTCTTGACATTGGCCGGTACATTGATCACCCTCTTGGTGGGGACGACCTCGTAGTAGCGATGGATATACCGGTCAAACATCTTGTCGTACCAAAATGAGTCCCTGGTTTTCCGATACGCGTTGAAATCGTCTATTTCTGACAGATGCTTGATCTGGCATTTTCCACGCAATGATGTGAGCGGACACGTGTCGGAATGCATGGAAGCGAAGACAAGTCTTGTGTCTGCGACGATGCGATGAATGTCACGAGGTCGATAGTACCAGTTAACTCGCAGCGCCTCAATGGGTCCATTGGTTTTATCCTTGGACGGAAGAAACTCCATGATTCGAGCAAGGTAGTACGGCTCTCCGGGAGGTTCGCAAATAAGGTAAACATGATCTGAATGTATAAATTTAGTAAATCGCGCACAAGACATTGTATGTCGAATGGACTTACCATTCACAGCGAACGTTGTGCCGTCATCGGCAATTAATTTGCCGTCCTTAAGGTAGGCACCACTGTTCTCGAACGAGACCATGTTGGACTCAGGCAGGTTGGGGTCCGCGCTTGGCGCAGCGGTAAAGATTTTTTTGGCCGCATTTCCGTTTGTGGAGTTCGAGTTCGTAGAGCTCGCCGGTTGTTTACGTTTCCTCGACGAGCTCGAAGATCCGGCTGAATCGTCTGGCTTCGCAGAAAAAGAAGACGTGCCAGGAATCGCGTCCTTGGCGGCTGCGGCAATAGATCCATTCACCGCAGTTAGGCTCTTTCGAGAATTCGACGATGATGAAGCTTTCTCGCCGTCTGGTTTGACACCATTAGTAGTGCTAGTGGCAGCCGTACCACTACTTTTCTTGGATAATTTGGGTGCTGAGGGTGGAAGCAGTTCGAGGTCCATGTCAATGTCGCGATCTTCGGCGTAGTTGGGGCGAGGCGCATTGCGACCCCTGGACCGAGTGCCATAAGGCGCAGGAGTGGCGGAGGTGCTGGGCGGCTCCGCACCCGCAGCCTCTGAAGGAGTTGCGCTGGCCGTCATGGGTTGCGATAATGATTCATTCGCGGTGGCGTTGCCTTGGGCGGTGGAAGAATCCGCGGATCCCCTTCGGGATGTTTGACCAGAAGTAGTCATGCGATGTGATGGTGAGGTAGACTTCACGTGTTGTTGTTGTTGTTGTTGTTGCGGTTGCTTCTGGGGCGGCGACCTGTCCGAGGCCATGACCAGCCCTCAGAGCGGTAGAAAATAGAGGTGAATTACACGGAGTCTGGGTGGCTGCAGCGTACCAGTGTAGCGTAGGTGGTAGAAGTGAAAGTTGAAGAACACCCCAATTTGGCCTGAACACAGAAAAATGCAAGGTTCAAATACGGGCCGCGACGGAAGGACGATCCCTCATCAAACTTGGTTGTGCAGAGAATGAGTGAAAGCTGGAGACATCCGAGTGAAGGCAAGCCGCAAGTCAAGGGGGGGAAGTGAGTCGAGTCCCGTGATGCAAATGTCTACGCAAACAAATTCGGAAAGTGAAGACTTGGGTGCGAGATGAAAAGTGGTGCTAGTACCGGTTCCCGCAGGGGTGTGGAAAGGGTCAATCGCGTGTCAAGAAAAAGTCGGAGAGACAAGACTATGAGACGCAGGATATCTTGAAGATCACGATCGACACCCTCCAAAATCGGGCCAAGGCGGGAGACTACCAGACTCCAGAGAAGATAAACCTCGCTTAGAACTGTTAGCAGGCCACGAGGGGAATATGAATGGAGATATGGGAGGAAGAAAAGAAAGGAGGGGAGACGGGAAGGTTGAGGAAGTCCGAAAGACTGAAATTGATGATGGGGTGTGTGGTGGAGAAGGAAGGGAGGAAAGAAGAGAAAGAAGTAGAGGAAAAGACAGAGCGAGAGAGAGAAGTTGCTGTAGGATAAAGTTAAAGTGACGGCGGTATAAGCAAAACAAAAGCAAAGCCACTTGGGTACCGTAAATAGGTGTATGTGTCGGGGGGAAGACTCGTGGGGTGAGTGAGCAATGAAGAGGTAAGATGGGCCAGTAGGAGGTGATCTAAAGTATGTATGCATGTAGGTCCATAAGGGTAAAGTCAAGTCAAAAGGAAATGGAAGTAGAAGAAGGTTTTTACCTAGGTTGGTACTTGCGTAAGTCGTGATAGTGGCTTAGTAGCCTACTCCGTAAGTAGGATTATCGAATCAAACCAGAATAGAAATCTGCCTAGACCGAAAGTCGTGAAGGAGAGTTGTCGGGGGAAGATGCAAGATAAGATGGCAAGGTACGGAAGCGGTAAGAGTAAAGTTGGTAGGAAAGGAAGAGGAAGAATGGTAGATGGGTTCGCCGAGTCAAGGGACGAAGGGTTTGGGGAGGACGAGGACGACGAGGGTGACGATGGTGACGATGAAGACCATAATAATAATGAGAAGAAAGAGGGAAGAAGATATGGAGGCAATGAGAATCAGGAAATCCGTCTAACTAGATGAGAGGATCCCGACCAGACCACGTCCCTTTTGCCCCCCTAGTCCCGATATGTTAATATGACGGGTCCTCCACCAAAGGACGAACCAGAGGAGACTTAGAACGACGGAGTACAGCGTCTAGTCAAGGAAGGTAGGAAAAAGGAAGAAGGGTAAGAAGAAGCGAAAGAGAGCGAGTGAGTGAGGCGGGAAATCTGAGGGTGTAAGAACCCTTGAAAGACTTGAACTCCAGGATGTGCAATCGGCCTCCCTATCCTCAATGATAGTCCTTGACTTGGTTTGATGGATAGATTGTATCATACAAGATTAAGGTACCTAGGTAGGAGCTGGATTGTTCCAGTGTGCTGGCTGATCCAGCCGCACCGTTATGCTTGGTATTTGTTTCTTCCTTAGTAGATCCTGGTTCTTTTCAGTCTTCTCGATCATATTAAGACACGGAACACTTAGACAGGCGGCTTTTCAGTAGACTCTCGATAGATACACAGGACCGGTTATTATTATTTTACGCACTAACTATCTCTTGGTCCCCTTGCTCAGTCTTAAGGGTTAAGGCGGCTTTTGACCCGTTGGGTGATCTACGTATTGGTGCTAGCGGGAGAATTTACTCATGTAGGCAGGTCTAGTCTAGTCGTTTTATATGGGTGGTTCCCGCCGGGTTTGTTTGATTTAGTCACCTCAAAAGGGCTGTGTGTGTGCGTGTGTCTGTTGTGGGCCGAGCGACCCGATGCAAAGAACCATGATGACGATTATGATGATATTCTGAACACGGGGCCATAGAAAAGTAATGCATTATGAAGGCCCCCCATTATCTGTAGTACAGAGCGAAGGATCCCATCCACCATGGTCAATGTACACTACTTAAGGCTATAAGTACCTTACAGGTTCGATGAGAGCCTCGAGTTGATCAGGAAAATGTATGGTAAAATATGGGAAGGGGAAAGAGACGGGAAAAGCGTCAGTCTAGGTTGTGGCTGGAATGTTGTTACGTAGGGCAGCATGCGTGTTGGCTGTTGCTTCTCCCCGTCATCACCATCTGGTCCTGGATGAAGCCATGCGACCTTGTTCCGCCATTCCAGGAAAATCAAAAATCCCCGGACTTCTTGAAGATACAATATGATATACCTATTGATGGCGATCGCCTCATCGGGAAAAGAATCCAGTAATGTGGTGCGCGGTTATGCTCCGTCGTCGACACGGCCGAGAGGTACTCTGGCATCCGAGGAGCTGATATAAGGTAGTCGCACAGGAACTTGGTATCATACATACAGGTAGATTCCGTTCTACTGGACAGAAGAGGATGCATACGAATGACAAATGTGCGAACAATTATGGCATTATAGGAGGAATATATAGATCTTCCAATCTTCAGTAAAGCATCAACGTCGGATACATGCAGTATTTGAAGGAGATCACAGAATATAGGAGGCCAAGGTTCCGACTGAAAAGTGGCTTAAGGTATCTCTCTGCATACAAATAAAATTTCGAACTTTTCGTCTGGTACGGCTGGGACCACTCGCACTAGCTACTATCGATCCGAAGAATGAATAACGCCTGTGTGTGGCCAAACGCCACTTTCAATACAAACAATGGCAACGATATGAAATCCTCAATCCTTAGTTCCAGATGATTCGCTTGTAAAGGGGGGAGGGGCTACTCCAGAGCGGTATCAGACTTCTTGTACGACCGAATATTGTCCGTAACCCGAAATGAAGTGATAGGGACGGCCGATAATTTGACTCGAATAGTCAAGCGAGGGCCTTCCGGTAGGGCCTCTACATGACGCTCAGTCAGATCATCGAAATAAACGGTTTCTACTCAATATGCTGGACCAACCGGGCAGTATGAATGGTATTACTTGTCTTGATTCTTCTTAGGTTGAGAAAGATCATCACGTTACCAGCGCGAACTGCTATATGTGTGGCTTGGTGCAGGGAATCAGTGAAATGCATTTGCTGGGGATCCCCGCGGCAGCGGACTTTTGGCTGGCTCCATATTAATAGTCTTGGCTGGAACTAAGGTTTTTATTATTCGACGGAGATGACTGCGAACAATCCCACACTGCTTATTATGGAGTGTGATTCCGATTTCTCTTTCAATATCATTCAGAAATCCTTCCCTTGGTTTGTCAGAACTAATTCACTCGTAGGCTGAGGGATATGCATGCTCTTGACTATTTGCTTGCCTTGCGGATTCCTTGATACCGCTGGTTGTCTGGAGATCATACCTAAACCACGTCAGACTCGGCCAATCATAGTCCACATGCCACGATAGCCGATGATTGCTCCTCGCTAACGCTTCTGACGGAGTTGCCACCATTGTTAGACATTATTATTGCTGGTTCGAGCTCGATGGTGCACGCACTACCAAAGCAAAATGTCTGTCCTCAAATAGGATTTAACCTGGAGTCAGGCTTTTTCAGCCGTTCCAGAGATGCCTGATTCACAGAGTCATGTGAGATCTGATCGAATGCTTGCCTCATGCTGTTACTTTGATTTAGCGATACTGTAAGAGGTAATACCTGAGATGCTCGTATTTCTCAGCCTCCTGTTCGCGTGTTTCGCCTAAATCAGGGACAACTCTCATGAAGATTGGGAGTGGCATTATGGAGGATTGCTTGCTGCTGACTGTGGCGATGGCAGGCGTAATCATACCTAGATACCATAGTGTGAGCTAACCAACTCATTGAACAGTCACGATGTTAATAGTCAAATCGGAGATATTAGTACATTGGGAAAGAGAGAAATATAGATTAATCGACTCCAATTCAATCACATTGTCTTCCGTCGGCGCCCATGACTTGCACAGTCCTCTCACAAACAGTAGGTGACTACACTGGCGAATATATATCTCCGACTTGTCGCCAATTTTGCTATCAGCGCCAGCGCACCTCGAGCCAGCTTATTTAGGTCAATCTTATCCGTGTAATTAGAGATACCATCAATGCTCAATTAAGAAGACATAATTTACTGTTATGTAGCCGCCCGTGTCGTTGTGCTCGTCAGTCACTTCGACGACCCAAGGCAACGGTCTACAAGCGACGCTCGGCAGTATGACTGAGGGTCAAAGTGGCCCGGACCCTGGGCACTATCCTACTCTTTGCCATTTGGCACTTCACTCTGCACCCTTTGCTGGTCTGCTGTCTTTGCTTGTCTATTTCACATTGTCGCCTTGACCTATTGTTTCGTGGACATATCGTCCTAGAAACCATTTTTCCGAGGACGTCCGGATGTACGGAGTAGCAAGCATTTCAACAGAACAAGGCACGCATGCGCCAAAATGAAGGGGACTGAAGCGAGTCTTGGCGATGCTCCTTACGTCCTTTGAAGAAGAAAAACAGCAAAGGATCTCATACGCGATCCAGTACTGTCCTACCTTGTCACTTCGCGAGTATCCCCCGACTCGAGAGTCCTATGGCAGACACGGTAGGCGGGCTTTAGTTACATCGACCAAGAAATACTCATGGCTATGAACTCCGTTGGCAGATACGGCGTGCATCCACATCGATCGAATGCATCCACACTAGTTGGAGGGGTATCGAGTCATGTGTGCTAGATACTAGACAGTAGTAAGTTAGCTGCATACGACTAGTGGTAACTCCGTACATGCGCTGGATTTCATCCTCGGGTATACTTCAAAAAATCCATTACCGCGTTGCATATGGCAGTGAAATACTCAAGTGGAATACTTGTGTTCCAGTAGTATCAAATAATCCTACTCTTGGGAACAATTTCTATCAACTGAACTTAGGGGTTATTGGCTACCAGTTACATCAAGTAAATGGTGACTATCAGAAGCCACTGTACCACATTGTGCATACTAGGTAGGCGACCGTGTAGCCAAGCATCAATGACGATTCATCAAAACAAGCCCTGGTCACTTTTAGGCTGGATAACTATATTAATATACTCTTAATATTCCGTATTAATAATGTTTGTGAAAAGGAGAATGAACCATTAATCCCTATACTGGATGAGATAGAAACAGATGCAGGAGAAGAGATGCAGCATATGGCCAGAGTCCAACTCCCTAGATGGCGTAGACGCATAAATAACCTGTCCGTGCACAACCATAGGTGTCCAACCTGCTGGGCTAGGTAAATGAGCCCTTTTATGCCACCATACCTACTTTGTCTAGCGTGCTCATGTAGTGAATGAGAATCATTGGATATCTATCTACTAGTGCTATCTGGTGTACTGGTTAGGTGGCCACTTGCGGATCAGTGTCTGTCTGTAACTAGCGTGCTCCGGTTGGCTGGACGGAGCTGATCCAGGAACGTTCCGCCCTGCAGAGTGCAGACGGTAGCAGCAAATAATAATGATTGGGTGCCTTGGATCCTTACCAGACTCAAGTAACCGCCATATCTGCTTTTCTGCCTTGCTGCCTTTCTGCCTTATTGCCTTAGGCTGCTATATTTTCATATCTGCGACTGCAGTTTCCCGAAACTAACGCGGTGCACCCGCGCTGTTGCCTTGAATGCAACTATCTCCAGTGCTAGTAAAATAGGAAAAAAATGTACGGGATGCTTCTCCGGAGATTTTGATTGATTGGGATTTGAGGCAGGCTAAATGGTTGGTATGCTGGAGGAGATTGGACAGATCTGATACAATCGCTCAGTGCACCCACTCTATTGTTTGGGCGGCCAACCGTCAGCATCCTGTATAGCGCGCGACATTCAGAACTTGAGTACTTGCTAAGCTTACGCCGCACCGTCATTCTAGCATACAATACAGATGCTCAAGGGATGTCGGGGCAGCCATTCCAAATTCATGGCTTCCAGACCTCCATCGATGTCGCTCGCCAGCAGACTTATGATGTAGTCTCACTGGCAGGACAAAAGCGACTTACGGAGCATTCAGCAAATGACTCTTCCAAGATCGCAAATCTGAAACAGGAAATTGATCACAGCAAGGCTGGTTTGCTGGATACTCGCGCGGTCGACTTTTCTCGTCCCTCTGTAACTCCTCAGAAAAACCGACTGGTCGCAAGTGACATTCATCAAGTTGCAGTCGCCATTCCCCCAGGCGGCAGTCAACCAGGAAGGACAGATAACGCTGTACCAGGTTCCAGTCAAAATCCTCTCCTATTTCTTAAAAACCCCCGATATGGGCTGCCGCCTGCCCTGGTGGCAAATTTTGCTGCTCTTGGGGTCACTAGCATCTACCCTTGGCAGGCGTCATGTTTGCTCGCTCGGGGACTCCTCGAAGGCGAGCGGCATCTTGTCTATACAGCACCTACTGGAGGGGGCAAGTCCCTCGTGGCCGATGTCTTGATGCTGAAGCGCATCATTGAGCATCCGTCTCGCAAGGCGATCCTTGTCCTTCCGTATGTTGCACTCGTTCAAGAAAAGCTGAAGTGGCTTAGGCGCATTGTGGAAAACGTCGAAAAGAACGTCCCTGATGATGATGATGAAGCCGCTCGGTCGAAGCCATACTACCAACGCTGGAAAAAACTACAGAAATCTATTCGGGTCACAGGGTACTTTGGTGGGAGTAGGACCGCTGCCTCTTGGGCTGACACGGACATTGCCGTCTGCACGATAGAGAAGGTCTGTCTTTCTCAGAAGCCATCAACGAGGTTGAACTGATTACTGACATGGGCTTCCAGGCAAACTCCTTGATTAATACCGCTGTTGAAGAATGCTCTATTGGAGACTTGGGTGTCGTTGTCTTGGACGAATTACACATGCTGGACGATGAGCATCGCGGCTACATCCTCGAACTGATGGTGACAAAATTGCTGTTGCTGCAACAAGACATCCAGATTATTGGCATGAGTGCCACCCTTTCTGTACGTGATCGCTTCTGTATCTCGATTGGGCCCGCTAACTCAAAGGACAGAATACGGAACTTTTGGCGGACTGGATGAATGCAAAGTACTTTATTTCTACTTATCGACCGGTTCCAATCGACGAGTACCTGGTCTACGAGAACGCTATTTACCCTGCTGCAACTTCGCGTCAATTGTTCCAGACTATCACTAAGTTGAAGTCGATGAAAACGATTTCCTTGACGGATACTTTGCCTCCACACCGCATGATACAATGTTCAAAACACCGGGAACTTGCAAACCCCATGACAAATGCAATGGTTGCTCTGGCCGTCGACACTGCTGGGGCAGGGTATGGTGCTTTGGTATTCTGCGGGAGTCGGCAAGGTTGCCAGATCAGTGCAGGAATCATCAGCGAAGCTATGCCTGCAGTATCTGGACTGGAGGACGATGAACTGAGCAGGAGATTGGATCTCCTTGCCGATCTCAGAAGCCTTCCCAGCGGTCTTGATCCAGTTTTAGAAAACACCATCCTCAAGGGTGTTGGATTTCACCGTAGGTGCTTACCTCGCTGGCTTACGTCAATGACCTAACTCGGCTACAGACGCAGGAATGACCACTGAAGAGCGGGAATTGATAGCTCAAGCATATGACCAAGGAGTTTTGAAAGTTATCGTGGCCACATGCAGTCTGGCAGCTGGTGTTAATCTTCCAGCGCGGAGGGTAATTATTAATGGAGCACGCATGGGCCGAGAGTTGGTCGGACCGGCGATGCTGTAAGAACCGCCACTTTGATTTCAGTGACCCGAGCTAACGAGAGGCAAGACGGCAAATGTGCGGACGAGCGGGCCGCAAGGGAAAGGACAACGCCGGTGAAACGTATCTGATATGCGGAAAAGCTGATATACAAGCTGTTTGCGACCTTCTCGAGGCCGATATGCCGGCTATTGAAAGCTGTCTAGCACCAGAGAAGAGAGGTTTAAAACGGTATTCTGCCTTAAAAACACTACTATACTGACAGTTGCTGATGTATGATTAGGGCGCTCTTGGAAGCTATTGCAACGGGGCTGGTCTCCGGTTGCGAGGCAATCAAAGAATATGTGAAATGCACGCTTTTGTATCGGACGGTGGACAAGAAGATTGCCTATTCGATTATGCAATCGTCACTGCAGGAACTCATTGACGAAGGACTACTAATGTTCAAAGAGGATGAGTCGTACGAGGCGACAAAACTTGGGCAGGCCGTAGTGGCCTCTGCGTTCGCTCCCGAGGACGGCCTTTTTGTATACGAAGAATTGAAACGAGCCTTGCGGGCATTTGTCATGGATGGTGACATGCATATTTTCTACATGTTCACACCGATCCAAGTCGCGATGAATACGCAGATAGATTGGCTCATTTTCCGAGAACAGCTGGATAATCTCGACGAAAGTGGTCTGCGGGCGCTGCAGCTTGTCGGCGTGCAGCCGTACTTTGTGAATTTGATGTGCGCTAATTGTTCCTGATCTTGTTTGTAGAAGAGCATGGAGGCACTAACGGTTTGCAGGGTCCAGAGCGGAGGATCGCTAAAGGAAGACAACCCAGAACAGATTAAACAGGCCACTATCTATCGGCGGGCCTACACAGCTTTTCAACTGCGCGACTTGAGTAACGAGGTACCGCTATCGACAATTGCGAGCCGCTACAACATTCCCCGTGGAGCTGTTCAGACACTAGCGCAGCAATGTCACGGCTTTGCGGCAGGCATGGTGAAGTTCTGCCAGCGCATGGACTGGGGCATGCTTGCTGCGGTCCTAGATCACATGCGTGATCGACTGGAAGCTGGAGCGCGCGCAGACTTACTTGAGATGGCTCAGGTCGCATATGTGAAGGGCTGGACAGCACGACTGCTCCGAGAAAATGGGTTTCGGAACTTGAGAGACCTGGCGGAGGCAGAGGCGAAGGATCTTGTCCCGGTACTGATGATGGTATGTCATTTGGTTGTTTTACGTATGCCTGGTGTAACTGTCGCCAGGCGAACCCCCGCAAAGCGCAAAAGAGCCAGCTACATCCCACGGAGGCCGAGCGATATAGGAAAAAGCTGCTTGCAAAAGCCGAGATTATCGTGGCTTCCGCAAATAAGATTTGGGGTATGTATAACGAGACTCTGTATGATCTTGAATGAATGCTCAGGTCAATGTCTTAGAACGCGAGATGCAAGTTGATTTGGATGAATAAAAGCCCAGTTCAACTATGACTATTCCCACGGTTTACTGACGCATATCACTCGAACTTCTAACCTTTGCCAAAAGACGTGCGATGATGAACTGTATCATGGCCCGGAGCAGGGCTCCGGAGTGATACGGAGATTGAAGCAACTTCGTCGATTTCTGCACTTGGAATAGAGAATCTGTGGGACAATCTTCTTGGACATATCACTCTAGTATGTAGGCATAGGATTGCTATCTCTGACGAATCATGTTGAATGGAATATACACAAGAGGGTATCAGCAAACAAGAACAACACCCAACAAAATCAGACACCATTCAGAGCGTTCTGTGCGTTTATGACTTGACCTTGATCGACGAAATCCACCAGGACAACGTTAGGCTTCCGACCGTAGAGAGAGCTGCACAATGCGCTTTGCGCCCCAATACTGCCACTGCCAGAGACGGCATTGGTCTTCGGTGCGCGCAAGCGATCGGGGACCAGGATGCCCAGGATCTCGACGTCCAGGAAATGATTGACGATGTACATGCGCCCATCAGCCGAGGCACCGGACGGACGGTCGATGCTGCAACTCGGGAAGTTCGCATCTGTTACGTCGAAGGGGGTTTCGAAGTAATAAGTGAACTCGTTGAGGATATAGGGGACGGAGTTGACATCGGCGCCGTAATCTATCCATGGTCAGTCGCACATACCCCTCGGACATGCCTTTTAACAGACGGCTGATCCTCACCCAGGAACACCACCAGCCTCTTCCCCTTCTCAATCAACGCTGCCAAGGTCGGCCACGCATCCATCGCCAACGCCTTGGGGCTCCCCTCCGGCACGAACGCATAGTCCCTCATCCCGGCCCCCGCAAACGCCTCGTCGAAGCGCGCCACGGGCACACTATCCCCGTTCGTCAAGAGCAGGGTGACGACCTCGTCCGGGTGCGCATCCAGCCACCCCTTCACGGTCTCCAGGAACGACTGCAAGGTCCCCGCGTCCTCGAGCAGACAGGAGGTATGGCATAGCCGGAGCGCACTGTCGTTGTCGTCGAGGCTCTTGTGTGTCTGGCCCTGGAGGAAGCGGATGCCGAGGTCTAGTTGTTCTGTCACCTCGAGGTTCTGGTTTTGTTGCGGGAGGGGCCCGACGAAGGGGCTGTCGTGGGCGCCTAGGAAGGTGATGTTGGAGTAGAGGCGGGTGCAATAGGCTGGATTGCCGTTGCAGGTTGTTGGGGTTGCTCTTGGGGTTACGGGGGTTGTGAGGACTGGGATGGGGAGGAGGGAGATGAGGAGAGGGAGGAAATGGAGGGGGGACATGTTGAGCTATGAATACTCTGTAAGTAGAAGGAGGCTGTAATGTGAAGAGACTGTTTTCAAGATCGAAGCTACGTGGGATAAGCTTGATTCTTATCTCCTTTCAGCTGAAGAAAGAAGAACATTGGAATGATCAGATCATGCATGCCCTTGTTCCTGCTTGAAGAATGTCCTGGATCACGGCACATCACAGCTCCTTGTGACCACAAGGCGACCACCTGGGTAGTATCAGCTCCCATCATGTACGTTCGATACTTGTGGAATAACCTCCGACTTGGATGAAGGCTGATACTACCCTGCGGGTTATAGCGCGCTGAGAGGGACAAGGCACCGGCATGCGTGTAGAGGGTAAGCTCGGTGGTTGGTGGATGGAGAACAATTAGCTTGTGATGGACAGAGAGAGGGACACAGATGGATGATCAGGCTGGATGAGTTTATCACCTGCAGGTCCAGCGGTCCAGCAAGCGTCTGCCAGTTACCGCAAATCATGGCTGGACTGCGATTTAAAGCTTGCTGGGGTCTTCCTGAGTCAGTGGAATGAATGGTTGGATGTTGTTTTGTTTCCTGCATATTTAGCCTTGAGTAGGGTGCGGTTTTGGTTGCATTCTTTCGCTTGGGTTTGTGGGAGGGTTCTTAGAAGCGATATGATCTTTTATTATTGGATTATGCAAGAAATATGGCATTATTATTACCCAAGCTCTTTTATACCTACTAACTTATTGTACCAGAGGAGAGGTAGGCTTGGATACTTTGTTGATCGATCGCGGCCTTAGGCATAAACCCTCAGGTACATGCTGTCAACAATCCAGGTACGATTGACATTCAACTGTGTCTGGTTTACTGGAAGCCAACAGTAATGATAGTATAATTTTTGAATTCGAACACCATCCAAAGGTCCCCTCTCAACCTCAATTCTCCTCACATGTAGATAGGCAAATGATGAAAGTGGCAGGCTGTGACTGCTCGTGGCTTGTGGGGTGGGTGACATGATAGCTTACAAGGATACTAGCAGGCAGCCAAGCCAGCCTCCCCCATTACCATTTCTGGTGATCAGCTCCAGCTCAACGAGCTGCTTCAACCGCCGCGGGAGAAACGGCCACGGTTATTGATCCAACTGTCTCACAGTTATTCATGGGGTTTGCGATCTACCATTAATCTCAACATTCTTGACGAGTTATCGCCGCGTCGATTCCGTCGCCTGGAACCTCCAATACTCCGTCCCTCCTGCGATCGGCTTCGTCGGTCAACCTTCACGCACCGCCTCATCTTTCACACCAAATCCCGGGCAACAGGCTTTGGGTCGTTCCTTATCACGGCGCCTTAACGTCATTTGAATGAATAGAGAGGAGAGATGGTTATGCGAACGTCCTGCCGATGAGCTCCAATATCGAGGGCAGTGATGACCGGGACCGCGAGGATGAGCTGGACTTGGGCCAGGAGGATGAGGGAGCCCTCATGCCTGCCGAAAATAGGTCCCTAGAAGATGATGGGCGGCGGAATGAACTGGAAAATGGTACAATAGCTTACCTTGAGGAGGATCTCTCCCCAGAGACCGACCAAGACCAGACGCTAGACAAAACGATGCCCTCGTCTGACACCGAGGCTGCCAATCTTCCAGTAACGCCCCGTATCGGTCAGCTTGTTGCTGCTGGCAGTCCTAATGAGACAGCCTCGACGCCGGATGATACCCCTTCTTTACATGTTGGTGTGCTTGCAATCCGAATGCCATCGATCGACCCGCTGATTGTTCTAGGGCTCCGTTCTCTCGTCACAAAGCAGCAGTGCTCTGGCGCTCCGAGCGTCCCCTCGTCCCAGTCCCAGTCCTTCCCATCGTCCGTTCGAGCTTCGCTTCCAGTCGAGGCTCTCCTCCTCCCCTCTCGGGTTCCGGCCAGCCTCGCCGTTTCTGTCGCATATTCACTCGCGAAAGTCTTCCCTTACCAGCCGCATGTCCCCGTTCACCGGGGAGTCTGAAACCCCTCAAGGTCCTTGGGATGTAATTCGGTGGACCAAACTTCGAAAGATTACCGGGCAAGCATTCTCAGAAGTAGGCAAGCGGAACTTTGGTCATCCGACGTGCATGGCGGTTTCTACTAGTATTGTGATTGGAACGTCTAAAGGGATCATTCTGGTGTTTGATTACCAGCAAAGCTTGAAGACCATCATCGGAACAGGGACAAAGGGTATGTTTGGTTGGGGGTTTGCACTTTAGTACACCGACTAAGGCTGACTGTTGCGACAGCTGTTGAATGCGGCGCCATCACCTCGCTGGCACTTTCGGCCGATCACTCCACAGTCGCCGGGGGCCATACCTCTGGCGACATATTCACATGGGAGATCTCGCGATCTGCTCGACCTTTCCTTCACATACCCCCAATACCCGCGAATCGACTCGAGTTTCGAACCTCCGATGGTCACATAGCAGGAATGTCGGTGATCCACCTTGGCTTCCTGGGGACGAGACGCACTGCGCTGGTGTCGGCTGACAAACGAGGAATGGCCTTCTCGCATCTGGCCACTCGCGGCATGGGCGCAGTAGGTCGAACGGTGAAGACAACACGAATCCTGGGCCGGTATCCCGAAGTCATCGCCGAAGGCCACCGCACACGGAGACCGAGCTCCATCCTCGCGTTTTCGCCTCTCCCTCTTGGCAACGTGGAACAGCCAACCGATTCGCTGGGTCTGGTCGCTATGTTGACTCCCTACCTCCTCGTGATTGTCTCCACGACGCCCGTTGCGCAGACGCAATACAAGTCACCGCGCCCGAAGGAGGTCGCCGCCCACGGTGCGATGACGGGCGCGCTGGCTTGGTTTCCAGCAATCAAGCTGAAGGGCAGAGACTCTGAGACTTCAAAGACGAAGCTTGTTTATTGTTGGTCCAACGTGCTGACAGTACTGGATGTCGCTGAGATGGAGACGGATGAACCGCTAAGTGGAGATAGACCCCCTGCCCTGGACTTCACACCACGAAGCCGATGGAAGGCCGAAGAGGCGATCGTTGCCGTGCAGTGGCTGAGTCGCTCAGTACTGGCAGTGCTCACAATCACTCAGCAGCTGCTGATTCTTGAGGACGATTCTATGCGCGTGACCGACGCCGTGGATTTGCTGAATCGGCACATATACCATGTCGACCTTTTCTCCTCGCAGCTGCATTCTCTAGTCGAGCAACTGAATGAGGAAGATACGTCGATGCATGGTGTTGTCGCTGATGCTTTTTACATGAGTTTCCGGTCGTACAAAGGACGTCTCTTCTTGATGGGCTTCAATGAAGCACTGGTCGGCAGTCTTTCCAACTGGGCGGATCGGCTCTTTGCACTCATGGAGGCCGGTGATTTTATTGGTGCCATCCAACTGGCGACATCGTACTATAAAGGTAGTACCGAGAAATTGACCGTAGGGCTGCCGGAAGAGGACGCGTTGAGACAGCCTATCGTTCGCGAAAAGCTGCTGGAGATCATATCGGCCTCGTTGAAATTTGCCTTTGGCCGCAACACCGAAGCCAACAATGAGCGCCTCGAGAGCCGCCAGCTCGAGGAACTGGCCGAGGTTTCGATATCCGCCTGTGTTAGTACGGCGGAGGACGAGTTTCTCTGGGACGAGGTCTTCAATTGGTACGAGGAGCATGATTCGCAAGGTGTCTTCCTTGATGCTCTCGAGCCTTATATCGTGGACGGAGCAGTGCGCTCTTTACCTCCAACTGCTGTCAAGGCTTTAATCAACCACTTCAGCACAAATCATTCGACCAGTCGATTGGAAGAGATCATCTGTCTACTTGATACCACAACGATGGACATTGACCAGGTCACAAATCTGTGCAAACACTATAATTTATACGACGCTTTTATATATGTATGGAACCGCTGTCTTGGCGACTACGTGGGCCCGCTGGAGGAACTTATTGCACTCATTCCGTCGCAGGCGGAACCCCTGGTCAACGGGGATACGATGGATGAGCTCAATCGACATGCGAACGCTGCAAAGATGTTTCCATATCTCTCATTCGTGCTCACTGGCCGCGTCTATCCGACTGGTGAAGAGATGGACGATGCTGAGGCCACGAGAGCCAAGACAGCATTGTACGACTATCTCTTCTCGGGGAACCAATCTGGCATTTCTCAAGCGATAGGAACGTTTGCGAGTTTGCATGCCATGTTGAAGTTCGACGCATCTAGTTTTATGAGCATGTTGAACGAGGCGTTTGAGGATAGTTTCCTGAACGACCAGGAGCCCGATGAGATCCCCGCGCAAGGAGTCTCGATCAACCGCCAATACCTGATCAGCATTCTGTTCCAGGTTATGACGCCTACTTCTTTCGATCCTTCAGATACCATCTACCTCGACATGTTCGTTGCGCGCAACCTGCCCAAATATCCTCAGTATATTCTGCTGTCTGGCACGACGCTTCATCAGGTATTGGTGCGACTATGTCGCTACCCGAGTGAGGAGATGGCGGACGACTGTGAGCTCAGTGCGGAATATCTACTGTCTATTTACCATCCTCCGGATATCCCGAACATGATACCACTTTTCCGGGAAGCTCGCTTCTACCGTATCTTGAAATCCACCTACCGCACTGAGAGACAATTCCCCGAGTTGATACTCACGTACCTTGAGGACCCCAGCGAGCAGGAAGCGGTATTTACCTGTCTACAGGACTGCCTCCGTCCCGGCTCCATATTGGGCAAAAAGCAAAGACGGGATGTCGTCGACGTGATCAAGAAACGTGCTGGACAATTGGCCGGCATTGATGTGAGAAAAGCCGCGCAGACAATGCAGGAATTCGCCCCCGAAATGCATGAGACATTCCTCAAGGCCCTGGAGGACGACAGTTATAAGCAGTATCAGTATCTGCTCGTTGTCGTCGAAAGCCCGACGCGGGAGGTTGCAGAAGCAGGGGCTCCCCGAAACGTCGCAAACTGGATGATTGAGCGATATGTGCAGCTCCTCTGCAAGTACAACCCCTCGCACGTTGCGGAGTTTGTGGATGACTTGGGAACGGGCGATGTACGGCTGGAGGAGTTGCTGCCTGCCATGGAAGAGAGCGGGGTGGTCGATGCGGCCGTCATTCTGCTCGTGAGGCAAGGCCAGGTGCGAGTTGCAATGGACCGGCTCATCGCTCACTTGGGTGCACTGCAATCGGGTTTGATAGGAATCTTGCAGAGTGCGCAAGAGAGTCCTGACTCTGCCAGTACGGCGGAAGCGATTACCGATCTCCTTGAATCCTTGAACAAGTATGCGCACGTTGGCATCTGGTTGTGCCAAAGTCCAAGCCAGACGACCAAAACGTCGCGACCGGAGAGGAACGGCACTGGCAGCAAGGTTGCGTTGGACCAGCCTCTGTCGTTCAACGAGACCTTGTGGCTGGATCTCATTGAAGCAGTAGTTCGCATCGCGAGCAGTGTATTTGCTCTGGTGCGGGGACAGCAAGTTGACGACAACAAACTCACCCAGGTGGCCCCTGGGACCTCTTCATCGGGCGATAATACCGCCCAACTCATGTCGTCCGTCCGCACTCTCGTTCAGCAAGTATTTACTGCTCTTCTGTCCAGCACTGTCAAGCTGGGCGGAGCAGCCCCTAGTGCCGAGCGGACCGATGTAACCTTTCTCCGCATCCTACGCGCATTTCTCGCTCGAGCAGCCAGCTGGTCACCGTCGCTTCTCGAGCTGCGTGCTGTCTTGGCGTCGGTCTTCTCCGCCTACACGTATGAAAAATCCCTCCTGGCTCTGGCAAATGGCATGCTCGATCGAGACCTCTTTGTGCATGTGGAGGAGGTCACGCGGTTGCGTCAACAGGGATGGCGGCCGCGGGGGCAAGTGTGCGAGATCTGCCGGCAACGCATCTGGGGTCCCGGGGTGGGGTCGCAGTACTGGGAAGCGTGGGAGAAAAGACAGGAAGGGGAGCGGCAACGTCGGGCGATCAAACGGCTAGAAGGCAGATTTGATCCTGCAACTGCCAGGGGGAAGGGAAAAGCTGCTGCCGTGGGCGCAGTCGGTGGTCCGTCACTGCACTACAACGGGCATGTGGAACATCATCATCAGCATCGGGAAGTTGTCGGAGCACCTGAAACAGACGAGGCTTTCCACAATAATGCCGAAGAAAAGCGCATCGGCCCCGCCGTTGTATTTTCCTGCCGTCATTTGTACCACCATCAGTGTCTGGTGGACATGGCTCAGGCTGGACGGACGAGTAAGCGGAACTCGGCCCATTTTGCGCCGGATGGAACAGGATTGGAGTTGTCATGTCCGACTTGTACATAAACAGGACTTGGAAGCCATCTAGTCATCATTCTTATAATCATAACTCCGTATGATGTAAAATATGCATCAACCCTGCTTTGTCCCCCTTCCGCATTCTTAAGGCATGCCATGTTGTTATGGACCCGGCATATCTGACGAATGTCATGATAAGGAAGAATGGGTCGGGGCCATTTTCGCAGCATAAAAGTCTATCAGCAGACCAGAATTGTAACGCAACGGAAATAATGCACCAACATGGTGATAGTTGTATTGGTATGTTGACGCCAGTGCAACCTTGGCCTCGTGCGCCGCGCGATACAACCATGAAGGAACCTCAGTCGGCAGTTGGTTATATCCCGATGCATTATTGACATCAGATAGATGAGATTCTGCAAGACAAACCGGCATCTACAGGGGACGGAGATGACATCGGAGTCATTCTTCACTAGAAGATGGATCCATCCATTCACGTCTTGCCTGCTTATTCGACGTGACGAGCCGCGTGAAGTCAGTAGACCCCTTTTCCATGCTTATTGATCCTGCATGGTTACCATTACATCCTGACTAACAAAGCTTAGAATGTGATTGATGCAAGCCGCTGTTTCACTTTATCCCAGTGACTACTGATTCCGTCCAGTAAGATACCGGAGTCGATAGTGACCAAGCCTTCTGACAAGAGGGCTCCGGGCTGAGTGGAGGCCTGCAAATTCCCTGTTTCATCATCTCTCGGTGAAGAGATGACTGACCTTGTATCTGGCTCCAAGTTGTCATGGCCACATGGCCTCTGATACATCTCATTCTGACTCTACACCAGGTCTCAGGGCCTGGCCCGGTGCCGGTGGATGCATCATCTTCTTCATGGCGGGGCGCCACATTGTATTAGTGCATTAGTGCATTAATGCAGAGCTTCGCTTTGATTTGTTTACGACCCTGAGGTGACTGACATGCATGACATGTATATATTCAGATGGATTTGGACGAGAAGGATGTTTTCTTTCTCCCGTTGTTCGAACCATCACTGTCCTTCTCACTTGGCCTTGTGCTGTCGCTCCTTTTCCCACTGTGACCACACTCATTGGATAGACCAAACACTCCTTCTATTCCTGCTGGACAGCTGAATCAAGCCAAAAAATGTACATCTGGTCGACTCTCCTTCCCATCCTGGGCCTCTCGGCCACCGGCATGGCCGCCTACGTCCTCGAAGACGACTACGGCACCTCGACCTCGTTCTTTGACAAATTCTCTTTCTTCACGGCCCCCGACCCGACCGGCGGCTTCGTCTCGTACGTCGACCGCAACACCGCGCAGAACGCCGGCCTGATCGCTGCCAACGGTGCCGTCTACATGGGCGTAGACCATACCAACGTCGCCAGCAGCAGCGGCCGGCAGAGCGTCCGCATCACCAGCACAAAGAGCTACACGCACGGCCTCGTCATCTTGGACCTGGCGCATATGCCAGGCGGCATCTGCGGCACCTGGCCTGCCTTGTACGTTCCCTCACCACCATACTATCCAAGAACTCAAGCTAAAGTTGCGCAGCTGGATGGTCGGCCCCGACTGGCCCTCCCACGGCGAAATCGACATCATCGAGGGCGTCAACACCCAGTCCACCAACCAGATGACCCTCCACTCCACGGACGGCTGCACCATCGCCAACGGCGGCTTCACCGGCACCTTGCTCACCAGCAACTGCTACGACTATGCCCCCGGCCAAGGCACCAACGCAGGCTGCGGCATCGCCGCCACCTCAAGCCAGACCTACGGGACGGGCTTCAACAACGCCGGCGGCGGCATCTACGCAACGGAGTGGACCTCCGCGGGTATCAGCATCTGGTTCTTCCCTCGCGGATCGACCCCCCTGGATATCCGAGCTGGCACCCCCAACCCGACGAACTGGGGAACGCCGCTCGCCAGGTTCGCCCCTGGCAGCTGTGACTTTGATGCGCACTTTAGCGAGATGCAGATTGTATGTTCCTTCCTTCCCCTTTCCCCTTCTCCATTTTCCACTTTCAGTGGGTTTGCTGACAGATGGAAAAAGGTCTTCGATACGACCTTCTGCGGCGGCTGGGCAGGCGGTGTCTGGGGCTCCGGCAGCTGCGCGTCTGTGGCCTCCTCGTGCCAGGATTTCGTCGCGAATAACCCCTCTGCGTTTCAGGAGGCGTACTGGCTGATCAATTCGCTCAAGGTGTATCAGGATGCGCCTGGGGCGAGTAAGATGAGGAAGAATGCCACTGACCATCTGCATGCGCAGTTGCCTTGGGAGGGCGGCAGGCCCCGTCCCGGTCGGCATGGTCGTGGTCTTTGAGGTTGATGTTGAGAGGTGACGGTATATATGTACTGGGGATGTTGTGTATATTGTATTTGAGTATACCCTGTTTATATCTATAGTCTAGATTATAGTTTGGAGGTGACATAGATGTGTGCATCTCTGTATTTACATTGTTACACTTACATTCGGTTCATCTGCGAGGAGCTACCAGTTCATGGCTATTAGGGTGTGTCATCAGTAGCCTGACATTATTTATACATTAACTATGCCAATCATCATCCAAAGCAAAACATTAGCGGCCGGTCATCAAATCTTAAATCCAAGCATATCTCTATTATCATCCGTCAGGCGGCCCCACTCTAACAGGAGCCGAAAGAAGTAGATCTCCATGTCTTCCTTCCGCAGGGCCTTCTCGGCCCACTTGCGCCCCTCTTCGGCAATATACTTGCCCCGAGCATCGTGTCGCTGCATTATGTCTTTGGGCTGACCGTTGGGGTCTTCCGTGACTGGTATGTCGAATTTGGCGAAGTAGGCCAGGGTGCTCCAAACTCCGTGCAGACGGACGTCAATAGGAACATAGTGGAGCCACGGTGTAACCCGCCGGTCTAACCACTGTCGAAACAAGCCAGTCTTGAAGGGCAGACTGTGACTCTGTAGAAACGGAAGAAATCGACCGCTGAAGCCCGCGCCATCTAGGTCAAACAGATACCGATACTTCCAGTGACTCTGGAAATCCACCGAGGACGCGGCGCCCAGCTCTTGCTTCTGTGCCTCGCAATCCGAGCCACATCGGACAGGATTCAGGATGTGAACAGTGGCGTTCAGTCCGAGGAGATTTTTCGGGGCTGAGCCATCCAGGACCTCGTACCGATAGCTATCGGTACCTTCAACGGGCAGCAAGACCGATACATGGCTTAGTGTATTGTTGTTGATGAGGTGCGCAAACCGTTGGCGAGGCATTCCCTTCCATTCCCCTGACCGGCTCACTCCCTCGGATGTGCTGCCAATCCAGAAAAGCGTGTTCTCCTTCTTCTCGTACTCCTGGTCTGGATACTCATCAGACGGCTCGTACTTGATCTTATCCACATAGTTCCAAGGGCTAGGAAACAGAATATCGTTAAATCCAGACACCTTGCTCTGGCTGAAAACCGGCGTCAAGACTTGTGATACTTTAAAGGACGCCGGAGAAAGGAAAAACCCGTGAAGCCATGCAAGGTCTGGTTGATGGCATACGTCGCTCATGCTGTTCGCATCTAGAGGAAACTGACCCATCGAATGCGGCCGCACACAGTCCAGGCAAATGTGACGCCGGTCCCAGATACGTTTCGACCGAGCTTTCGACGACGGAGGGCATAGCTGGCGGATATATCGGTCGAAAATAGGTTGCATGGAGTTATCTGTAAAAACGGTCTCGGTCGTTTGATCGGCTGGCTCTATGGGAGCCCATTGCATGCCACGGTCCGCCGACCATACGGTCAATACGCTATTGTCCGTGGCCGGGCCATGAGATTTCGCTTCCGTCCCCAACCTGGACGCCTCCTCCCAGGGTACAGCCACGCGTGGCTCGTCGTTTAGGTTGAAAGCCAAATCCATGTCGGGTAAATATTGAGAAAAGTTCTCGATCATTTTGGCAGCACCCAGAACCATCCAGGCATGAGTGGGTTTGATCCCCTCTTGTACCCTGGGCGTACCATTCCTAATGCTGATCGCCCCAATGTCGTTGAATGGGTTTGTGGCCAAGTCGCGCGTCAGGTCTCGGAGCCGCGCGGGAGACAATGCACGAAACGGGAGAAGATCCGTATGGATTTGATCAAAGTCATCAATCACGACAGAAGACCTACTGGTGGCGTATTCGTACCATTTATCAAAGCCCCTATGTAACAGTCAGTTGATGGGCGCAATCTCATATCACTTCACGCTACGGGCGGCTCACGGTGGGGGATGCTGATTGTATCGTTTGCGATAGTTTGCGACAGCATCGGCAAGACTCTTGCTGCTTTTCGCCTGAGAAGACCACGCGCCGTGATGTTTTATGTTCTCATAGATCAACAGCTCGATAGTATGGAAGTTCGTCAACACAGGTTGACTGGCGACCAGGATGATGCCAATGCCAAAAAGTGTCGAGAACAGCACTCGCATCACAATATTTGCTCTGTATAAGAAAGGCGGTTCTTCGTTGGATGCCGTACGCCCACACAAGTACGACACACCCCCAAGAAAGGTAGCAAGAAGGGAGGCGAAAGCATGTGACGGATAGATCAATGGAAAGGGCTCTTGTCCATCGAACAATGTAGCGGCCAGCGAGAAGCAACCGAAAACGAACCCAGCCAGAATAGAAATTCCGATTATGTCGTACAACGGTATCTAGTACTGTTCAGTAGAGTTCAAAGGGATGCATTTATGCCATAACTTACAAGCTGCGAAGCGGAAAGTACGAGGAGTGTCATCAGCAGACTTTGATTGAATGCGCTTGGCAAGTAATGAGAGATGACAAAGCCATCATTCTGATCTTTGGCCCGAATTGCGAGAATAGTTGCGATTAACGTCCAAAAAGCAGCAACTCCCTATCAGTTGCATTAGACCACAACTCCATCTGGTGGACAGTACACTTACAATTAGGCCGAAACCGCAAGAGACCAGAAAATGTTTATTTCTGCCTTCGCGAGGCCCAGTGCTTTCCCTAAACAGTTCGCTCACACTAATCAAGATCGCCGAGTCAAGCAAGACACTCAAAACGCTGATGAACCGCAGCAGGGAGTATTGGCCCGAACTGATTGGACAGATATAAGTCGACTGTGTGCCTTCTCGAAACTCGGATGCCACTAATCCCCCAATCATGAGAAAAGCAGCTGATATAACGTATCGCATGCGAGACTGGCAAAAAAGGGCGTGTAGGCGTCGAATAGTGCTGACCAGTTTGCGAAACCGCGCATTGAGAGAGATTTCTGAATCGGCATCCGAGCCGTCTGGGATCGAACGAGATCGTTGATTGCGCCAATAATCGTAGATTGAAACGAGGAATGGTATCGCGTACTAGGAGAACGTAATATTTGGTCAAAAAGGCGCCACTGCGTTTGCCTTTTCAAAGCCCACTTACTGCGTATCCGGCTGGCGCGCACTCAATCTTAACGGTCACCTGACGATACAACTCTACCCTTATCCAGCCAAGCATCGAAATCAAGGCAATTTTGGTCCACCATTTCT
The DNA here is from genome assembly GCF_010724455.1 of Aspergillus lentulus. The sequence continues at coordinate 445,726 of NW_022983877.1, read as the reverse complement.
GACTACCCGATTTTGTAAGGAAGAAATCGTTGATCGGACTGCTGGGCGAGAAAGGCGCCTCTTCGGACGGTTGATCAACGCGTTCGGCGAGAGGGATGGCAGTGTATTTGAGCCGAGATTGGGCTATGCGTGGAATAGCTATATCGAATCTGCTTAAAATCAAGAGCGATACACCCGAAAGGAAGGACGCAAGGATGAGGGTATGGTGGGGCCGGTCTGTGAAAACGGTTGGTGAGCACCAGCTGTCTGATTGAAGTGCGCACTGCCTTCGTCAAGGGAATTAGACTGCTCTTACCAAAAGCGAATGTCGTCGTGTAGGAAGTCGTTAAAAACATGCAACTCATAAGAAATACCCTGTCGACTCAGTCAAAACCAGTACGTGACATGAAGCAATCCTGCAGAGATCCCCCTACCCCAATGAGGCTTTCAGCCCCGTCTCCGCGGAGAGTCGAATCATATTCAAGAGTCCTGCTTGTTGATAGCCAGAAAAGCCGCTATGGAGCCATTGCCAATTAGTTTGTGAAAGCGCTCATTCTAATCGATATTGCATATAAAGTCGAAATAATTGGACAGCTTTGAACAGCTTTTGGACGAATGCGACTGCAGGTTGGATTTCCAAATCTCTTGTCCTGTCGACGTTCCGAGGCAGGCAGAATAAGGATATTTCCAGTACTGAGTAAGGTGATATGCGACAGGACGCAATTCCGAATATAAGCAACGATCTCAAAACGAGGAGAACATAGTAACGATGTAGATTGAGCTGTGACGGCACGAACAGGGGTGGTGAAGAAAAAAAGGAAACGAATAAGGCTAGACCCAGGGGATATTAATGGAAGGGTTGCGTCAACGAGTCATTCTGGACCCATGGGGAGCCGGCTGATAGTGGGCCGTTGAGGGTGCGTTCCTGCGAGCCTGCGGAGCATTTTGATTGCGATAACCGACAGGCATTTGATTATCATTGTCTCCGCTGGAATGTACGGACACAGAAGCTGGACTACTCCACGAATTGCCAGTGTAGTAATCTCCGATTGGCCTTGCGTTGTTGTTTGATGATCAAAAGGCCATGGTAGACAAAGTTCATCAGTTCAGATAGGAAATAATAACCTCGTATTTGGCAGTCCTGGTCATTCGTTGGCTAAACCTGGTCAGTCATGTTGCTTGTTGTCCGTGCTAGCGCAGGGTCCAATCATCAGCCAGGAAGCATAACTGGAAACTTCGAGCTTTATAGACATCGTCTTATCCATGACAGAAAGTCACTGATTCTTCCATGGACGCTTTGTCTTAATGGATGATATTGTCATATTGTCACGAACCATGGGTGTTATTCCTTGTACCTGAGGATAGTCGACGGAATAGTAAACCGACCTAATCAGGAATAACGTCAAAAGTCGACAATGACCTCCCGATTCGGTTAGATAGTATGGGCTATTCTGTTTCAGGCAAAGCGCGGTCTTCTGGCTAAAGTTGGTGCACGTGTCTATCTTCTCCCCTAGGCGGTAGCTTTTATGGCAGGCGGTAGACAATGGCAGATCATCAGTTGCTGATAACAATTTTTTTCCTCTAATCAATTTGGACTGAGAATACGGCGTGATAGCTCTGATTCTTCTCTGCACCCTCTTTTCATGGGTTTCATCTTTGCCTAGTCTGCTTCCAACAATCTGAGCCTTGCCACCAACAATAATAGCAGACGGCAGAGTCGACAGAATCTCGCTGCTCCGTTGTGAGCATCACCCCCAGTGGTTGACCCTACGCAGGAGAGACTAGATTAAAATGCCACGCAAGGCAATTGATTCGCGCATTCCCGCGCTCATTCGGAATAATGTGCAGGAGAAGAAAAGAAGTTTTTTCGTGGTCGTTGGCGACCGCGCCAAGGATGTGATTGTCAACCTGCACTACATTATGTCTAGCGTCGATGTCAAGCAGAATAAGTCGGTCCTCTGGGCATACAAGAAAGAACTCCTCGGATTCACAAGCCATCGGAAGAAGCGCGAGGCCAAGATCAAGAAGGAAGTCAAGCGAGGAATCAGAGAACCTAACCAGGAGGATCCTTTCGAGCTGTTCATCACCCTCAACCAAATCCGGTATGTGTACTACAAAGAGACGGAGAAGATTCTGGGTAATACCTACGGAATGTGCATCCTTCAAGATTTCGAAGCTATTACGCCGAACCTGCTTGCCCGTACCATCGAGACCGTCGAAGGAGGTGGTATCGTGTTGCTTCTGCTCAAGGGAATGAAGAGCTTGAAGCAGCTCTACACTTTGTCGATGGATATTCATTCGAGGTATAGGACCGAAGCGCATGATGATGTGGTCGCCCGCTTCAACGAGCGCTTTATCCTTTCTCTTGGCAGCTGTGATTCATGCTTGGTGGTTGATGATGAGTTGAATGTCCTTCCAATCTCTGGTGGGAAGAACGTGAAGCCTCTCCCACCGCCAGAGACCCTTGACGAGAACACAGGCACAAAGAAAGAATTGAAAGAGATCAAGGATAGCTTAGCAGACACTCAGCCGGTGGGCTCTTTGGTCAGTCTAGCTCGCACTGTTGACCAGGCAAAGGCGCTGTTGACCTTCGTCGATGTGATCGCTGAGAAAACCCTCCGCAGCACCGTCACCTTGACCGCTGCTAGAGGTCGGGGAAAGTCGGCAGCTCTTGGTGTTGCCATCGCAGCAGCGGTTGCTCACGGATACAGTAACATTTTCATCACCTCCCCTAGCCCGGAGAACTTGAAGACCCTGTTTGAATTCATTTTCAAAGGGTTTGATGCTCTTGGATACCTCGATCACGTTGATTACACCATCCTTCAATCCACCAACCCGGACTTCAATAAGGCTATTGTGAGAGTCAACATCCATCGCCAGCATCGCCAGACCATTCAATATATTCAGCCCCAGGATGCTCATGTTCTCGGCCAGGCGGAGCTTCTAGTCATTGATGAGGCAGCAGCCATTCCTCTGCCCCTGGTGCGGAAACTGATGGGTCCATACCTGGTATTCATGGCCTCCACTATCAACGGTTACGAAGGTACTGGTCGGTCGCTCTCTTTGAAGCTGATCCAACAGCTTCGCGAGCAGTCGAGGGGTGGTCTGAAGGCCAGCGGTCAGGACGATACAGATATCGCGGATAGAGCCACTGGCAAGGCTGCCAAGGGCGCAGAGAAGAACTTGGGTGGACGCTCGCTCAGAGAGATTACTCTGTCGGAACCTATCCGTTACGCCCCTGGGGATTCAGTGGAGAAGTGGCTGAACAAAGTCCTCTGCCTGGATGCGACGTTGCCAAAGTCGAGGATCAACACACAGGGTTGCCCGCACCCGTCACAATGCCAACTCCTGCAAGTCAACCGAGACACATTATTCTCTTTCCACCCGGTCTCTGAAAAGTTCTTGCAGCAGATGATGGCTCTGTACGTTGCCAGCCACTATAAGAACACTCCTAACGATCTTCAACTGATGAGCGATGCGCCTGCGCATCAGCTCTTCGTGTTGGTGCCCCCCATCGACGAGGACGCTGCTAAGCTTCCTGAGCCTCTATGCGTCATTCAAGTTGCTCTGGAGGGTCGTATCAGCAGACAAAGTGTTCTGAACAGCTTGAGTCGTGGCCAACGTGCCGGTGGCGACTTGATTCCCTGGCTGGTCAGCCAGCAGTACCAGGATGAGGACTTTGCCAGTCTCTCCGGCGCCCGAATTGTACGGATTGCAACCAACCCAGAATATATGAACATGGGTTATGGATCCCGCGCGCTGGAGCTCCTGATTGATTTCTACGAGGGCAAGTTTACGGATCTTTCCGAGAAAATTCCTGACACACAGGAAGAGATGGTCAGGGTCACTGACGAAGAGCTCGCCAACTCGTCTCTCCTTGATGACAACATTCATGTTCGGGATATCCGCTCTATGCCCCCTCTGTTTGGCAAGCTGTCCGAGCGTCGGCCAGACGCACTGGACTACGTCGGCGTCAGTTACGGTTTAACACCCCCTCTTCACAAGTTCTGGAAACGCTCTTCATTCGTTCCTGTCTACCTTCGCCAGACTCCAAACGAATTGACCGGTGAACATTCTTGTGTGATGCTGCGCACACTCGCCTCCGCAGCCAGCGACGCTAGCTGGCTCGGAGAGTTTGCTCGGGACTTCCACAAGCGGTTCCTGGCTTTGCTCTCTTACCAATTTCGAGAATTCCCCTCTGTTCTCTCCCTCAGCATCTGCGAATCCGCCACTGCAGGTGCTAAGCTCGACACCTCGTACACCCCCTCTTTGCTCAAGAAGAGCGATCTCGACGCGGCCTTCTCCCCCTTCGACCTCAAGCGCCTTGACAGCTACGCAAACAACCTGCTGGACTACCATGTCATCCTAGATATGGTCCCCACCATTGCGGAGTACTACTTCTCGGGCCGCGTGAGCGGCAAGGTCAACCTCTCGGGCGTGCAGCAGTCCATTCTGCTCGCCATCGGCCTCCAGCGCAAGAACCTCGACGACGTCGAGAAGGAACTGAACCTACCCTCATCGCAGCTTCTGGCCATGTTCCTCAAGATCGTCCGCAAGATGTCCACTCACTTCCGCGGCTTGGTCGAGGGCGCCGTCGCGGAGACTCTCCCCGCGGAGAAGGTGCCCGTTGCGCAGCCCTCGGCCGATGCGCACGACGAGATTGTCGACGAGCGGTTCAAGCCCCTCGACACAGGTCTGGAAGACGAGCTGCGCGAGGGCGGCCAGCAGGTCGACGAAGAGCTGAGAGAGAAGCAGAGAGCCTTGATTGATTCTCTGCCTCTGGACAAGTGAGTCAACCCCACTCTTACAACACTCTGTGGACACCCCCGTCGTCGGAGGAACAATAACTGATTTCTAGCCTCCAGATACGAGATCGATAACGGCAGCGCCGCGTGGGAGGAAGCCGAGAAGCAGATTCGCAGCGGAGGCGCCTCAACCGTCAGCATCAAGACCGCGAAACCCAGCAAGCGGAAGAAGGGCGAGACCGCGCGGGAGATCTACGATCAGGAGATCGAGTCGAAAAGACAGAAGATCATCAAGAAGGGAACCGAAGGGCGAAAGAAGGCATGAAGTATTCACCTGAACCTGAATCATTCCAGTCTTGCATGAAAGAACGGTGTTATGGTATTTTCTTGCGAAGAGGTTTTACGTTTCTGTATATATGCCTTGTATATCCAAAAAGTTTGAATAGAGGTTCGCATATCGCATACTCTCATCCTTTGTCAAAAACGCTCCTTTTGTTCGAGGATACATAACATACAAACTATCTCGAAATACTACAACTCATCATGGTCACCCTTCTCTTTATCAGCCTCTTCATCAGTCTCTTTCTTAGCCTCTTTTTCGGCCTGTTTGTCAGCCTCTTTTTCAGACTCCTCCTTCTGCTCGACAATAACACCCTCGGGCAACTTGCTCTTCGAACCCTCACCCAGCCTTATGGCGTCGATCCACGCCTCCACAGACACGGCGCCATAATCCTGAGCCTCCGACGCGTCGTAGCGCCTCCACCAACCCCTGCGTCCATTCAGAGCAATGATCTCAACCGAGATCTGGCCCTCGGACAATCCCAGCCCAGCCCGCAGAGTCTTGGCCCCGCTGTTGATGGCAGGGACACTGTAGAACGGGAAAAGCTTGCTCTTGCGCAGGGCGTGCTTGTGCGAGATCTCCGATAGACTAACTAGCGCCTCTTTCGCGGGACTGGGCATTTCTGCGTCCGCTTCGCGGGCTTCGGGAAGGAGCGCTAGGACGCAGGTACCAGATGTAGGCTTCAGGCAGGCGGCTTCGAGTTCCTCAGCCGTAGGGAGTACGGGAATGGGTGGTGCCTGGATCGGGACCTGGGCGGGCTTTGAGTCTGTAGCGTCGTCGGGGACGACCTTGGGGTCGGGGGATTCGGTAGGTTTCAAGTTTTCTGCTTCCTCGTTGAGGATGGTTGAGGACTTCGACGACTTGGCGGACTTGGTGGACTTGGGGGATTTGGAGGATTTGGAGGATTTGGCCTCAAATGAGACGGGGGCCGGGTCGGGGTTTGGAGCTGCGACTTGGCTGAGGAACTTGACGATGGCTTGTTTCTTGAGTTCGCCATCGTAGATGATGGGTTCCTTATCACCGCCAGGGACCAGGACGAGGGTAGGGAATTCCTTGACACCGAATTTCTCGACGGCGCTTGACTCCTTGTTGCGAATCTGGCCAACCTTGATGGAACCCAGGAACTCAATGGCGACGGCTTTGAGGAGGGCACTCGTGGTACCTTTCTCAGTGAACAGAATAGCCTTGGGAGCTTCCTTGTCCTCGGAGAGCCACTGATCCAAATCCTTGTCCGTGACCCTCTTCACATGATTCGGGATCCTGTCCACAACAGCATCGACGATCGCCTTTGCGCTTCTTGCTCCCTGATAATCTTCCACTTTTGGCTTGCCGGGTTTCTTGGAAGGTGTGACGATCTTCAGAGTTGGGAAACCCTGTACGCCCATCCGACCACACAAGGGCTTGTTGGCATCGTCGTCGCAATTCACAGCCGCTACCTTGGCCAGCCCCTCCAGGTTCTTGGCTGCCTTTTCGTATGCAGGCTTGAGGTTCTGACAATGGCCACACCAAGGAGCATAGAATCTAGAGTAGTGCGCATACGTTTTAGACGCTTGTCGATGAGACTAATTGGGAGGTGGGGAGCTTACTCTACGATCTGGGAGAAGCGTTAGCATACAGACACCCTACGACACAATACGCTTCGAAGCCATCTTACCGATGTGTAATTAGAGTTAGCAATCAGCTGTTCATAGGTCTTCTGAGTAACCTGCAGCACAGGAGACTTTTTAGTGTACAGTCCATCTGCGTTGACGGAGGAAGCCGCCAGAAGCGATGCGACCAGCAGAAGTGCAGAGCTTGGTTGCATCATAATGGAGATAATTTAATGCCTGTAACTCGGGTGATTAGTGAATAGTGAGTAGTTGATAGCAAAGCACTTCAGACAAGTATCATGATTGTCCAAATGGACAGCAGGCGTATTTAGAGCTGTCTGTCTGGGGTTTGAAGCAAGGTGTCCTGAAGCTCTTGGCATGTGACGGCGGAGATTAAACAAAACAACTCCGCCATGATGCAAACAAATCATGCTCCCGACTCCAGCTTCCCCCACGCCAATGGCTTATTCGGCTACAGCTTTGTTTACCTAGTCTTTTAATTGACTAGCATGCTCGCGTTTCGATATCGAGACTACTATCGACGATCTCTCAACTTCCATTTCTCTGGTGATGATATCTAATTGCTCTCCGATACTCTGACATTCCCCACACTTGAATAATGGCGGGAACAAGTATGTCGGAGTCTCCACGAAATTCAGGGACAGTGGACCTTTTGCACATGCCATTGGAAGTCTTCTGGATGATCTTGCAGTATCTTGATGCCAAGGATATTGTACGATGTCGTCGGGTTTCAAAACATTGGAACGAAGCATTTACCAACCCAGTGTATCTGGTTCGCCTGTTGATTCAACTGTTTCCCAGAGCTCCAGAGGTTCGGGCGCTGAAAGGCAAACAGTCGTTGGACGAGCTACTCTCCACGGTTCAGAGCAGCGAGTATTGGCGCGAACTGTTCGACAAGGTTGCCTCGAGATACGATCATCTCAGCCGGGGCAAGCCAAGGTCGGTCCAAAAGCTCAAGCTCTGTGATGACTTTGGAGTCACAGGAGAAAGAGAGTGGTTTCAGGTACAGCCTTGGGATAGCCATGCCAGTCATCTCATGCAGCGGGTTGATTACCTCTATCCCGAAACGTTCTGGACCTACGAGGATGGTTTGCTTGTGTACCCCAGCGCAGATTACTCCTCTTTGGTCGTCATGGATGTGGAGACCGGTAAACAGGTAATGGTACCGTTCTTGATTATCGGTAAGGTGATTAGGAGAATTCGCCTGCAGAAACGAGTCCTTGTAGTGGAATGGGCTGAACCAAAGGCCTTCCACTGGCTGAATGACAGCGACGGGGTCCATCGTCATTTTGCATCTTCATTTGACGTGACCCAAGAAGCCAATGGCAGCTGGAACGTCGCGTTTCGCAACGAATGGAAGATCATGTTTCTTGGCCATCCTCTGAGCGAAAGGGATCGGTTCTACTCCACTCATAACAAGACACATTATGTGATCTACATATGGCAACCCAATCGCAGCTTGTACACTGCCGACGAGGATGCCCCAATCGAGTCCCTGTTTGTCTGGGACATTTCAAAGCCATGTCCCTACAGGCCCTCTCTGGATCCTACAGGGCGGCAACGGAGCGAAGAGCAGGATCAAGCTCCCTCCATTGTCTCTCGTTTCGGGTTTAGAGAGTTAGGGTTCTTCTCTGTCAGACAACGAGGAGTACCGGGCATGCAAGGTCTAGAAATAACCGATGATGGCCAAGCCATAGAAATTATTGAGAACTTGTGCACAGGACCGCTTGACCGACTCGTCGGACCGACGGAGTGGACGTCTCAGGTGCAGATCACGAGCATTCCCCTGATTGGCGATGGACCAGTATGGAGGCGAGACGTTGACTACATCTTATCTCCTTACCGCGGGAGCAACGGGTTACAGACAAGGCCTCTCGGCCTGCTTTGCAAACAGTTCTGGTACACTGTCATTTCCGAGATTTATGATAAAAACTCAAAGGCAGGATTTGCCTTGCATCTGTCTCCATTGGGCTGGCCTTTTGACTCGAAGATATACTTGAGTATACAGACGCCATACTCTCGGATTGTCTTGAAACCCGACGATGTTTTTGAACTCGCGGGTAAGGGAAAGATTTGCGGAAATGAGAAATTCGTGATAGGAGAAAATGCGAACCGCGAGCTTGTCATCTGGAGATTCGATCGCTAGACACGATTGGTTTCTTGGATCAAACACCCAAAGTCCTGATCGTCGCGCCATCTGCGCTGCCCTTGCTACGTAAGCGGGCAATCTGTCAATATCCAGCTAGCTTTAATCTGCTCGTCTCCGCTCTTCTCCTCAGGTGACCGAGGCGAAATTGTCTATGAAAGTCATGAAGTCAGACGATTACTGTTTCGTTGACTATTGAGGTGCCGTCCCCTCGTGACCTATTGAGCGGTAACCACTTGTGCCAGCTGGACTGGCAAGTCCGAGCCAAGGAGGACAAGTATGACCGGTGCGAGCTTTCCAACTCCTTCATATCAACGAAAGTAAGTCATTGGAAGTCAACGTGGCACTTACACTACAGACACCAGCTACGGAAGGTATACATGGTAAACTCGCATTGACTGGCCGACTCCCGGAAAGAGATGCAGCGTGAGCTTTGTTTATGCATGGACAGGGAATAGTCGGCGATAACTGCTGGTGAATTCACATAGCTAGCCTTGGAGCCTTGAATTCAAGGCTAGATCGATTCAAGACCTTGTTGTAGACTGTTGTAGTAATAAGGTACCTAGTGCCGAGCCGATCGCTAATTGGCCGCATGTCCTGCCAGGTAGCCTAAGGCATCCACAGCCTGTAGACGGTTAGGGTACGGCCGAACAGGCTAAGCGAAAGCGCCCACACAGAACGGGCCCAGCGAAAGGCTGTCTCTGTGTGTGTGCGAATTTCGAGGTTTGACCTGACTCCGACTCCCTCCAACGACGACAACGACGCCCATCCCTCTCACCCCCCCGGCTTCCTCTTCAACTCCCACCGTTCACCTTCGAGGTCACAAGTCGTCAAAATGGGTGGTGTCACCGTTCGCGATGTGGACGTAAGTTTACTCTATTCAGTACCCTCCAGTCTGCGACACCTGTTTCTCTCTTGGCGGAGAGGCCGCAATGGATTGTTGGCGATGGGAAGAGGAGGAATTTGATCAACGGGATAAGGATGCTACGGAAGGGGCATCCTTTGATATTCAGCCTGTCGCCTGTTCGCGCATATGGGACTTCACAACAAAATCCGCGACTTGAGGATGTCAAAATTTTGATGGGACTGGATACGGTCGGAAGAATCAATCACACAAGACAGCGCACATTCGACTGCATGGGAAACGAGACTATGGACGAAAATTTCGCTGGGACTACCATTGCCAAATAATCCAGGAGAGAGCAGGAACCAAAGACGAAGACACATGTGCCGGGCGAGAACTGTGCTAACCAGTGATTTTTCTACCTACAGGCGCAGAAGTTCATCGCTGCCTACTCTGCTTTCCTGAAGCGTCAGGGCAAGCTCCCCATCCCTGGTTCGTTCGACCTCCGCAACAAGCTTCTCACAGGACACCTGAAACTGATGGTTATTAGGATGGGTTGACACTGTCAAGACTTCTTCCTCCAACGAGCTCCCTCCCCAGGACGCCGACTGGTACGATTGATCTCAATTGATCTGCATTCGACCACCATCTAACAGCTGATGATTACAGGTACTACGTCCGCGCCGCTGCCGTTGCCCGTCACATCTACATGCGCAAGACCGTCGGTGTCGGCCGCCTGCGCAAGGTCCACGGCTCGACCAAGAACCGTGGCTCCCGCCCCAACCACCACGTCGATGCCTCCGGCTCCGTCGACCGCAAGGTCATCCAGTCTCTCGAGAAGATCGGTGTCCTTGAGTACGATGAGGAGAAGGGCGGTCGCCGCATTACCCAGGCCGGCCAGCGGGATCTTGACCGGATTGCCAAGACCACCGTTGACGAGGAGGAGGAGGACGAGGAGTAAATTAGTCTCCTACTAAAACAATAAAAAGTCCCTGATGTCTTCATCTTGAACCTCTGGTGTTTTCCTTGTCTAAGAAATTGTCTTAAGATTACAAGAGGAAAAGGCTGGGTGGCTAGAGTTGAACCGGTCAAGTTACATACAAGTCGGCAACATGGATGAGTTGGATTGATACACTATGGATTCAGCGGGAGAGGAATGAAACTTTTTTTTACCCTTTTTTTACTCCATTCGATTCCGACAGTTGTCGATGATGACCAGATGGGATGGGCCAGCGGAGAGACGAAAGCACGTCTCCTCTGTAAATAGCCAGACAGAGGACTGTCTAATAACGGGATATGATATACTCACGTCCATCTTTCCTCCCCGCTACGTAATCTACAATCACTTCTTGCCAGACTGCGCCGCCGTATCCTAATGTAAACAACATCAGCCTCGCCCATCCCAATTCCCACCCCGCAACGCAAGAGAAACGAAACCTACCAAATAAACTTGATAAAACTTCATCTTTAACTCATCCCCATCGTCAAAAACCACCCTCCCCGCCCACGGAACCTCCACCTCCTTCCCGGGCTCCGCCTTAAGCACATACCTCACCGTCCCATACAGCATGAGCTCCCTCTCGCCCCCGAAATAGATCTTTTGCGGGGTATGTTTCCTCGACGCCACATGCGTCCAGAGACTGTGGCGCAGGTTTAGGATTTCTATACCAGTACAACCCAGTTAGCAAGGCCTTTAGTTTTTGGGGAGGGGGGCAGGCTACCGTCTGCTCCGTTCGCGACCTTAGGACCCATGATTAGTGTTGCGTCTGGTGTGAAGCTGGCGACGTATTGCGCGTGCTGGGACTCATTGTCGCTAATTTGGTAGAAGGATTCCATGAAGGAGATCATGGCATTTGCGGAGGGTGGGGAGAGGGTTGGGTCGGTGGTGATTTTGTAGGACATTTTGATTATACAGGGGTATGATATGATGTGATGATCTGAAGTGGGTTGTCTATTTGCTTTGTGAGAGTGATTATCTGAACGATTTATCTACAGTGTTTGATTCTAATCTACGCTGTGATGTCAATTGCGGTATATGGCAGGTTCGGGCCGATGCTCACTGTCCGTATCCGACGTTCCGATATGGGTTGTATCGGAGATGCGGGCTGGATTGCGGACTCAAGACATAGCCGATCAATCAGACCAGAGTATGAAGGCAGGCATTTCAGTAGGAAGATGCTAGTCTAGAGTGTGTGATTTGATTGATACAGATGTACAATTGCTTCCTTAAGCCTTCTTGTAGTCCTCCTCGGGCAGCTGGAAGTCCTCCCATCTAGGTCGATCGGAGCCGTTCGGTCGACTGGCGCGCGAGAAGCTGTTGTCCACCCCGTCAATCTCTGCAATAGGTTTGACAACCTCAATGTCGGCATTGTACGCCTTGGAGAACCATTTTTCCGTGAGCGCCTCCTGTCCAGCCACGTCGGGGGCTACGTAGAGATGCGGAAACCGCGCCTGCATGATCTTTAGGACAGTCGAGGAGATGCGATCCACACTGTCGCAGTGCCGAAGCTTGAAAAATTCCGGCAGTTGAGCAGCTCGCATCTTCTCCTGCACAGCATCCGAATACTTGCCCACGGCAAAGAGCAAGAGGTCATAATGCATCAGAGAGGCCATTCCGTGATAGGATCCGCCGGTTTTCGCACGGTGGTAGAGACCTGTGAGGGCAGCAATGGCGCCCATGCAACCTGTGCCGTAATCAGAGATTGGGAACGGAGGTACCACTGGAGTGGAGAGGCCCATGAATTGCCCCTGAGCCCATGCGATACCAGTTACCTGAAAAGAGTCAGTTTTGCCCATGTTGCCGTATTTGGAGTGAGAACTTACGCAATCGGCAATTTGCTGCCAACCAGGGCGGCTGGCCCATTCTCCCTCGTAGCCAAAGCAGTTCTCATTGACGTATACAATGCCCTTGCCACGCTTCTCCGCCAGCGAGGCGAGAGCGTTTGGACCGTATCCCAATTTCTCGAGCGCACCTGGGCGATAGCCATCGACAAGCACATCTACATCAGCCAAAAGTTCCTCGAACTGACGACGTCCTTCTGTAGTTTTCAGATCTAGATCCGCGGCATGCTTGCCCATGTTACCATCAACCTGGAAAAAGGGGACATCCGAAAGATTAGGGCTAGTAATCTTCAAGACATCTGCGCCGTACTCGGTCAGAATTCGTGTAATGGTTGGCCCTGCGATGATACGGCAGAGTTCCAGCACCTTGACGCCCTCTAGGATCTTTTTGCTTCCACTGCGACTAGCGGGGAAGGGTGTCGGAGGCAGGTCACCAGTAAGTCGCTTGACCTTCCATGGAGGTTCCTGCACATTAAGCCGTCCCTATGAAACAATCAGCTTATGGTCCAGCTGCAACGGAAAGATTGGCTGTGCGAACATGGGGAGTATTGATGAAATCCTCGTATTTGTACGCCGTGACCCCAGCTTGTCTCCTCTCTTTGTTCATCTCTTCTAGCTCGGCAGCGCTGTACTTTTGCACGTGGCTCTCAATGGCCTTGATAATCTCTTCGTAGTCTGTGAGATCGGGACGGTGACCCTCCAATCCAATCATGTTGAGCGTCGTCGTAGCCTCGAGGGAGCCATGGATGTGAAAGAATTCGCCCTCGTTCTTGGTTTTGTAAAGGTTGGCGGACATCCGACGGTACCCATTCGACTGGGCCGCAAGCAGGTCGGTGTCTGAACAAATCAGTTTCCAGAGAAACGGTATCTTCAAGCTCAACTCAACCTACCCTTCAATCTCGACTTGACAGCTGGATCCAGTTTAGAAAGTCCATCAAGTTTGGCCATGTATGCCTGGCATCCGAAAGCCGTCGCCTTCTCCAGGTTGATCTTCACATTGCGCTTCTGTTCACCGAATCGCAAGTCAGCAATTGCGCTAGCGACAACACCTTCGACGCCCTTCAATGCGGCCAATGTCTCTGTTTCTTTGAACGGGATCGGGTAGTAGATCTCGTTATGGGAAGATGAGAATGACACGGCATCCTTCTTCTCCGCGCTCTGGGGGGGCAAACTGAGTCGTTCGGCTTGGTCGCAGAGGTATGAGAAGATTCGACGCGCTTCCTGCACAGGCGAGTACGAGTTGTCTGTTTCTGCGTCCGTCATGTTGACTCTCGGTCTCTGTGTTTAGACAGCAATCCTGCGGGTTGAGTGCGGATTCTGTTTGTCGGATATGGTTTTATGCTCATCCAAGTAGTTGATGCTTTACAATTTAAAGTACGTTTGGAAGATAATAATGACTTAAAAGTAGATCGTCCAGAGAATCTATTTAAGCAGATCATTGAATGGAGAAGGTGATGCGGGAAAGCACATGGCCATGTCCGATTCGAGTCGGAGCTACCGCCCGTCGGGTGGATGCATGCAGAGAATCATTCGGCACTGCAAGCGAGCACTGCAAATCATAATTAGGAGATGTCAAGTTCAGAGCGAATGAACATTGAGCATTTTCTTGCCAAATGTCGACCCCGCACAGGGGAGGTTGAGATCCGAAGGTATTGCGGGTTGTGATTATTTCGATCGGATGTCAGTTGAGCCCGATAAGATCGGAAGAGAGGTGGGATAGTCCTTATCTACGGTCATGTGGTTTAGTCACGTGCCAAATCTTGAGGACGATGCGCTCGAGTCACTTTGATCTCTTGCTCCGTCTCTTTCGGGGGGTGAGAGTTAGCTTGAAAGAGCGCAGCGGATCGCAGGCGGCAGCATCATATCGGACACGCAAGTCAACGGTTCTGTATTCACAAATACTATTGTCAAGTATCTCGCAGGGGAATCTTCTTCCGCTGTCCCCACCGAGTAGAGCATAAGATCTGATGTTGCGTCATTCCGTAGATGATCTGCCAAGTATAAGAGGAATATACTCTGAGATTTCCAACTAAGCGAGCCGAGGTACTCTCAGTCTGTTTGGAGATGAGATTCAAACAGCGAAAGATGTGAATATATACAGATTGAGAGGATCAGATTGCTGTACGGAGTACCAATGGCAGTTGGAGGGACAACTATTAGGGGGAAATTCTCCCACGCGCACCACGTATCTCACGTTCTCGAGGTTCAGTAAGTCAATGGCAGCTTTACCACGCAGCTATGCTTCGTAAATAATAGGGCTAGTTTCACCTGACAATCCGCAGAAGAAACTGAAGGGCACAGAAGTCTCCACTGAAATAGCATGTCGAGGGATTTTCTAGCCGAGTAAATAAGGGCTTGAACAGGACAGTGCGTTGACTGTAACCCCCACTGTCTGGGCTGGGCTCCGGATTCTCGGCAACTGGTACCTCTCTATATTACTGTCTATATTACTGAGGATCTAGATGCAATTGAGTGAAAACATGGATAGAAGGCATCAGAATCAAATAGATAGACAATTTGCTTAGGAACATTATTGGATTACATATATGATGCCAAAGGTCAATGCTTGCCTGTCCAGAACCCAGTATTACCTACCCTGCTTATAGACCAGGTGTGACGTACTGACAGAGACTACCTTAGTAGTAGCTCGGTTTAATTCAAATGGAGTCAGGTACTTGGCGAATACTCACACCTCAAGTATCGCCTGTTTGCGGGGCCTGGTGATGTGGTGGTTTCATAGATCTACTGAAGTTGTAACTTCCCCCGCCCAGATACTGAAGAATCAAACTCTTAACATTGAGGCGGGAATGATTGACCACCAATGATCAAGACATTCATTCTGAATTGATCCTGAGGGGGGTGGATAAGCGCAGCCAGTCATGGGAGTAATAGACATGCATGTGCTGTGGTGAGGATCCCACGTGCCCTAATCATGGACGCTTATCGCCCCGTCTTGCTATGTACCAAATGTTGTGATAGGGTTGCACCCTGTTGCCTTGACCCCCCAAGAAGAAGAAAACACACGCCCGTAACGCTGCAACCGGTTGGAAATTCATAATTGTCGATCCTTGAGGGGTGTCTTGAGCCTTGAGACCTGGTTGTCTACGTAGTACTGGACGAGAGTCATTACCGGTGAGTTTTCGGTGAGATACGGAGTACATCTACCTTAGTTACCCTGTAGAGAGGTACAGAATAGTACATGATACTCCGATACTGTTGTACGATCTGATTATAGTTCAGTTGGGTGGGATGTCGGAAAACTGATCATATCTCATTGTCTTAATAGATTTCTACTCTGTAGTGCTATGACGCAGTTTTCTTTTCAGATCTGTCAAGGTAAGCCACCGAGTAGGTACAGTCAAGAGAGGTACCTAAGGTTATCTAGAGAGATGTACACTGTAAGTAATAACAGTGTCCACAGTGGCTCCGGATCATCCCGGCGCTGTTCAGACTTGGGGAGGAGACCTACTCCGGGAAGCTCTGGGCTGCTGGCCAATTACCAGGGCCACGCGCCGGTCTCGTTGGCATGGACCTATTCTCATCCGTATGGATCTGTATGGAGCAGTACTCCGTCTGGACTGTCGATTATGGAGACTGTACGGGGCAGTAACTATGGTACCCTGATGGGACATCCGAAGTATGTAGACTAAGTCCAAGTACTTCACAGGATTTAAACAACAGTAATAATCCCTCACTTCAACTCCTCAATAACCAGGTACTTATACATTCCAGCCTAGACTGCGACCGTCATTTCTCATGATCATCAACTTGCTGTAATCCTAATACAGCAAATACGCGATACCCTGGCCCCCGCGGACTCAACGCCGGCTGACGGACTACGGGCACGCTTCACTGCGCCTGCTGATATTATTATTATCGCAAGTATTATTATATCCTATCCTATCCTCATACTTACTTTTTCCCCCCTCCTTCCTCCCCCTCCTCCTCATATCTCTCTTCTTTCTACCATCCAAGAGCAAGTCATCCAGGAACACTATCATACTGCTAGCATCGCGCTTGTTGAGTCTTCTTTGTCTGAACGGTCGCGTGCCTTGATCTATCCAACATCCGCGCGTCGTATTCGCATCTCACTCAGCTCACATACTGTGCCTGCATCTCCTGCTTGAACTGCCATCTCTTCTCCCAAAGTACTACGTGAGTGATCATATCCGTATCTGTGCCCTTTTTTTTGATTACTGGCCTATTCTTTCGTGCCTGAAATTCTTTGTTCATCTATTTGCGAGTTACCTGTTTAGTCATCGCCGTCCCATTGTTCTGTTCCCCCTTGCGGCGTCTTATGGTTGGTGGACGGTCTTCTGACTCATGTGATGATAGGTTTAGCCACCCACTGAAGTACCATATCATTTTCTCTTCAGTCCATTACTTCCCTTGACCATTATGGCTCCTCAAACAGCTTCATCCAGCATCGCCATGGCCCTTGCTGGCAAGACGGCCTCTGTTGATATCCCCAAGCCCCGTTTCGGCTTTTCTTCCGGACGACGTGACTCTGTCCGTCCAGGACATCCTGCGATGTTGCCCACGCCTCCCAACTCCATCTCCCCGACTCTTCCTCCGCAGGCTTTCAAGAAACAAGATCTTCGCCGTCCAGGATCTCCTCCGCTTGCCACCTCGCCCCATGTGGATTCAGATATCGACCTGGGCGACGCTGCAAGTGACCATCATCAGTCCGCGCATGTCTCGGATAACGTGGGAGAAATCACCCCCAGCATGCTGGCCAGGTATCACCTGCCCGAGGTCATGCTCAACCAAGGTCCTCTGGCTATCCGTCATGTCATGGCATACCTGACCACTTCGGTGCCTGGGTTCTCCAGAATCCCGCCTGCTAAGGCGCGCAGACTCGTTGTGGCAGCCTTGGAAGGCCGGGGGAATGAGGGAGGGGGTTTAAACGGCGATGTCATCTTCGAGAAAGTGGGTTGGGGCCGCTGGGATGCGCGACGCCGTGGCGAACCCTTGCGCAACCCCTCGCATCCAACCGCGTCGCCACCCGCCAGTTTCTCGAACTCGTTTGCTCAGCTGGGTATGGAGATTCCGACCAGGCGAGAATCCGCATATACCTATGGAACCAGCATGACTGGTGATTCAGCCGTGTTCTCGTATACAGAGCGAGAATATGGACGTGGGGATCTCAGCATGCTGGAACACGAAGCAGACAAGATGTCTCTCGACGGAGACGACCATGAATACTGCTCGTCTTCGGAGGCTCCCGATGAAGAAATCCCAGATGAAGACTGGGGTGAGGAGGATGTCACCGACGAGGAGGACTGGGCACAGATAGGAGCCGCAGCGCTCCGCGCACGTTCGCTGAACGGAGAAGGAGGGTTCATAAATGGCAACGCACCTTTATTACGAGGCGGGGGACCCGCTCCGTCCTCGTTGGCGAAATCCGCGCCGCGACATATTCCCATCCAACAGCTTGGCTTTTCCGTGCCTGACGGCATGGTTGGCAACAAGGAAGAACGCGCCGCGGTGGAAGCGTTGTTAAGACTTGGATCTATGTGAACTTCAGCAACAGGAAAAACGGCGTCGGTACGGATGGTTATACTCGGGTACATCTTTTGACGACTTGATTTTGACTTTCTATTGTTTCGGAGGCGGGACGATCATCCCCGATCCTCCCGACTCTTTACGATTTATTATGACAAGGAAAACCAGGTTGCCAAATGTTCAACACGGCACTCGCGGTCTGGCTGGCTCGATCGAATGGTCTTTAATTGCATTGGGATCTGGAATTCACATGGACGGGTCCCCGGAGTTTCTGGGTATGGGGTTTTATGGGTGTTACTCCCTTTTAATACCAAGCTTGAGTGCACACTACTCAGCTTTCACTTTTGCATTTTATACATCTGGGTTTTGCAGTCTATTTATGCCATACTGCTCCCATCTCATTTATTTATGCATGTGCCTGGCGCAAGATCGGGGACTCTCCACTTAATCTCTTTGGTCAGCTGTATATTCAGTTTGATGACTTTACATGTCTGCATGTTCCTGGTGAACTACTCTCAGACAGGTTTCAGCAGTATATAACACTACATATACATACAAGAAACAAAAACAAGAAGCATTGCCTTTGGCATGATATATCCCAATTATGCGATCATAGTCTACCCGTAGTCCTCTGTAGTCCACCGTATCCTTCCGTCGAAATATATCCTGCTTTGCTTGTCCACTTCACTCGTCAATAGGACCCGAAACAACTGAAGAATGGCTTATACAAATGCTTGATCTGATGTGAACCCAAGACCTCACATCACCCAACCCAAAAGATACAATCGCATATACAACTATCGAGAACCGTCTAGCATCCCATACCAGTCCAACCAGAAGATCCCAGTACATTTCAGGTATAACGAATAAACGCAACCAAGCCCAGACCGATGTATCCAACGAACCCAATCACCCCATGAGCCATCCCAGATTGACGATACTGCCATAAACCAGATACAGAAATAGGAACAACCAACACAACACAGATCAATATTTAAGAATGAATACGAAGATACACAACAGCACATCTACTTATCATGAGCATCATTAATCCTCCTCCACATCTCAGCCTCCACCTCCGCCAGCTTCGTCCCCGCACTCGCTATCCACGACTTAGCGCTCGCCAGAAACCCACCGTCTTCTTGGACGGAGTCAAACTCGTCGGCGCCATGGCCCTGGTTCTGGTAGATGGGGAGTTGTGACGAGGTGGTAGGAGGATGGTAGAGTGCGGCATAGGGGGTCGACGTTGAGTTTGGGTGTGCCTGCTGGTGTGGGTGTGCTCGTGGATGGAATTGCTGATTCTGGGATGCGGATGTGAATCCGGAGCTGTACCCGCCGGCTGTAGGGTTGTAGCCGTAGCCGTAGCTAGGCATGGGGTTCGCTGGTGCTGTAGTTGTAGTTGTAGTTGCGCCTGTGGCTGCAGCGGTAGGGGCAGGTTGAGGTTGTAGTTGAGCCTGAAGAGCAGGAGCAGGAGCAGGACCAGAACCAGGGACTGGAGCTGGAGCTGGAGCTGGAGCTGAAGATGCAGCCAGAGCTGGAGGAGCCGTCGGCGCTGGTATTCCAGGATCAGGATGAGCACCAGGCTGTGGGGGAGGAGGCGAGGTGTTCGTTCTCGTGGCAGGGGTGGCTATCGTTTCGGTCGGTGTGGGTAGAGGAGACCCGTCACTGCCAGACGTTGTTGGTGCAGTCGGCGCAGGCATGGTTGTGATGCTTCCTGGTTGAGCCTGGGCAGTTGCGTAGATCGGAGAGTATGGAGGTGCTGTTGCGGTGGCCGACACAGATGCAGGTTCCGATGGAGCTGGTTCGTCCTGCTTCGCTGATGATGTGGACGAGGCCGTCGCGTCAGAAAGCGCGGTTGTAGTCATGTTGAGATGGGTATTTTAATCACACAGCCGAGCAACCTCAACGGTAGACGCGCTCTCCTGTCTTAAGGGATAGCAGTACTGATCGACGTCATGGGATCCACATCACGTGATTGACGACACGTGGTGTTTACGAGGAAAATTTTCACCTACAGAGGCAATGTCAAGGAAGTAACCCCAAACAGAAACCAGTTTTCGTACCGGAAAGAAGTACACATTGAGAAAAAAAGAAAAAGCTTGCAGGCAGTAAAGTACAACGGGTACACGAGGAAATATCACACTGCTTTATGCTCAAGAAACCCGATACCCTTCTTGGAGCATATTTTCTATAACCATCCACAGTAGCGTCCAGTTTTAGGCAGTTACGCCTGAAACTGACCAACCCCTTCCCCTATGAAGCCGCATCGATGGAAACGATTCGAAGTTAATCAATCGTTTAGCCAGAGCCACCCTTGAACTTCTTGCCGAAGAGGATGAGCTGAACCTGGTCGTAGATGGACAGGACACCAGCACCGGCAACACCACGGAGGATGTTAGCACCAGCACCCTTGAAGAGAGACTTGACACCCTCCCTGGCGACGATCTGGCGAGCAGCATCCATGGAGGACTTGTACTTGACGGCCTCACCGGAGGTCATCATCATACGACGACGGATGGTGTCAAGAGGGTAAGAAGCAATACCAGCACCAGTGGTGACAGTCCAGCCGAGCAGGAAGGAAGCAAGGAAGCTACCCTCAAGAGAACCAACCAGGACAACAGGCTTGATGGAGTCGTACATGCCGAAGTACAGACCACGGTAGACAACAATACCAAGAACGGAGGGACCGAAACCACGGTAGAGACCGGCAATACCGTCGGAAGCGAGGGTCTTGCGGTAGACATCAACGAGACCGTTGAACTGGCGCTCACCACCACCCTTGGCGGACTTGGCGTCGTTGGCAAGACGGGTACGAGCGTAGTCGAGGGAGTAGACGAAGAGGAGGGAAGTGGCACCAGCAGCCTGAATAGTTTGTTAGTTTTGAAGTCATCTCTGCAGGAGACATGCTCTGAGGGTATACGTACACCACCGGAGGCAAGGTTACCCATCATCCACTTGGCGTATCCATCACGCTCCTTCTTGTAGGCGAACATCGACTTGTAGGTGTCACGGAAAGCGAAGTTCAGAGCCTGGGTAGGGAAGTAACGGATGACGTTGGCAGTGTTACCACGCCACAGGGACATAACACCCTCAGCCTGGGCGGTACGACGGAAGCAGTCGACGATACCGTTGTACTTGCGGTCGAGACGGCCAGCACGGATCATCTCATCCTGTAGTGAATGGCGTTAGTCGCATTCCAGTTGAGTAGATTGTCGGCCAGATTCGTAGAATGGCACGTTTTGCGACCACCCGATTGTCCCAAACTTGGCGACGAAACATCATAGGTCATCGCAAAACTTCGCTCTGTCCGATTGTTTTCTTGCAGAGCGACAGCCATTCTAACTATTGGGTAGGAAGCGAAGATGGTTAACCAACCTGGTTCTGGACAAGGAGCTTGATACGCTCGATGGGGGCAGCAGCAGTCTTGGAGACGGCAGCGGAAACACCACCCACTGCAAAAAGAGTCAGTAAAAGCTCGACAGACTGATCCCGTTGTCGCAAATTGATGACTGCGAAGATTGAACAATCATCGGGACTGATTTGGTTGGCACATACTGAGGAAGTCGACGACGAATCCCTGCGGTGAAAATTCTGTCAGCGAGCCGTTTTCGAAGGCTTCCAGGGCAAAACCGCGTCGAAGTCATCAAATTGAGTCCCTCGAAATGATTGCAATGATCTTCCATCTCATAGAACTTGATTCCCCATCATTGCCATCATTTCGAGACCTCGATCCGATGCGACCGGTTGTTGCCCAAAACAGGACTGGAATAACAACTTACGGGCATGCCGAAGACGGACTTCTCGGCCTGGTTAACGTCACCCTTGGCCATGTTGACGGCTGTAAAGGACGAAAACTGAGAAAGAGACGAAGAGAGGAGATGGGGTTGAGTGTCAAGAAAGAACAGGACACTTCAAAGAGGATGGGAGGAGAAAAAAGAGGAAGGGGAACGGGAAGGGGAAGGGAGGAAAGAAAAATAGCGAGCGAAGGGCTCTTGTAAGCGGGTGGAAGCGAGTGGAGCCGCTAGGACGCTCTGGGAAAATTCTGGTTTGCTGGCCTCAAAGCGTAAAAGGGAAAAAATTTCGCAGCAATATTTTTTCCTTTTGCCAGCGGACAAACGGCCAGCGAAAGAGAAAAAAAAAGAAAATTCGGAACCGGGCGCTAACGATGGCCCAGGCAACGAGAGCCGATAATTCCCGATCGACCAGAAGCATTGTAATGATAACACAAAATGCATAACACACAGTCACTTGGGCTTGATGTTTATTCTACAAAGATTCTCATAAAAATGCTCTTCTCGGGACAGGCTTGACTAGTAAACCATAAGTAATAGGAGGACTAATGCTCTTGGTTGATCTATAGATGTCTCCCTTGTACCTTAATTCTTCACAGTTTCC
Organism: Aspergillus lentulus; assembly: GCF_010724455.1. The sequence continues at coordinate 423,321 of NW_022983877.1, read as the reverse complement.
CCGTCATTAAGCCAACCGTAACCCGGAGAGCCTCCGCCTAGTCGCCCACAGTCAGTCTCTTCACGGGGAACGTATCTCCTACCTTAGCCTCAAGGATTTCTATTCTTGGTCTTGTCCCGAGTCTCCGATGGCAGAATTTTCCTTGTTAGCCACCCGTCAGTACTCCCTGTAGATTCCGTAAATGCTGATAGAAGATACAAGTGACTTCAAAGTCCGGATACCCCAGTAAATCCTCTTTGGATGGTAGACACCCCATAATCCACTGTCTACCAAGCCGGTCATATGCGTCGCTACTTTTCGGCCCTCAGTGCCGCGGATGTTCCAGGACATACGGAGCACTATTTGTCTATGACATGTTTCCTAGAGTGGATAGTTCTCTTCAAGCATGTCAATTGCGTGCCCTGCAATTGAGCTTAGCGAATTCTCTCAAGAATCATTGTTAGAATGCCATGCGTAAATACAATTCTTAGCAATGAGATCGATCCGATTCGGCTGAAGAAACTGCACTGTTTCTCGCAAACCTGAATTTTCGACAGGACAGTCGGTGTATCTATAACCGTATATGACCGGTTCGGTAGCATCCACTCTGTTTCGGGAGGTCAAAGCTGCTTGACTAGTCTAGCATTTTCCGACGAGGGTTGATATCAATAGGGATTGTATAGCCATCGCTCAGTAGATGGATAGGTAACATCAAGCGGAAGCTCCCTTTTGGAAATATAAATGTCACTTTGTGAAATATTTGTGAAATACCTTCCCAGTAGCTTCGGTTTCTCGGGCGTTTGCGCCTCACCTTTTTCAAGCTACCTTTGGCTGTTTCCTAGTTGCTCTTGAAAAAGGGTGGGAAGACCCACACAACATGGGGGGCGATCTTTTACCATATATCGGGCTGAGAACATTCTACTGATCGATTTCTACTCCATATACTCCATATGGGACTTCGATTTTCTCCTGTGGCAAGTCCTCTGATAAGTGATGATATCTTCTTGAATTTCCCTCGTACAGTGCCGGCCAAACCAGATTGTATGAAGAGCCGCAGAGTATAATATCTACGATTCAAATGTAGTATCGGGTTTGCCTCAACTCGAGACTCCAATACTCAAAAGCCCGTAACACCGATATGTAGCAAGGCCCGAATCATCCAGGCTAGTTGAAGATGCAGCCGTTGTGAAACTACTGTTGATAAAGGATGAGGCCTGAAAGATCGAAGGGAAACGAAAGAAGCCTCTGAGCCTCGCGATATGTTCTCATTATAAACAAGTCATTTCCGGCAACTGTATGTGGTATTTATAAGACAAACATCAGCTCCAACAAAAGCAACACATCAATGCTTCTTGGACCTCTTTCTCTTCTTCCTCCTGGACTCCCCTTCCCGAATATCCACTTTGTCTCCATCATCTGCTTGCTCCGCATTACCCACAGGCTTTTCACCGCCGAAGCTGAAGACAGGGCCCTCTTCATTGCCAAAGGTCTCCTTGCGCCATTGCCTCAGACGAGCCTTCTTGCCGAGTTTCTTCTGGTCCTTGCGTTTCTTCTCCGGGTCACGGAAGGAAGCGAGCTTCTTCAGACCCGCAAACTGATTCAGCTGTGCATCATCAGCCATAAGAATGTCCCGCGCGGTCAACCCGAAGCTTTGAGGCGAGGTCTCGCGGTAGCGGAAGCGAGTCGTGTTCTTCTTGGTGGCGCCAGGTAGAAGAGAAATGTCGAGGTCTAGGTTGCGATCGATTGCCTCCTCGATGCGGAGGCGGTCCTTGCGGGCTTCCCGCTTCTGATCCCGCCTCTCTTGAGCTTTGCTCTTCTTGTTCGTGTCATCAGCATCATCCTCCATCTCGACATCAGAATCCTCCAATGCCGGCTTGGGTTCCTCCTCATCAAAATCAGGGACCAGATCTTTGATATCAATATCATCATCCCATGTAGGCTTCTTTGGACGTGTCTTCTTGCCCTTGCCCTCGCCATCACTACCAGCGGCGTCTTCCTCGGCGTAGTAGTCCTCGCCAAACCGTTTCTGCATTTCCTTTTCCCACTTGTCATCGTCCCAAGCCTCGTCCAGAAAGCGTGCCCAGTCCTCATCGGTGAATTTAGATGCGCGGAAACCAGCGACTTCCTTGATCTTTTTGACCTTCTCCTGAAGTTCTTCCATCTTCAATTTGCGAAGACGGTTTTTCTCAGCTTCCCGCTGCTTCTTCGCTTCCTCCTTTTGCATGCGCTCAGCCTCACGCTGCTTTTTTCTGGCGCTCTTTTCCTCTCTTCGGACAGACTGTTGGTTGGTCTTATCACGAGCGTGGGTCAACAGGGTCGCGTTCAGCTTGCTAGGGTCTTCAAAGCGGAAGTTGTATGCCTCCTCAAAGGCTTCTGCCCGCTCCAACTCCTCCTCATCCTCAGACTCGAAAGGCTGCAGCTCGGATCTACCAGCTGGAATCCATGCCTTGGAAGACAAAAAGTTTGAAAGGAAGGTCTCCGGGTCCTTGTCCGCATTCTCAACGTCCAGCTTAATTTCCTCCTTGGGTTCCGAGGCTGACTTGGTAGTGGATTTCGATTTCCGGATCAGGAATTCCCCATCCTCGTCCTTATCCTCGTCATTTTGATCAGCGGTGGCGTGCATCTCTTTAACAATAGCATTCTTCAACTCCTCTTGTTCCTGAGCGTAGGTCTTCGGAGCATCGGAGGTGTCGTCCTCTTCCAGATTGGCACCGCTAAGAAGATTTTGCCGATGGTAGTCTCGAAGCGTCATGGGCTTTTGCTTTTTCTCTGTATTTCCAGTGTTTGCGTTTTCTTCTTCTTCTTCTTCGAGGGCTGTGTAAAATTTGGCGTCCTTGTCGTAGACACGAGGATCTTTTGATCGAATTGCGTTTAGTGTCGCCATAATTTCTGCATCAACAGCCGGCGTTACCAACTCCCCATCTTCGTCTTCTTCTTCGTCTGACGACGACTCTTCCGAACCGTCGGAGTCATCTTCGTCACGATCATGGCGTTTCCCGAGCGCTGAAGTCTTTCCTAATTTCGATTCCACTGTAACAAATATCAGATTTGTGTTACCAATGAGATATTAATTTCAGAAAATGGAGACTTACATTTCTGCAACTCTTCCCGTTTCTTGTTGTGTTCAAAACGACGGGCATATTCTTCGTTGATCTTGAATGCAGGCTCCGACTGAGCGGTGATGGGAACTCCGCCAGATTCGTCTCCCGAATCGCTGGAGCTGTCATCGTCAAGAAGCTTGCGTGGTTTCTTCGCTGGAGGCTCCATCTTCGCCCAATTCAAATAGGTAAGAAAGGGAGGAGGACGCAAATGTTCTGAGAGCAGCCGATTCAGCAGAATTGTGGAACGCTCTTCAAATTGGAAAAGTTGGAGTCGCTGGCAGAAAAAGAAAAAATATTCATCCGGTGCTCACCGCCTGCCGTCCGCTCCTTACTGCCTGAAAACGCAGGCCACAACAACGGAGTACTGACGTAGCCAATTAGATCATGGATGGGCTGTTGACCCCGGATGGCTTGAAGAGAGAGTTGCAGGAGCTCTCTTCTCGACATGAGCGTTTCTTTTGCTCACGTGTGTATTCACCCCGTATGACTGGCCCACTAAGTCGCTATTTTCAATCTTTGGGGTCGTACTTTTCGATCTATCACACCATTACCCCTATCTGTATCGAATGTATGGCCGGGGATATTCGCTAGATGTCGACTCAGCCGCAGACCGCATTGTCCCAAGTTGGGAAGCTTATTAGTGTGGTGTAAGTGCGGATGACGAGATTCCTCATCCCAATGCTAACCTGATGGCGTCGATATAGGCCCGTTGGATTGAAAGAGGCTGCTCTGGATTCCCCGACTTTTCGGGCCACCACACTTCATTTCTCCGAGCAAATCGAATACCTTGAAAGATGGCTGGATGGCTATGCGAAGGCTGCTTCGAAGCTCGTCACGGAGCTTGCGACCATAGAAAATGTGATGAATACCTTTCTGGCGTATTCTTCGAACCCTCCCATCGTCTCCGAAGCTGCCCTCGACCATGATTATACCTTACAGGCAATGAGCAGGTGTGGTGAGAGCTCGAAAGATCTGTGGAATGGTTTAATGGCCACTGCGAAGAAAATGGAATCGCTTGTATCAGAGCCTATAAGAACTTTCGTTCACGATGATTTACGGAGTTTCAAGGTAAACTGAGTGTCCCCGGCCCCTTTTGAAAGCATGAGAGGAGCGTCATCTCACCCCGCTACAGGAGACTCGTCGCACCCTCGAACAAGCGCAGAAGCAGTACGATTCCCTTCTATCTAGATATGCTTCACAGTCCAAATCAAAAGAACCTTCGTCCCTGAGAGAAGATGCTTTCCAGCTCCACGAAGCCCGCAAAGCCTACCTGAAAGCGTCAATGGACTTTTCAGTGCAAGCACCACAAATACGAAACTCGCTCGATCGACTGTTAGTCCGAGTTTCCTTCGATCAGTGGAGGGAATTTAAGGCCCTCCATAATGACAATGGTGCATCGTTTGCCAAATGGGGCCAAGAGATGGATCGCATAAAAGGTTGGATCCATGAAATGGAGGGCAGCGAGAAGTTCTCAAAGCGTGAGCTTCTTTCCGCCAGAAAGCATATTGAAGACGCTGCAGAGCTGGCTTTCAGGCCGTCTCGAGAGCTGGAAGACTATTCAGTATCCACCGTTCCGTATCTAGGGTCTCGCCCTCTGTCGGACCTGAACATGCCTAAGGAAGCACGGCCCGAGAAACAAGGCTGGGTTTATCTGCGAACATTGTCAGGCAAACCAACACGTACTGTTTGGCTGAGACGTTGGGCCTTTTTGAAGAACGGTATCTTTGGTTGCCTCGTGCAGGGTTCTCGAACTGGGGGGGTTGAAGAAAGCGAGCGTATAGGCGTGCTATTGTGCAGTATACGGCCTGCTTTCCAGGAGGAACGAAGATTCTGCTTCGAAGTGAAGACCAAGAGCAACACCATAGTACTGCAGGCCGAGACTCAGAAAGAGCTCACTGAATGGATTGCTGCATTTGAAGCAGCTAAACGAAAAGCACTGGAAAACCCGACAAGCACCGACATCTCGGTTTCCGGAAAGGTTACTGTTCAAGATCCAGCCTTTGCAATCTCTCAGCCTCCAGCGCCTGAATTTGCTGCTGATCCGGCCGACTCGCTCACGCCGCACGCAAATGATGAGCATGGACCATCGGATCGTAGCGGAGGGTTGTCAGTTCCAGAGCGGGACCCATCAGCCTTCCGAAACAGCAGCGATCTCGGCAGCCCTAGGCGCATGACTGGGTTGGATCCCGAGAGTTCTGCGCGAGACCATACTTCCAGACTCATTCAGAAATTGGATCTCCACCGCAAGTCCAACAATAATGTTGTCCCACCTTCTATATCTCTGCCCGGTGCAGGTGGTGGTATCGCAGGCCTGATCTCCTCCAGCCATATCACTCTAGGGCATAGCAACGGTCTCTCCGTCGGCGGGACCGATGATGGAAGCAGAAGTCGCAGTTTGACGAACCGGAACCTTCCTCCTACGACACTCGCACCTTCCACCTTGGCGAATCCACCCGCCCCTACCAGTATGAGCAAGGCGGCTGTAATCGTCAGCAATGAACGAGGTATTGGGTTGGGGCAAGCCGACAAGACAGGCGGGATGCCTAGCGGTATGATGGCCAACCTGTGGGGTAGTTCCAACTGGGGCTTCATGAACCGACTCGAACGCGAACGTGATGCTCAGCTTGCAGGGGCCGGCGTGGGAGCTTCTGTGGGACAACAACCATCAACGCCGGCGATTGATTCGTCAAAGCAACCGCAATCATCTGACGTAGATTTGACCAACGGCACATCAGCATCCAAGCAGCAGATCTCTGGCCCTCGCCATAGGCAGACTGTTAGTCTTGACGGCGATGCGTCCAAGGTGCAGAGGGCAATTCTGGGTATTTCGCATGAGTATCCCAGTTACTATCCCGAGCAGCTTCGACCTCAGGATGCTCAGTTTCGTCTGCTCTTTCCCGACGTCAAAAGAGAGGAGCCTTTGGTCATGGTCTTCCGAGCTACATGGAATCCCAACGATCAGCAAGAATTTCCTGGAAGAGCATACGTTACCACTCGCAGCATATATTTTTACAGTCATTATTTTGGATTAGTTCTAACCACAGGTGTCCCGCTGGAGAGCATCAAGGAAGTGACTGCTGCACCTGGCAGAGACTGCGACTTCTTATTCCTCCATACTATCCCGCCTCTTGGTGAGGATACTCCCGGACGAGTCACGGTGAAAACATTCCTTGAGCCTCTAAGACTTCTTCAAAGACGCCTGAATTTTTTGATTCAAGATTCAACCGCGGTGGAACCCATGGGGTTGGAAGCAATTTTCAAGACTCTGATCAGAATGGAGACGGACACGAGGAACCGTAGCCCTAGCCTGAACAGCTGGGAAGATGCGGCCGTTTCGGATGACAAGAATGGTATCGAAGAGGACAACATTGCTGCCGGACAGCAAAAAGATATCCGCCGACCTATTTACATCGACTATGACTTGGATCCGCATTCAAAGAACGGCAAACACGGCAAAAATGCGCCAAAGTTCCGGTTGCCAACACAACCTGTTCAGTATGTTCCCCAAGGCAACCTCCACCTCGCTGCAGAGAAGATATTCGATATTAGTCCGAAGGCGATATTCCATATCCTTTTCGGCGACAAGAGTGCTGTTTGGCAACTCCTTTTGCACGAAAGAAGATCGCGAGGTTCGTCCCCCCAAATGATTCGGGTAACCTTTGGCTGACCGATATGAAAGATATCAAACAGGGGCCGTGGATCAGAAACGAATCTCGGCATTTGCGACGTGACTTTGAATATCATATCGAGACAACCGACTTGCTTGGTACGTATCTCTGCTCATCACCGCTTAGCAAGTGACTGACGGTCCCCTTCATGTAGGACGCACTCAGGACAAGACGATTTCTGATTACCAAATCATTGATGTTCTCAATGATCACTTATGCTACGTGGTGACCGACAAGCGAACTCCGTGGCACCTTCCCTTTAAGCGCTCGTTCAGGTTGGTGAGCAAGATTGTGATTACATTCGTCGCGAAGGGGAAAAGCAAGCTTGCAGTATACACGAAAGTGGAGTGGCTTGGGTCTCCTAATGGCCTCCAGAGTAAGTGGTTCATTAGCACTCGCGAGACTATTGTCCCGCACGATCACTAAGTTATTTCCAGGGATCATCGAGAAGCAAGCAACAGGTGACTTGGAGCAAGACGCGCTGGACCTCGTTGATCTTGTCAGCGATCAGGTGCGAAAATTGGGCTTCCATAGCCGAACAAAAAAGGCCATCACCATATTCGGTCACATCGGACGCCAACAACATACATCTCAATTTTCGTCAAGCGAATCAGTTCTGAAACTTGAACCTCGAAAGCCTCGGCATCAGAGGACCCTAACTCAACTCTTACTAGAGACGCTTCTCTCCTTCCTGGAGAGCGCCGTTTCGTCCATAATCATGTGGACTTTTGCCTTCCTTCGCTGGACCTGGAAAACTACGAATGCAAACATGATCATTCTAGCCCTCCTGATCTCCAGCGCTTTGATGAACGGACTCTTCACTTCACGGTACACTTATGATTGGTGGCATGAGAGGAACGTGGGAAACTTCATGGCTCGTCTTGGAGTCGGTCCCAACCATGTGATGAGCAAAGCCGTCTATATGAGGGATATCGACGAGGTGATTGCTAATGCCACTGTCGGCCAATCTAGCAACAACATGAGTAAATGTTTCTCTACGTTCTACCAGCAGACAGTGAGCGACCAGGGGACAGTCCTTTCCTTTGGCGCCTCAGGTCCTCGAGACTCAGTGACACGAAGTGCGGCCAGGCGGATCCATCAAACCCGCGAGCGACTCGCTATGTATAGACACAACTTGTTAGTGGCGCTCCGGGTAGTGAACAGCATTGAAAGAGAGGTCATTCAAGGCGAGTGGGAGCGATGGCTCCGGCAGGAATTGAGACGCTGCCACCAAGTGGAAAACCTTCTCGGAAAGGATAAGGAGGATGACGGATTCAACACGGGGGTTGACCAAGCAAGTCAAACTGTTTTTGCAGACCTCGCGGGTGACGTTCAGCAGTGGTACGATAAATACTGTACCAGTTGCCAGGTGGAACAGGAGCAGCTTGAGAGGAGCGGTGTTGTATATGGTATTTAGGAGGTACATAGGGGTTGCTTGTTCGTTTTGTTTACTCCGGACGGATCGATACGTTCTGAACGATACCCCGTTACAATTGAACTGATGTTGGAGGTTATCTTTGTCTTACTGGCTTGATCGAGTGGGCGATTTCTGGTATATGTTCGCAGTCCAGCTCTCTGCTGGTATATAGCTCTGATGTTTCGAGCTTCAAGCGAGTTCGAATGGTTTGTGGAATGCCAAGATGCAGTGTGCTGCTGGCTTGTAGGACAGATTTCAAGCGTAACCATGGATATGGATCGGTACCAGCCAGATCCCATATCCCTGTACATCTCGATGGAGTGTACGGTCGTCCCAACCTCATTTAATTCTGTCTTGGCTTCACAGCACCCTCCTGGACGACATAGTACACCACGGTACCATCACCACCCATGCTTCGATCAACCATGGCCAAGAGAAGTCTCTTCCCACCCCACTCTTTTGTGACCCGAGCCTTTCGTCTGTACTCATAGTACTCTGTCAGCTTCGCCGCCTTCTCAGCATTATTACCAGATTCTTTGGCATCATCTAACGACTGAGCATTCGACTCTTCCTCGTCCTCGGGAAGCGCATCGAACACGGCAGCCATTTTGCGCAGACTGAATGACTGTCCGTGAGCGGTGGGAACGACGAACATACGTTCCAGCTCGATGTCATCTTCGCGAAGACCCCTCTCGAGCATGAACAGCTGCTCGTCTGGATGCGTATAGATTCTGTGGGGCGGGATGCCGGAGATCAGAAGGGAGGATGAGCTGGAAAGCTGGTCTGTAGATGTTGACGCCGACGACGATGAGACGGAGAAACTGGATGTTTGCAAGTCATGGATTTGGAGAGAGGTCCAAAGATGCTGATGTTGAAGGTTGTGGAGGACTTGAATCGCAGTTGCGGAGTGAGGATTCGAGGAGGCGGACGTGGAGGTTAAGAGGGTGGTGAGGGCCGAGGGCTTTGGCGCCTGGGATGTTGATGTGAGTACAGTTGGCATGGTGAGTTGCTGAGCTTGTCTTGTGTGGATGTTGTAGCAGAAATTGGTGGTTTTAATTCTAGATAACGATGCTTATCAGTCTATGGAGGTTTTGAAGGTTTAGAGAGCCACTGTATTCCGTATTGGGATGAATAATTAATGGTCATTGCTTACTCTCAATGGGCCGTATCTATCCTCTTAGACACAAATAATCATATCACAGTGATACTCGATGTAAGAAGTGATCAGTATTGCTTGACCTGCGGGGCTGGAGAACAGCGATGGAGTCTTGCAGGCGGAGAGGGAAAAATTTAGGGCGATCGCGCCGAAATTCCGCGCAGCGCGTTTTTGGCAAAAGAGGAACAGAACACATGGCATCAACGGCCTGTGTTTCGAAATGAGAGTGTGACCCCCCTGCGATATTCTTCTTCTTTTTTGGTTCATCAGCTCCGTTTGTGTCTTCGAGTCTTATTCCAAGCAAAGGTGTTACTGATCTTGACTTATCTCTCGCATGATTCATTGTCTTGCATTCCATCATTCTGTACACATATCTAAATTGCGCTCATGGCACGCCAAAAACAGGCAGTGCCTTTACAACGGGCTACATCTTCCAAATTGATGCACCTTGTGCCTGAAGAATCCGAGACAATGTCTACGCAACAGAATGGCAGTGCTCAGAAGCCTGTTGCCCTGAATGGGTCTGCCTCGACGAAACGACAAGCGCCTGAAGCTCCCCTGGAGACTCCGGGATTGACGCAACTTGCGCTTTGTGTCCTGGGTATTTATGCGTCATTGTAAGTGGTTTATCTGCAGCGCATGATTATCTTCTCTATATCCATTGTCTAATACTTTTGAAGTCTGTCATGGGGTGTTCTTCAAGAGGCGATTACTACAGTCAACTTCCCAGTCCGTCCTCCAACTGCCGAAGAACCAAACCCGCCGACGGAGCGCTTCACCTTCTCGATCGTTCTTAATACCATACAATCCACCTTTGCTGCGATCACTGGTTTCCTCTACCTCTATTTCTCTACTCCGGCGGGCAAGAAGGTTCCGTCCATCTTCCCGACCCGCAAAATTCTCTTCCCTCTGCTCCTGGTCAGCATCTCCTCGTCACTGGCGTCGCCCTTTGGATATGCCAGTCTTGCGCACATCGACTATTTGACCTTTATTCTGGCCAAGTCATGCAAGCTTCTGCCTGTGATGTTCCTCCACTTGACTATCTTCCGCAAGACATATCCGTTGTATAAGTACGGCGTTGTCTTGCTGGTTACCCTTGGAGTCGCAACTTTCACCCTCCACCACCCTGGAACCAGCAAGAAGGTTGCCGCGTCGGCAGCGAAGAACCAGTCCGGCTCATCTCTGTATGGAATCTTCCTGCTTTCAATCAACCTCCTTCTGGACGGCCTCACGAACACAACCCAAGACCATGTCTTTAGCTCACCGCAAATTTACACGCGCTTCACCGGACCGCAGATGATGGTAGCGCAGAACGTCCTTTCGACAATCCTGACCACCACCTACTTGCTTGTCATGCCCCATCTGTCCTCTACCGGCGTCCTGCATGCTCTTCTTCCCATCCCCATTCCACCTTCGACCGAAACCGAGCTTGCATCCGCCTTTTCTTTCCTCTCACGACACCCAGAGGTGATGAAGAACGTGCTCGGGTTTGCCGCCTGCGGAGCCATCGGCCAGCTTTTTATTTTCTATACGCTTTCTCGCTTCTCGTCTTTGCTCCTGGTGACTGTGACCGTCACGCGCAAGATGCTCACCATGCTGTTGAGCGTGTTCTGGTTTGGACACTCGTTGTCCGGAGGCCAGTGGCTCGGCATCGGCCTTGTATTCGGCGGCATCGGGGCTGAAGCCGTGGTGCAGAAGCGGGAGAAGCAAGCCAAGGAACGGGCGAAGTCATTAGCTGGAAAGAAGGAGTAGGCCGTTTGATCTGTTCGACGTCTATTGTACATATATACACACATAATAGATCTTCATTTCCCCGTAGAGATCCTTTTTTTACTAAGGCTGTTCAGGAGATTCTGCATTCATTCGGAGGTATTAATGTAAAAACGCTCAACTGTTAAGATAAAATGGCCATAGGAAACGAGGCTACTTCCTCCCTTCAACCATGATGATATGGTACCCAAATCCGGTCTTCACCTCCACATACTTTGGGTTCGCCGTGGTACTGGGCTCAAGCTCATACGCAGCCTTCTCGAAGTCCGCGTTGAGACTGCCTCGGACTTTCCACCCAAGAGAGCCGCCTACCGTCCATCAGCACCAAGTAGCTCCATCGGTCCGAATAAGAAAGAAGAAGAGAGAAACAGAAACGCACCTTGCCGAGCCTTATCCTCCGAGTACTCCCTCGCAACATCGTCGAATTTTGCCCCGTTGCGCAGTTTCTCAAGCGCTTCTTCCTTCTTTGAGAATTTCTCGCACTAGTTTGCAAGTATTAGTCTAGAAGTAGCTGGGAATTATACATGGAATAGAGTTGTAGTCAAGTGCAATTGTGTGAAGCAATAGACCACAAAAAAAAATTTACGTACAAGAATATGTCTGACATTAATCGACGTAGCGGGCTTCAACCCCTTTCCTCCTCCCTTCCCCTTGTCCCCCTCAGACGCATCTTTCCCCTTGCCTTTCTTGTCGCCTCCTTTGGCGTTGTTCTTGGGGGCCATCCTTGATGTCGATGCTTGAGTTGTTGGGAAGTCGATGCAGCTGAAAGCTTAGGTCTGAGTCCCGGGATCGATATAGTAGTAACTGAAGTTCTTTGAAGATTAGACTTGGCTAGAAGCTGTAGCTGGAAGTATCTTTAGGGTTTGCGCCGACAGTGATGCTTCTCAAGACTGATGCATTGCCAGAGTAGGAGAGTGGGGTTTGGTGGGGTCTGGTTAGCAGCCTGAGGCAGACAGGCTGACAGCTCTACGGTTTATGTACCAGATGGGAACCGTTGATGACGACAGTGGATTCTCTGTTTCTCGTTTGCACTACGAGAGGTATTTTGATTTAAGCCTCGAGGCACGCTCATGAGCTGTACTGTTTTTCACTTTCGGAGCTGGTATGTTTGGCTCTACAGTATCATCGATCAGAGCTGATGTTGTTGTTATGACTTGTCACTGAAGGGCGACCATGGGTTCCAATGAGACTGATGCTGGTGTTATCTTCAGGCATTAATGGGTTGAGAAGCTGCAATGGAGCCCAATCTGGAAGTAGCCCGGATCAAGTCCTTGCCGGATGACGCATTCTACATTGCAGACTTTATCACTGAGGAAGAGGAGGAGTTGCTGCTGCAGAAGGTATGTTTCGCGACCACAAGTGTGTAGCTCCGTAGTGTGACTGGCCAATGTAGCGCTGGTAGAGAGCTAGTGATGATCCATCAATCGCTCATGTTTACCAACTGCACACCATAACCTGCAATAACAGCGCTAATGTTAGAAGATTACCACTGCTCCTCTTCCCCGATGGACTCAGCTCTCCCACCGACGTCTTCAAACATGGCCCTCTGCTCTGACCGCGTCGAACACTCTTATCGCGTCGCCGTTGCCCTCATGGCTCGTCTCACCTATCATCGACCCTCGTTTGAACTCTCTTGGCATTTTCGCAGACGCCCCTCACGGCGCCCCAAACCATGTCCTGGTGAACGAATACTGTCCCGGCCAAGGAATCATGCCGCATGAAGATGGAGCCGCGTACTATCCCCTGGTTGCGACCGTGAGTCTGGGAGCACCGATTGTACTAGATCTGTATCCAAAGCCTGGTTCAAGCAACGATGGAAACAACAGCGGGGTGAGTGGTGCTGGGCAGCCCCAGTATCGAATCTTGCAGGAGAGGCGCAGCCTTCTGGTTACGAGGCGAAGTATCTACACAGATTTCTTGCACGGCATTGCAGAGACCCGCAAGGACGATAACCTAAGTGCTGACACCATCTGCAATTGGGATCTGCTGCGTGAACCGGATCGTTATCAGTGTGGTTGGTATGAGAGGGAGATTCGGATCAGTCTGACGTATCGGGACGTGCTCAAGGTGTCAAAGTTGGGAAATACGATGAAATTCCTAGGCGGACGATGATCTTGCAGACGGCGACTCTAGTGTCCTCTGATCGGGTATCAAATCGACCGAATAAGCTATATTTGCTTAGAAGAGTCCAGGAAACATGTTCCATCTTTCCTTGACAGCGTCCGGTCCGAACTTCTGCTCGTACCATCGCTTGCTGATTGCGGCGGTTACACCCAAATTCACCGTTACAAACGTGAAACATGACAAAAGTGTCTTGTTCACCATCTCGCCATTCGGTGCAGCCAACAGAGCCAGCGACAGGTATATCACGCACTCGGCCGTGTAATGGGGACATACGATTCTTTGAAACATAGGATGAGTGGGGAGGGTATACTTTTTAAGCGAGGAGAGGTAGTGGTGACAATCGTGCTGAACACCCGAGGCGACCAAAAAGAATGGAAGGCAGAGGAATGTGCGAAGAGTAGGAGCGGTGGTTACTTGAACATCATCGAGAGTCAACTTGTGGGTCATGAGAGTTTCTAGGAGGGTGAAGGTTGTTAGAGCGTAATCTCTTGGATCTAGTTCTTAGACGCATACCTGTCCCCTCAATCCAGATGGCGACTGTTGCAGCTAGGTAAAAGGCGAGCCCTAGAAGCCAATGGACAAACCACATCCTGGACGAGGATGGCTTGAAAAAGATGCGACTCTCATGCAGTCGCCGAATTCCTTGTACTAACATCAATGCCCAGCATAGTAAGACTTGATGTATGGACATCGACTTCTCCAAGTGTTCTGGGCCTATCCTTGTCGCAATGGCCTGAAACGCCGAACCTCGGGATAACAACTGGAACGCCCAAAAGAGCGAAGAAAGCACAGAGGCAACATAAAAGTGCGTGAAGTAGCTGTGAGGAACTCTCAGAGAGGCAAGGTAATCGAGTGCGAGGTGTACGCGAGATTTGTCCGGGGCATCGGCAGGCGCAAGGGGTGTCGACCCAACCGTTGTTGATGTTGCACGAGCACCATAAGTCACGAAACGGCCGCGAAGTGTATCTGGCAGGCTGATCGACAGTATCTGGTAGTGATTGCTTTGGTTTAGTCCATCATCGAAGAGTCTCGCCTAGACCGATGCATCACTGCCAAAGTAACCATCGTCATCTCACATCAAGATATTCGTACCGTGCAGGTTGCAAAGATGAAGAAAGCTCGAAGAGCATCAACAACGTCCATGTGCGTGACGGAAAGGGTCGTGTCCACAAGCTTCCTGATAAGCTCCATCTTGGTATGATTGACCAGGGGTAGCCGGCGCCGACCTTGAAGCTGCAGAGAGCCTGGAAGGCGCAAGAAGGGGTAAGGCGGAAATCCAAGACAGCTTCTTTCAATTAGTTCGGAGTTGTTGTGAAAGCCCTGAGATAATTGTTGCCATGATTTCATGTTGCTGTCACCAATTGCCATGAGATTTGAAACCCCACCCGGAGCGCAGCTACCTACGGAGTACACTCTAGGGTAGTTACGAGGCGGACTAAACGATTGAACTGGGTTTGGATTGCCTCGGAGCTCCGCCTGCTATGAGAGCTAGTTCATACATTGGCAGAGACATGATGATGGTTGGGTTTCTACATGGTAGCCTACTTGAGAGCCTAGACAGATCCCTTGCCTCAATCTTATCGTAGGAGCAGGACACGCCGGCATGTCTCATGTCTACCTGTCGACGACGAGAGATGACACCTTCATCTTTCAGAGTTTGAGAATGAAGACACCTTTCGTCAGACTTTTGCCCCCCTCTCCGCGTCTCGCCATTTGCAGCAAGTTGCAGCTTCGCAAACCAGCAAACCGCTAACGGAAGGGGCAAAGTGGGGCGATAAGCTGAGCTATTCCGTCTGATCATTGGCTGCATAGAGCAGATCACCTGTGTTTAAGTGGGCCTAATCAGACTTGTCGACTTAATCCTGCTACTACTAGGCCGGAAATAGTAAAGGCTCAGTTGTGATCTCGCCAGCCATTGGCTTGATGCAGGGCCTAATTTACGTACTCCGCAGCTGGAAAGGTGACTCCCTGAGAGTCTCTTACTCACGATAGGTTTGGATCCATGTTGAGAGACACTCTTTGCTGAGTTTCTAGATAGCAGCTATTTTCCACAAGAGACGAGGATATGGACATACTGGGAGTCTGACGTATGAGGAAAGTTTCGATGCGAGTACCCCGCTGTTCAGGCAGATAACCGTGATTCCGTGGAAGATATTATTGTTTCCAAGCAAGTTGATCTCCTGCCTTGGCAACGTACGCTGCGGAGTACTGCTTGTTTCAAGAATATCCGGCTAGTAGTACCTACTTTCGGGAGGTACAGAGGAAGGCTGTTACAGATCGACGAGTCTCATGCATACAGCATTCAATAATAAAAATCGATAGCACCTTCGATTGTGATCAACTTGACTCTTTATTCAATGGCAGCGGCTTCTGTCAAGTAATTATCGGAGAAGAGTGAATTTGACAAGGGTGATTCCGTTGCAAAATGCTGTAATTTGGTATTTTTACCAACATCATACGATATGTACTGAGGCAATATCCCGTGACCACCACCCAACCCAAACCAGCTGGTGGCCAAATAGCTTCCTGAGGAGTGAGGACCCATCTTAACGCCCCAAGATGCTACCTATTACCTCCGTACTGTACAGTCCTTTACCCATCCGAGCTAGCAGTCTACTACTGTACCTAAATTATCTACCCACTAGATACTTAGGTACCAGTTAGTTTATCTACTAGGTACTGCCACCATAGGTACGGAGAGCGGAGTAGACAACTAGTCACCTTTTATCAATAATCTGACTAGTCCGGAGTCCCGCGATTTTGAGAGGACTTCTCTACTACTCTACCTACTCCCGCTAAAACTCACTAACCCAGAGAATCGCTGCCTCGACTTCTTTTGTTCCCTTTCTCTCCCTCTGCTTCCCTCTCTTCCTTTAATCTCCACTAATTCCTCCTCTCGATCCTCACCTTCGTCTTCGTCTCACTGATACGTCTCCCACTCTCATCTGTCTCTTCACCTCTTCTCTTCTTTATCTACATTTTAACTATTTTCTCTTCGCTTCTTATCTCAGATAGTTTGACATAACTCTGAAAAGCGCCATATTTCTCGTCTCCTTTAGTTACCGCGTCCACTACTGGTTCAACAGCAACTCCCCTCCCCAGGATCTGAAGAAATTCTTCACTCATACGTAACTTCGAGTCCAGTGCGGTGATTGAACGGCCGCGTGAGAAATTACAAAAGATAGGGATCTTCGCTTTGCTAGGCGTGGTCGAGCACCAGCTTCCACGCGCGACTGCTGGTGGTTTCGACTACGAGTACTCTCTGTCCGCCACGGCCTCCGAAAATGACGATCGAAACACCCAGCAATCGATTACTACCGCTATGAGTAATGTTGATGCAGTGTCCTCCCTGCCAGCTGCCCTGCATGCCGGACAAAATGCTACCGCTGTCACGGTGAACCCCCGGTCTGCTTCTGGTTCGCTGTCTTCCAAGAGGGCCTCTCCGTCGCCCCATCGCAGAGGAGAGGGTACTCGCGTCAAGGAGGTTGATTCTGCTTCAGGAGAAGGGGATGGCCCGCCGAGCCCCAAGGCTGACTCGGAAGCAGAAACTATCATCCAGTCGGGCCGCGAGTCGCTGTCGCCAGAAAAGAGACGGAAGTATATTCAACATGAGCCAAGGCGATGCGATATTCAAGTTGACAACGGTGACACAGTGGAGGACAGTTCACTACCTGATGACACACACATTAGGAAGAGAAAGCGATCGATCGATGACTCCATCGCGGAACGCGACCGTGGGTTCTCGCCGGAACTTCATTCTCGCACAGCTGTTTCCCCATCACGTGTGAAAATCGAGAAGCCAGAGGAACAACAGCCCGCCCTAGATAACCTTGATTCTTCTCTGCCTTCATATAGCACGGAGGGTGTCCCCGGTGGTCAGAACGTCCAGGTCTCACGAAAGCGTAGCCATAGCGACAGTGTCGACAGTGAGAGGGACAGGGCTCAATCTAGTCGTCACACAACGGCCTTCCGCGACAAAGAGCGAAGGGATATCAACGGCATCAGTCTACCCCCACCAGAGTCGATCAATCGCTCAGTCTCGCCTATTCGATCGGCTCACAAGCGAACAGCTTCCGGTCCGCAGCTTGGAGGCAGTGACTTGCAAAAGAAAAGGAAGACTACTACTCCGCTCATCACTGGATTTCAACGGCAAAGCTCCGAGGACAGGCTGTCGGTTTCGTCTTCAACCAGTGGGTCTCCTCTACCCAGCTCTCAACTGCGAAAATTAGCCGGTGTCGACGGCGCTTCAGCATCTCCCGCTAGGCCGACGGGTCACAAGAAACAGCGCGACCAAAATGGCCGAACACGTCTAGCACGTGCCTGTGCAGCTCAGGAACTGGAGGTAGCAATGGCGAGGCATGCAGAACGTCCAGAAGATTTGAATGTGGCCGACAATGCGGGAAATACGCCCCTCCAAATTGCTGCGCTCGAAGGGTGTGCGCCGATTGTGAAATTCCTTCTTGAAGCTGGCTGTGACATCGACACAAAAAACATTGACAAAGATACTCCTTTGATCGATGCCGTCGAAAATGGCCACTTGGAAGTCGTCAAACTCTTACTGGAGGCGGGCGCAAATCCTCGCACGGTCAACGCGGAAGGTGATGAGCCGTATGATTTGGTCCCATCGGACTCGGAAGACTATGCAGAAATCCGCCGTGTACTTGCAGAGGCTAAGGCCAATCCCCGGCCGGGTCGTCGTTCTGAAGAGCGTGCTGGTTCCGCAAATAAGGAGATAAGCTCTAAAAGAGTTGCTGCTGCAAGCCCGCGCGAGTCCCCCCCGGTGAATGGACCCCGTAGCCCCCCTCTATTCGGGGCCACTACGAGGCGAAAGACTGTGCGAAGTGAAGCTACGCGAAACGACCTACTTTGGACCAAAGCTACACCCGAGAATCTGCAAGCATTTGCTGCGAAAGGTGATATTGCGGGGGTTGCCAACATTCTCAACGTTGGACAAAAAGCCGACACAGAGTCGATGATAGCTGCAGCCAAGGGCGGTCATGATGAGGTACTGTCTTTGTTGCTTGGGATGGGCGACGCGGATCCGGATCCTGAGCCACTTCAAGGAGGAAACCAGAAACCTGGCTACAATACACCCATGCTTGCGGCGATCGGCCGAGGTAATCTTGCTGTCATACGCTTGCTGCTGGATCAGCCGAAATTCAATCCGACACGCCGGCTTTACCGTGATCGTACCTACTTTGAGTTATCTCGAGAACGGAGAGCTGACAACTGGGAGGAGGAATATGACTTGCTGAGAGAGGCCTATGATAATTACATTAGAGCCAAGCGTCTGCGCAAGCAGGAGGCTTCTTCACCGAAACGACCGCGCGACAGGGAGAAGGAAAATAAGCGGCCGGGTCGCAGACACTCCCCATCGCCCGCGGTTTCTTCCAGGAAGGCCGTAGCAAGCCCAGGCGCCGGTCACCGAGAGCTCTCTTCCAAAGATGCTGTTACATCGAAGGAAAAGAAACGAGATGGTGTAGCTCACTTAAAAGAGAGATCCGGGTCCAGGTCCAATCGCCCCAAAATAGCCCACAAGGGTGGTGACAATCCGGCGGACGCCGATGCGTTTCGGGTGGAGTCTGCTCAGTCCAAATCATTAGCAACACTTACCAAAGATGAGGAAGCTCCCAGGAGAAGGCGTTTGATTGCAGGGCGCCCTCCACAGGATCGCGATCGCAGAAGACCCAGCATACCATCTTCGGATTCCCTGTCAGGCCGTGAGGACTCTGCCAAATCCCGGATCGATCCTTCTACCGAAGCTATGACGGTCCCAAATGGGCCTGTGGCCTTGAAACGCGGACGCAGTAGCGCAAGTCCCGAACGCCCCCGCTCTCGTGGTGCAGATTCCGACCACCACTCACGCGATGGCCAGAAAAAGAAACGGCGTGTTCTATCTGAAGACAGAACGCCAAGCATGATCAATGGTGGAGTGAAGAAAAGTCACGGCAATGGCATAGCAGAGGAGTCCAAAACGCATGTTCGGCCGAAGAAAACCGAAGATCAATTGTTGGAGCGCGAGCGTGATCAGCAAGTTGATAGTACACCGCACATGGCGACCGACTCAAGAGCTGTGAAGAAAGAGCGAGAAAGGCAGGATGTAGGCCACCTGGCTGATATCCCCATGGAAGACGCGAAGACTGTGGCCAAGAGGTCCGAGTCTGAAGAACGGCGCCGGGAAGAGGCGAAACGGGCCGAAAAAGAGCGTATCGCGGAAGAAGAGCGTCTCGCAGCTGAAGCGGAAAAGGTTCGCTTGGCAAAGGAAGAGGAAGAACGAGCTGCCCGTGTGGCGCGCGAAAAGGCCGAGGAAGAGGAGCGCAAACGGAAAGAGGCTGAGCAAAGGCGGATCAAGCAAGCTGAGGATGAGCTTCAGAAGAGACTAGAACAAGAAAGACTGCGCCTTGCGAAATTACGGAGGGAGCAGGAAGAGCAGGAGCAGCGGCGTCGCGCTGCACTTCCTAGTCGGCTTCGTGTTGCTGCCCATCTCGTCGGCTCCAATGACCCCCGAGCGCGGAGTCATGCCTGGCTGAAGAGGTTCATGCCCGTTGTTACTGCATTCACCAAACAACTGGATCCTTCATGTGATACCAGCGTCGCTGACGAGAGATGGGTTCCAAACTACCTGGTGGCACCTTTATTAGCGACCAATGATCTCCAGCTGTCACAGTACACGAGTTGGGAGAAGCGCAATGCGACTCCCACTCAGCGGGAGAATCTGTGGCGCGTCACCCGTCGGATGCTGGTTCAGGGAGATGATATGGACTTCATGAGCTCCTCGTTTGGGCAGATCATGCAGAAGGATTGCGAAACACGGCCGAAATACTTTGACATGGAACACGTATTTTGGGTTAGAGTAAGTCATTTTCTCTTCTCACTGCCTTTCATTATGGCTCAGAATCAGTTCATTTACTGACGTGGTAATCAGCTTTCCGACTTCATGGACCTCGTTCCTCATGTTCCGCATCTCCATGGTCTTGACATTCAATTTCTCAGAATGCACATCGATCAGGAGCCTTTAACAGCAGCACCTCTCCTTGAATCAGCGCAGCCCAACGGACACGGGCCCGAATATGCCCATCTTGATAATATTCATGGCTTTCCTACTGGGATACCCGGGCTTACCAACGGATATGGCCATTCACGGCCAAGTACATACGTTTAGTGCCTCGTGCTTTTCTTTTTCTCTCGTCGCGGCGATCATCGAGCATAGCCTTAAATGTACAGATGGCTTGTTTCCTCGGTTGTATGACTATGATACCTCTTACTATTGATGTGATGTGAGATGTGATGTGTGATGTCTCTTTTGTTCGGATAACGGACCCTTGGATAGAGTCAATGATGCGAGTGTATCGCTCAATGCTGGGCATTTCCCTCTAAAACTATGCCGTAGTACGACCAGTCTTCACTGTTGTGTTTGCTTACTCATGGTCTACACAAATCCGTGAATATGAGTCACGTGACTGTGAAAATGGCATGAGCGCTAGGCGGTAGGGCACAATCCAGAAAATAGGCGAAGTGATGCCCAAAATTTTACCGCCCGCACACACTCAAACAACAGCTCAACAGATCATCTCCACGAACTCTTTGAGGATCATCCGACATTTGATATCAAACGTCAGAAACACCACCAGTCAAAATGGTACGTATCAGCTGAACCAGATGTGACACTTTTCCTGCGATTCAGACACGAAAGTGAGGCCATACAAAGTGAGGGAAGGGGAAACTTGGGCCAGCACCGACGAGTATATCATAGTGCTCTATCGGGAACGCTGCAATCAAGCACAATCCATCAATGCGAATCTCTGCTCTGATGATGTCCTTCACTATTCGAGTCCTGCGCATAGCGCATCAAACCCAGCAAGATATCAGCTAACAATGGAACTTTAATAGTCGGACGGAGAAGAGACCATGTCCAACCCCCCCGTTGCCGCCGCCGATGAGGTCGAGGTTTCCGCTGATGCCGGCGCCGGCGGCCAGATGTCCGTCCTCGATGCTCTGAAGGGTGTCCTCCGCATTGCTCTGATCCACGACGGTCTTGCCCGTGGTCTGCGCGAGGCCGCCAAGGCCCTCGACCGCCGCCAGGCCCACATGTGTGTCCTCAACGAGGGCTGCGAGGAGGAGGCCTACAAGAAGCTCGTCATTGCTCTGTGCTCTGAGCACAAGATCCCCCTCATCAAGGTTCCCGATGGAAAGATGCTCGGCGAGTGGGTCGGTCTCTGTATGTATATCCCTGTTCCATTTTCCGTTTTGTGGTGTGAAACATTGGACGTGGGCTGGGGCTAATGGTGTTTGTGTGACTAGGCCAGCTTGATCGTGAGGGTAACGCCCGCAAGGTCGTCAACTGCTCTTGCGTTGTCGTCAAGGACTGGGGTGAGGAGTCCCAGGAGCGCTCTGTTCTCCTCAACTACTTCCAGACTGAGCAGTAGATGCACTGCCGCTGCGATGTGCTTTAGCGGATGGGATGTGATGTGTGATGGGCACGGAAATGGGGTGGTTTGAAGGGGAGGAGGAGCTTCTGGTTACGTGACCGATGGGCCTGGGGCTCGGGCTCTTCTTCCCTGTCCTCGATACGTGATCCATTCACTTCGGATTCACATTTATCTAAGGTCAACGGACTAATGGAATGAAGAATATTCATGATCAATGAGTCCTACTCGAATCTTTAGTATCAGATGTATGCTTAAAGTCGTAGATGTGATGCTTCTCTATGTCCATTCAGATACATCAAGTAACTGTCAACCATAGGCAACCAGACCCGCAGACTCGTTCCGAGTCAAACCAGCACGGAAATGTCACCTAAATGGCTAATGTATGCACTCACACCCTAAGTACGTCCCCAGATCGAAGGTCCGAGCAAAGCGAAAACTCCAGAGCTATGCGAAAGCTAAATACAATCACCCAAGCCAACGGACAGTGCCAAAGAGCAAGTAGAACGTGTCAAAGCGAATTGTTGGGAGCAAGGTGCCTCTAGGGCACACCCCACTCAAAACTACCTGAAGTCGTATGAAGGACGAATCATCTTCTCCGTCTCTGGCTTCAGTGACAGCTGCTGATACGGTGAGCTTCCCGGGTCATAGTAGAGACCTTCAATGTGCCCAGTATCTCGACGAAGAGAGATATAGTAGAATCCTGAGATTGTGAGGCCCTGGCGTGCGTCGGTGGGAGTGATGAAACAGCGTTCTGTACCGTCATCAGCACAAACCACAAACAGATGGGAGAGGTGGTGAAAGATCAATACACACCTTTCCATCGCATCAAAATCCACTGTTTGGATAGTTCTTCCGTAATCCATTTCCGACTCACAAGGTTCCTTGTCATCTCGTCGTCCGTCAAGTTCTTAAATGGTTGCAGCTCGCGCCAGTAAGTACTATCGGTTTCAGCGTCGGCCTTGAAATTTTTCGTCTCAAGAGTGTGAGTGTTGAAGTCTATAATTTCTCCCTCCAGAAAGGTGACGATATGTGCATCGTGAGACGGCGACGTCTTATCAGGAATGTTGTAGGCTTCCATTGTACCTGAAAGCGTCATCTCTTGGTAGTTGATATTGTGAATGGTGACTTTGACGGGCCAATTCTCATCCTTCCCTGTTCCAAAGTTGGGGATATTATTGTTGGCCGGGTATCGTCGACCGCTTGTGGTATAAACACTAATGCGACCATTATCGCTGCCATTGACAATCACCGGTTCGGTGGCCGGATGAGATGTTGGCCCACGGTGCGCGAAAATCGAGCTGGGAGTGCATGCTGCCATCTGAGAGCCTTTAAAAACCATACCTGGGCGTAGCCAGGAACATGGCGGCGGCGGTGCAATTAATGTAGTATCCAGGATGAAATCATCCTCATCCCAGGAGAAATCGAGCTGAACAAATCCACCTGCGGCAGCCGATGAAAGACTTTCTTCAAAGGAGGTCGAATAGCGCAAACGGTCGAGATATGTAATAATTTCCTTCAAGCGCGGGCTGGGAGGATGATCCATATGCAGCTGCCGATGAGCGTTGACACGAGCGCGCATATCGCCGTGAGTTGAGATCCGGTTGGATTCGCCTCGACTACTGGGTATGAACCGATATGCGCGTGAAGTCGGTGACTGAGTCGCTCGTTCCCTGCCATCTTCTGAATCCTGACTGGTACGCTCCCGGTCCAAAAGATAGTTGTGTAATGTCCGTGTCCTCGAAAGGCGTGGCTGGCGTCTGACCGACTGCAACAGAGCTTCGGCCGTGGCGAGAGTTGTGTCGTCCATCCGGTGTCTACTACTCTCTAAAGGCTCAACGGGGAGTGGAAGGGGGCTTCGTCCGGTCGCATCACGTCGTATGTGGCGCCTCGACGTCGCATTGCGATCCGAGAGTCTGCCAAACCAAGAGGAGACACTGTTGGGATCCTGCAGAGGTTCGTAAACCAGATCATCCTCGTCATCCTCGTCGGAGCCTGGGGCCCAGCCGTACAGCGACCGTATGTTGGAGACACGACCTTCATAGTTCGGCATATTCGTCGGTTCCTCTCGTGTCCGACGCACTATGGGATGGCGACTGATTTCCACGGACATACGCACTCCGGTCGACTCGTCCAATTCCATCGGATCAGACTCGAACTCGGATAGTATTTGATGCCGTCGGCGACGCTGTCGACTTGAGGAAGAAGAGCCGTGCGGAGAGCGAACTCGAGATCGAAGGAAGATCACGTTGTCATCATGAGCGTCATGCGAGGCGGCCGCTGGGAGAGTGAGGACAGGGGTTGAGACAGCGCTCAACTGTTGGAGAGAAGATGCGAATACAGGCGGAGGAGATCGAGCAGAGTTTCCTTGCTGTCCGAGAACGCAGATCAATGAGCACAGGTGACGAGAAGAAAACGCAAAATGTCAAATTAAGCAAAGCAGGCCAGGAACGAAGGGCAGGACATGGCATCGTGCCACGTGCAGTATAGTGGAGTTGATGATCGGGAGCAAGATGTCATAGGCAGATGAGGCACAGGATATGGACCCTTTGGTAAAGTTACGGACAAACGCAGGCACTTACCGAGGGAGTATTTTCTGGGGGCATGGTCCTCTAGATCAGCCCTGTGGAGGTTGACAAACCGGCCGTTGACCTATGGATTGCGCACGGAGACTGGAACGGGGAGACGGAAGACGAGGACGATTGGGAGGACGATGAGGTGGACGAGGCATGCGAGCCTCTCTTTACGGTCGGAATGATAGGCAGTTTAGAGTGAGGAAGAGGCGCTTCGAGATAGTGATAGATCGCGATGAATTAAATGGACGCTGGATGACGAGGGGATCGAGAGATAGAGGAACGAATGACTGGGACTGATGTGAAGGCGATCACGAAATCTCCGTATTTTGCCTCGTTTTCCCTTTTCGGATTTCCCCTCAGCCGACGGTTCCCATCATGACTCCAAGTAGCGATTAGCAGTCGGGTACTCTTGGAGTTGAAAGACTTCAGATGAGCCAAAACTGAAATGACGAAATATGCAGGAATGCCTGATCTTTGGATGATTGTTGCCAGTAACCTGGTTGACGTTGTTGCTGGTTTGTAGCGAAGTACTGGTGGGTAGAAATCATCGATTCCAGAGATTATTCTACGACGATCCATCGATCTTCTTCCCTACTGATGGCTACTGAGTCTTCTTTAAAATGTAATGTAATCATCATACTCTAACACTTGAATCCCCTATGCATGTCTAAAATCGTGGCCTTTGGATGCTGTCCCCAGTGCTGGATGCCTGCCTGATCGCTGAGTGGGGATCGCATCTGCTGCCATGAAATGAACCACAGTGATCAAGACCACAAGCAAATTTATTATCAATAATCGGCGTCTCTGCAGAACATATTTTCTTTCCTATGGGGATATGGGCCTGCAAAGGGATTTTGCTCGCGTCAAGTGACCTACCTTATATTCATCGGAAAGTTCTAGGGATGTCATGCCAGATGGGTAATATTTCCGACGGTTACTCCTGCATCCAATGACCCTTCGCTCCATGGATTTCGGCTGCTTTACAACAGGTTTAACCCCCCAATACAATCCGTCTTGATTTCATAATGGTTTGACTTTTGAAACGATTGCCAAGGGCTCCTACATAATCATCCCACGGTCGGCAATCGGTATCCAAGAGCGGAGGAAGTCCGACATACTTGATCCCCCACCCCCACGTCCAGCGGAGAATGGGGGGTAATGGTCCCATGAAGCTCTTTTACATTATTGGAATTCTCGCTACAGCTGATCGATCATTTGTATCTACTCCTGTACGCTCTGATTTTGTCGTCCAGCAAGCCGCATCGTCGTCTAATCATTGACGAGACGAGCAGCTCCTTATCCTAAACTCTCCCCGCAACTCCCTGCCGAAGTCGACGCCATGGTCAAGATCAAGAGCATCGAATATTTCCGTGTCCTTCCCAGATGGCTGTTCGTCAAGATTGTTGACGAAGACGGCCAATATGGCTGGGGTGAGAGTACGCTTGAAGGTCATACCGAAGCTGTGGAAGGGACGCTTAATGCATTGTGCAAGAGATTCCTGGGCTATGAAGCAGAGTATGCGCTCAGACTATCCGTCACAGTTTCATCTACTGACCGGTTGACATTTCCGCTCCAGCGATATTGAACACATCTGGCAAATGGCCTGGCGACTCGGTTTCTACCGCGGAGGTCCGGTCTTCATGTCCGCCATCTCCGGCATTGACATTGCACTCTGGGATCTCAAGGGCCGCCGGCTAGGTGTCCCCGTCCATCAGCTCCTTGGAGGCAAAGTCAGGAACAAGCTCTCCGTCTACGCATGGATCGGCGGAGACCGTCCAGGCGATGTCGAAGCTGCGGGCAAAGCACGACTAGCGCAGGGCTTCAAAGCGATCAAGATGAACGCTACAGAGGACATCAACTGGCTGGATTCGCCCAGTGTGCTCGACTCATGCGTCGAGCGCCTCAAGGCCGTCAAGGCGCTCGGCCTCGACGCCGCCCTCGACTTCCACGGCCGACTGCACAAACCCATGGCGAAACAGCTCGCCAAGGCCCTCGAACCTCACCGGCCGCTGTTCCTCGAGGAACCCCTTCTCTCCGAGCACCCGGAGGCCATCAAGCAGCTCGCGGATCAGGTCTCGTGCCCCATCGCGTTAGGCGAGCGGCTTTACAACCGTTGGGACGTGAAGCGGTTCCTCGAGGACGCGAGCGTCGATATTCTTCAGCCGGATATCAGCCATTGCGGTGGGATTTCGGAGCTGCGGCGCATTGCCTCCATGGCGGAGACGTATGATGTTGCCATTGCACCTCATTGTCCTCTGGGTCCGATTGCCTTGGCGGCGTGTATGCAGGTTGATCTCGCCACACCCAACTTTGTGATCCAGGAGATGAGCCTGGGAATCCACTACAACACGGAGGCGGGCGAGTATGATATCACAAGCTACGTAAAGGATCCTAGTGTCTTTGAGGTTAGGGATGGTTATGTTGATGCCCTGACGGCTCCCGGGCTGGGCATTGAGGTCGACGAGGAGGTTGTTCGGCAAGTCGCGCTGAAGTCGGAACCCTGGCTGTGCAAGGAGTTCTTCGGTCCTGATGGCGGTATTCGTGAATGGTGATCGGAGGCCTTGGGTGCACGCATTGTCTGAACTTTTGAATAGCGGTACATTGAATTATAGACTAATGGAAATGAGAAATAAATGATGTGAGCCGACGCAAACAACAGTCATCACCACGGGAGAACTTCGCAAAGCAAATGCCTCCCTTCCTTGAATAAATCTTCTATTACCCGGAGTCTACTATTTGAGAAGCGGCCTATATATGCTTATTCACAGTTTAAAGATAACAGTTAGTATTGTGCAATTCGTACCATCATGACTTTCGCGCAGCGTTGCATTCATCGGCGCGCGTGAGGCAATCCAAGATCAAACCCCAGAAAGCCTCCAGGTCCACTCCTCTGGGGATAGCTACACCATGTCCGCCCATGGGAGTAGCTAGTGTGCGGCCTAGCTGTCCAGTCTCCAACACATTCGTTGAATGGATGCCATCGGTAACCACGTCGACAGCAAACCGCTCACCATTCTTGTCATTGAACTTCAGGGCTTGGTCAGGGTGCTTTTTGGAAAAGACGGGGTTGAGATTTGAGATAGCGACGGCCACCGCGAGCGGATCGTGAAGTGGAGGGCCGGACGACAAGCCGAAAACGGTGTCGTAGGTCTGAGCAAAGAAGACCAGTAGGGCGTGCATCATTCTCCTGAGGACCGAGGGGGTCTGGGTGGGGTCGCTGGATCCATGGAGAATGCGGTTTTGCACACCACGAGAAGCAAGCACTTGGTGAGTCAAATCTAACCCGATCATTGTGGTCTTCGGTGCCAGGGTAGGATTGCTGAAAATAGATTTGGAGGCCTCAGGATCACACTGTTGACCGAAAATGATGTTAGAAAACGACCCGGAAATCAAACGCGATATTGATATACGCACGTAGATATTGAACTCTGCCCAGGGTGTCGTATTTCCAATTCTCTCATGTTCCCCCGGCAGTCGGCTCATGGGAGCATCTGTGAAGCCTCCACCAATGGCACCACCCATGATGCTAAGCCCCTGAATATGGGACGCTACTTCCGGAAACGTTGCGAAGAGCAAGCCAACATTGGTCAAGGTGCCGGTTGCGATAACCCAAGCCGTTCCCTTTGGTTGTGCCATGAGAGCATCACGCATTGCGACAATTGGGTTTTTGTCTGTCACAGGAAGCCTCGTTGCTTTCGGTAACAAATCAGTTCCATCAAGTCCAGAGTCGCCTGTATTATATTACGATATTAGCCCTTATTGTCTCATTGCAGCCATCGTATTACTGCTGGCGCAAGTATGGAAGGGGAGGGGTCGTGGATCGAACCGTGAATGTCCGGAGCGTGAACTGCAGGTCGGCAAAAAGGCTTCCTGCTGCCAGCATAGACAGGAACATCCGAACGACCGATGGCTTCGAGGACTCTTAGAGCGTTAGTCGTCGTATTCTCGAGAGAAGCGTTGCCGTGGACGGTTGTTATTCCTAAGAGATCCAACGATGGGTGATGCGCAGCGAGCAGAATAGCGAATGCGTCCTGAGACATTGCGTCTTTAGCCATCTCATGCAACCTATAGGAATGTCGCGTTCCAGCGTCAGTACTTACATCGTGTCCTGAATTCAGCTGGTTAGCATCAATGTAGCCAAAACAAGTATAGATGAAGCTTACGGACCAGGATCACAATCCAACCATAGAGGAATTGGGCTGTCAGGGGAGGGTGCCATTCTTGAATACTCGCAAGGAGAATGAAGAATGGTCTGGAGACTTTTGCTTCTCTCAAAACATCCACGTAGTTTTTGTTGACTGCGAAATGCGAATGCCTTGATGCTCCTCCTCGATAAGGTGCGGGGAACCGCAGATAAAGGGGGCTTGTTGTCTTATCGGCGGCGCAATCACTCCGCCGACTCATAACCCTGAGCCCTATTTTCTATATTGGGGTGGCATTATGTGGAGCTGCGCGTCATTGTGATTGGAGCTGAGAAGCTTCTACGCTTCTACCTGCATGAGCTGTTCATCGTCGGATTGTCCACTTCAACTGTTGGTGGCAGTCTCGATCTGAGGCTGAAAGTACCACTTTAATTACCCTGCTATACCTCTCCATGAGACCTTGAATGTAATTTCGCCCTTCTCATGTTATTACTGGGATGAAATGACCAGCGAACCTGTTCAGCCGGGTCTTACTCCGCTTTCACATCTCAAGGCCGTACCTACTACTTCCAGCTCCAAGCCAGTCGCATTCAAAGACTCGTCCAAGTTGCAGGCGCCTCCTCAGCTTCGACATCGATCTCGATTATCAAAAAATGTCATTCGTGATGAGCCGGTTAGCGCGACCAGTGACAAGGCAACGGTTGCATTGATAAGACGCGTTCTTTGTCCGCAGGCGGGCAATCAAAGCGGAGGTGCTTCAACCCCACAGCCATTGGAAGAACTGCTGCCTCCTTTGACGAGTTCAAATGAAGTTGATCTTCAACTGTATGCATTGATCGCCATCATTATCAGGGAATTCGTCTTCTCATGGTATTCGAAAATCACATCGGATCAGAACCTCGTCAAGGAAGCTATTCAAGTGATCGCGCACTGTACTCGTGCTCTTGAGCAGAGGTTGCGTGAAACTGACATTGCACAGTTGATCTTGGATGAGATTCCTGGTCTGATAGAGGCGCATATAATATGTGAGATATCTCCCTATGGCAGCTGGCCGGTCTTCTATACTCACGCGCGAAATTCTTTTGTAGCGTACAAGCTGGCTCGCAATGAAAGTACACTATCTGGACTCTCTCCCTCTGTTCGCGAGACATACCATGCCTTACATCCACATCCGAGTCTTTCACCAATCCCGGATTCCTCGGATATGCGGACTATTGCGAAACAGCGCGAGAACGAGGCAATATACCGGCAGTTGCTGGTCCATGGAATGTTGGCTATCCTCCTGCCGACGGAGGATTTGGAAAATGTCCCTCTACGGACCATTATCGGTGACATACTAGCAGATTTGATACTTGGGAACGCAGTCAGCGAAAAGATGTGTCAGGGATGGTTCTTGTGGGAGACTACCACCAAGCTCCTATCGACAGCAGAACGACTTGATGAACGTGAGGAGGACACGGCAGATAGACATCAGCAAGATCGCCTACACAAATTCGGCCTGCTCAATGTCAACGATGATCCCAAGTCGGACCAATCGTCTTCCCAGATTCACTCTTTTGGACCACCATGGCTATGGAATATCCTGCAATATCTGTATCTGGCCTATACTGCTCTTCAATTCATCGTGACGGGACTTTTTCGCGTGATGACAAATGCCAAAGCGAATGTTTTTTCGGTTGCTACAACGCCAGGAAATTCCGAGAGCGAGAAATTGGCTCCCATGGGCGGCACATCGACGAAGCGCCCTATTCTCAATTATCGAATGTATAGTATGGTTTCGCAAATGCTGGACATTCCTCGGAGAATGCCATGGCTGGCAGGATCTCTCTCGCTTTTCCAATATTTGACTTTGGCGGGACCGGGCAAGTTGGGCGAGACCGGCAGTGTCCTTGACAGGTGAGTAAAGCAATCTCATTACTTTTACATACTTCCCACTCTTCCCCATGTACCATTCATCATTCAGCAGCTACGAGGGCGAGAGCTTCAGCCACGAGCCGTGCCATTACGATTTTTGCGCTCTAGAAGAGTGGGTGTGGACTGTGGACTGTGGAGAAGAGGTACCATTCGATCTTCGAACATGATCTACGTTGGCGTCTCCTCTCCATCGGCAGAGCGTTTCAAGTCTCGAGGGCCCCAGCGGGATGAAGGATGCAGTGGAGTAATGGAGTTGCATTGCTCGCATATTGCATTGGTCACTTGATCCTCTACCGCATGGGCCCTGCGATAGACGACCTCCATCATCCATGTCTGGCCGTATTGTCATTACAAACGGTGACCGGCGCGTATGGGTTTCTTACGACAGCCGTATTGTCATTACCGACCGACCAATTTCTAGGAATGAGCCGAGCCTATGGTCGTAATCGCTTTTCAATGTCCTCCAATCATACAAATGAGGAGAATCAAGTTTCCGATCTTGAAAAGAATGCCATCATCAGGCATGCATGGGGTTTGTGCTTTTCCGGGCTTACATGGCGGTCATCATCTTGGGACCCGGTGTTCCTCCTTCTCCCCGATTGGTGGCTGGCTCGGAGAGGCCGAATGTGTGTCAAATTTGACTTCCCCTGTCAATCTCACTGTCCATTCTACCCACTACGCACTGTCATAGTTGTGGTACTTGAGAGATGGCCTGGGCCGGCCCTTTCCGTGCCGCTCAACTTCGAGTCGTTCCGTGCAAATCCGATGCCAGGTTAAAGGGGTCGTCACTACACGATCTGAGAAGGAGAGAAGAGGAAGAAAACCGAAGCGGAAGAAAGGATACTAGAAAGAAGAATCCTTCTTGCTGATTTGGACCGCAGCGTTGCCATGGTGTCGCCGGAACAACCCCAATTTTCGACTTAATCCAATATCCCTGCAGTAATTGGGTGCACGTCAAGCCTTGCGCTCTCCAACTGAACGCCAAGAGGCACGATACTCAACATGATTTGTGACGATCTTTGACAGTTTTGATTAAACTGCCATGCAACGTTTGGACTTTTGCATGGATAGGGCGAGACCAACCCCCTTTTCCTTTTCCTCTCAGGGCCAATCAGTGCAACTTCCTCCAGCAGTATTTCAAATCTCATTAATCCCGGCCGAGGTCACCGTGGCTTTGGGGTTGGTTGGGTTTAGACATGCCTGTAACTTCCGCTCTGGAAACGCCTGCCTTGCCGTCTTCTCTCTGAATGATGCACATCAACAAACGCGATCTGGTCTCCTTCCATTCTCCCATCAGATTTTCGTCATCTTCAGCCTTGAGGCTGGCCCCAATAACTGGCCCAAGCTCCTCTGGTACCATTTGCGGGCCCTAGTCAAGGCGATCTTATTAGTTCTCCACTCATGCAACCTTACAAATGGTTACTTTGACTGGACTGACATCCACTTACTGTCCCCTTTTCGAGGCGCTCTGTCCGAAGGAAAGACCCGGATTGAATACGACCGCCTTTCCACAGTCTGGGGTTTACCGCTGCTTTCTCGAGGCCCTCTGCGCTTTTTTCCGCCTACACAATCCGATCCCTGATTCCTCATGTTTCTTTTTCTCGTTTGCATGTCTGATGAGTGCTAACCCCTGACCGAAAAAATTTTTTCGGGCTATTCTCCATCCAGGTTCCTTCACGAGACCATTCAGGACCATATTCTCACCCCCACCTTGTTGCCCAACTTGCTTCGCGCATCCAGGGCAGCGCTATTCCCATCAAATGCCCGTCCAAGCCAAGGGACAGATGTAAATCGATTATCGGCTCCGGCTCCGCAGCCTCCGCAATTGTCCGTGCGGCCTCCTACGCCTACACAGCAAGGCCCTACTGGTGATACAACAACCCCTGACAATGCGGACAGGACGACGCCGGCACCTCTTCCCTCTGCGCCAACGCCATCCTTAGCTCTGAACCAGGGGCTCTCTGCGCCAGAAATTGCTGTCATCAAGCGAGAATGCGCGAGACGCATTCTGTCCCTGGTGCCTCGGCCAGTCGCACGGGTTTTCTTTGGTGTTCCAGATAATACCTCTGGCCCGACCGCCCTTAACGGCTCGACGGGAGATGACTCGCAGCAGCCGCCCTCCCGATCATCTTCGCCTCTACCCACTCCACCCAACGATACTGAAGAGACCCTCATCTTGCAGGCAATTGAGCATGATATCTTGGACCTTTTCGCTGACGAGTATTGCAACAAGCATCTAATCTACTCCATCATTGAAACGGTTCTCGCGAAGCTTCTCCCCGAGCTATCGGACCACGGTATAGCGGAGCTCATGGAAGACAGAGGTATTGCCTTTGCCACAGATCAAGTTCCAGAGGCATAGACCTTTTCATTTTTTCCCTCCCCATACTGGACGGCCTGACTGTGTCAACATATCAATACCACTATTGTACTGTAAGGCTTTGCAGCGTAATTATATTTATCATATTAATGATACCATATTCTATACGACTCGAGGCTTAGCTTCTCTCAGTAACCAGTCCATGCAAGCTAGTTGGAAAAAGGCAGGACCTACGGAGTAGAATGAGCCGATGGGCCGATGGGCCCATGTCCTTATTAAAGAGGATAAGATATGGAACAACCAGCATTGTGGCGTTGCCAGCGGGGAAGCAGACGAGGTGTGGCAATTTAAGGCACCAAGTCCACTGCTCACAATAGATAAAGTAAGGTACCGTACCTGTCATTTGACGGGGACAACCTAGGGGTATCGAAACCCACTGAAATTGCAAGAAATAAAATCAATAGCGATAAGGATAGGAGGAGAAAGTGACGTGGAGGCAGTAGACATGCAAGAGAAATGACGAACAATCCATGACCTGTGGATGACCTTACAAGGTTCCGTTCCTTGTTGCCCAAGTATTAGCCCTGTCCTGTACCAGTTGAAGCCCATGAAACTGATAGAGTATGATGATATGAAGTAAGAAGAAGCAACGATGAGAATCCAATGCAAGCCCGCGTGAGCGATTTAGTTTAAGTATGGATAATAATAATAGGAAATGAGAAGTCACAAAAATGCAAGGCGAAAATGATAACCGAGAAATGATAACATCCAGATTTTACCAGCTCCAGCTCTGTAGGTAGCCGTCCTGTTCACCATATCCATGCTGTCGGTCGATAAATAGAGCATTCCCTGTGCTCTCCGCATATATTGTTGTAGAAGCCGAGGTTGCCCTCTCGTATAAGTGTATCATCCGTAGCTTTTCTCACAGCTCGACAGCTGTCGAGCCCTTAATGAAACAAATCGTTTGAATATAACACGGGTAGTGCAAAAGCTCAAAAACAAAACGGCCGCCCAGGAAAACAAAAGGGGATATAATTTGAAGATGGGGGAAGATCAGTCATGGCGTGAGAAGGTAAAAAATCTCAAGAATAGGAAAATGGAATAGTCATAGCTGAAGTTGATTGCGAAATTTGGCATGTAGCATGTCGCCAAGTGGTAGCTCTCGTCGGCGTCTCCATTTCGAAAACCCGGCTCAACCCAGGTTGTGAATGCTTCGTTTCTTGGCCAGTTGAGGAACATCTTCAAGCTCATCAATGCGAGCCAGACCGCCCGGGAGAGCAGTTTGCTGGGCCCTGGCGAGCTCGAGTCTCTCCATCAATTTTCCGATGGTTACGAATTCCTGTGCGCCGAGTCCCGTTGGTTGGTGCTCGAAATAGGACACCACAAGCTCAAGAGCTCTTCGTGCCTCATCCTGCGTTGGAGACCCCGGGGAACTAATCGGTGACACGGTTGTCGATTTGGAAAAAGAGGGCGGGTATATGGACTTTGCCTTGATCTCAGGATTGCTGCGATTTCGCTTGATGGTATTGGATGATGTATCGAGACCAGGGCCTTTCGTCGAGGTGTTCTCGTCCTCCAGAGGTGACTCAAGGGTCGTTATAGACAATGACTGCTGCAAAGCTGCTTTAGAAAGCGAATGATCGGAGGGTTCTTCAGTAGGCATCAAGGAAGGGTCGAGGGTGCCTGTTGGAAGCGTCTGGCTTCGCGGCCTATTCGACTGGCCGTCCGTGAGAGATCCGCGCGACTGACTGACAGGTGTGAATGGACTGTCCGATACCAATGTGGACGTGGGGCTAGTGACACTGGCAGAAAGTGAGCAAGTCGTATCGAGCGAGGTGGTGCTTTTCGCGTGTTTGTGCTGATACTCCTCAGCAAGCTCATCGAGGCTCTTTGCAAGCTCCTTGCGCATATGCTCTGGGCTCATGATGGGAGACAACGGTGACGGTGATGCAAACCCGGTGGGTGAGGTGGGAGAAAGCACAGTAGGGGACTGCACAGCAGAAGCTAACGCAGAATCGATAGTCAAACGTGTAGGACTTTCTGAATCGCTTTTGGCAAATGAGCTCTTCCGAGACTTTGCGCCCATCAGGTTGTTCTTCAGCTTGAACTTTTCCAACCAGCTTTGAGTGAGGACCTTTTCTTTGCCGTCTGGACTGCCACAAGTGCTTGCAAAGAACAGAGCCTTTTCTCTGATCATTTCATCGCTCAGCGGGTAACCCTGCTTTTGGTAGTTCCTCACCCAATTCGATAGAGCCTTCTCAATGTCGGGAACTCGTCCCTTGGCTCGCTTAATTGGTGACCGACTTCCTTCGTCCGGATTAAGATACTTCTCCTTCTGACGAAGCACCTTGGAAACAGTACTTTGGGACGTAAAAGCGAGCGTTAGAATGAATGTTACCCACATGCCGTACAACAACAGGATCGAAATGAAAAGATTGGTATACTGTACCTCCTCTCTACTCCAAATAAGGCTGTTTATGGTTTCGTCAGTCTCGCTCGGTCATTGTTGCGCAACAAAGAAGCAGCAAGCTTACCTCCAATGTCAGTCTGTTTAGCCGTCTTGTGTTCTTCATGATAGAGACACATTCGCCGACGGTCCTCATCCGTCAGAGTTCTCCGAGGCGTGGAGCCACTGGTGGACGATTTGCGAGGCGGTTGAACCGGTGTGACTGGCGCTGCGGATGCCGGGATGGGAACGGGCGCCAGGCCTTGTTCTGGGAATTGTGGTTGAGTCGTGAGCATGCTGGGCCATGTATTTGAAGGCATCGTCAAAGGTAATGATGCATATGGAGGAGGTATCGAAACACCGTACGTAGTGTCCAGCGGCATTACCCCATACCCAAACCCTGAGTAATCCATTGGGGGTGAGTTCTGGGGAGACGGCTGGAAAGCCCCCATATCCATCCAGGGTGACTGTGCGAATTCATTCTCTTGTGTATGAGAGCTCTCCGTATCCATGGTCAGGAAGACCTAGCGAGGATGCGAAAATGTGGAGGAGAAGAGGAGGGTACAGGGCTATGGGGAGGAGATTCGGCAGTACAGTCACAAGAGATACCAACCAGGAACAGGCCGGAGTGGCCGCTAAAGTAGTCTGAAGAGAAAGGTATAAGAGGGGAAATGGGTCAATCGTCCACAGAGAAAAAGCAAAGAGGGGACAATCCACAGCCAAGAGGATGAAAGATCATGCATGCTCAATCCGAAAGCATTCAGAGAGGACCATATGCGAATTACGAAAGGTGAAGAACTGCGGTATGTAGCAGCGGCGTAAGGTAGTTAGATAGGTAGTAGGTCCCTTTCTGGATAATAGGTAGTGAATGCTAGCAGCAACAAGCAGATCCCGTGAGGGTCAATACTTTCAAGTACTTGTATCCCCGCAAGCCATCCGAAGCTATTCAGGTAAAAAAAGAAAAAACAAAAAAAGAAAAAAAAATATAAATAAAATTTTGTAAAAACTGTTGATGACAATATGTATAGATGGGATATGTCTACAAGGAAAAGGACATGCAGGCTTTTTCTTCTAATACTCGTTTGTCCTGAATAGAAGAAGGAAAGCTAGATCAATGGAGGGGTGGTGCGCAGCTGCCGCAGCATGCGGGAGAGGCATGGACGCGGAATTAAAAATTGGAGGGGAAAATATCAGAAAAAATAAATTCAAATAAAAGAAATAGAAAATAAATAAAATAGTGGAAAATAATAAAAATAATAAATAATGATGAAAAAAAAAAAACGAGGTTGGCTCGAAGCACAGGCACAGGGTTGATCAAGAGGAAGAGACATGGTAATAATACCGAATAAGCAGATACTGCAGGTAACTACCTACTTAGGTAAGGTAGGTATATTCTGCTTACGAACAGAACAATGCTTGTTGCCCATGGCCGAGGAGTAGTTAGGGATGTCTACCGACTGTGATGGATTGAGCATTGCCCCGTACCTGCGAAGACCACCTTACCACTGCTGACACTGCTGTGCCTGTCCAATCCTATGACCTGCCTTTACCTATTAGACTTGACAGGCCTAGATGGAAAGAGCTGGTACCTACCTCCTAGTCGTAGTCCGTGGTGAGGTGAGGCAGAGTCGGATCTACTACCTACTGAGCGTTCCTAGGTAGAGTGAGCTACCTACCTATCAAAAAGGATATCATCTGGACCTGCTTGATTTGGTGCACGACCGACAAGACCTAGTCCAAGAGTAGACTCGAATGATTCGACGGACTGTCGATGCATCGCCGAGGACGGAGAAAACAGAGATAGCGAACAGAAAGAAAGATGCGACGACTTGGTCGGTGATTGGTCCATCGGCAGGAGGCTAAGAAGGAAATAAATTATCAGAATGCTCTTGCTGAATGGCAAATGGTGGGGGAATCAGCTTTTGATTGGTAACTGCTGAGATTGCTGGACAGGGATCTTTCTTGGATCTGAATACAGCTAGGTAGGTAAAGATAACCTAGTACGGTCTCGTATGACGCTGTTTCCTGAAATAAAGATACTGTATCTTCCTAGTATTGATGACGGTGAGGACATGTTCGGACTTTCCCTCTTTCTAAACGAAGTTAGACATAGTCGAGATCCTGGGAACTTGTGTGATACCTAAAAAGGTTCGTATAAGACTCTGAGTCTGATGAAAATCTACAGTCTCATGTCCTCCTTGTCTGGTAGGAACTTAGCATGGGTGTTGTTACACGGGAGCAAAGATCATGGATTGACAACAGCTGACCAGCTCAAGTACTTGCCTGGTTGGCTTAGGCTATGGAGTACTACTAGATACAACTACTAAGACGTTTGGTTAAGTGTACAGGCATCACGAGAAAGGGGGTTTGCTACCCGATCCAGAGTGGAGAGAAATTTACCTTGAGCCAGTAGAAAACCATGTCACCATCGGGTTTCTGAGAGAACTCCGGACAAGAACGACAGGAGAAATAGTGAAAGTAAGAGAGAGGCAGGAGGCGTTGCTCTCGGTTACTGTGTTCATATGTCCTCATCATCTAATTCGACAAGCTCACCGGGTTCATCGAGGCTATATGATGGCGCTACTCCAAGGGGCTAGCGGATGATCATCTGTTCGAGTCGAGCAAGATCATCATCGAACGAGAGTCAAGACACTGCTTCTGGACTAGATACCAAGTAGGTTCGGATGACTCGATAGCGATTGCCTCGAGATGCAAGCCTCGACCAAGTTGACAGACGGGGAACGGATCGATAAACCGCTGAACCTAATATCCGCATGACATACCTAAAACAAACAAGTAGAGGTGAGTTTGATAGAGCGAGGACTCTAGAAAATTCATATACAACTCTGGCTCAACGGTTTTTCTTCGCAATCTCGTAAATTATGAACTCGCCCACCATTCAGCCAGATAAGGCCTTTTGGGTCGTCGACGTGTGAATCCAACCCATCGTTCATCTTGCGACGCTCAGTTGAGCAACTTTAAGATTATAAGATGCGATAAATGAAGATGGTCGATGATGGAGACATAAAGATGGCGCCCGATTAACATACAGTAAAGTATATGTCAAATCAAAACCTTGAAGGGGCAGATCGTGATCATCCTGCATTGACGGCCAGGGATGACAAATCTTCATTTTGCCAGTCTCATCGAATGAAGAAAGCGCGATTTGGGGTTTGACACCTTGAGTGATGATAAGTCAAACCATATTTTGCAAAAAGCATGTCATCCGTGTTGGACGGGGGACGCCTCATCAGAGAAGAGAGGGAAACGGAAAAAGAAAGTCGGAGTGCGCAATTTAGAGCCATAGATAAGTCACGGAATAGCGAAAAAGAGGAAACCTACAGTTCAAAATGCACAGTACTTTGTCACGAGGCGACACTCGAAGGGATACTTCGGTCGAATCAAAGGCTGTATATCGATTTCAATTTATTTTCTATGCACGACAAAACCAAGTTATAATTGCGCTTCGTCCTATCACAACGCGCATAAGGAGCATGGATGAGAAACATCAAAAGGGCTGATTCCATATTAGGTTTAGAGTCATTGGCAGTCCTGCTGATGAGTTGCGGATTTTTACTACTGTTCTCGGCCAAACTACCAGAGTGACAGAGGAGACTTTAAGAGTCGCCAACTTGTAGTAAGGGAGTAGGAGCTAGGACCCCCATGGCCCATGGTCCATGGTCCACAAGGCCCGCAGCGGACAAGCGGTCCACTCCGGCCCGGCACCCTAAGCAATGCAAATCGTGACCAAACTCTGTCTAAAGAAGTTAATGAACAGGTAATCGCGAAACTTAAATAGGGGAAAATGGAAGGGCGTAATGATTCCGCTTACACATGAGTAGGTCGTTTGTAAACACGTCGTCTTGCCTAAAAAGAGAATTGAAAAAGAGTACAATTCTGTACGGTTGCTAAGCTACTTCGTACTAGAATCACCTGCATGATTAGACTACCTAGATGCGCTAACTTGCAAGGAAAGCTCTGCCGCCTCTACACAGCCCTATCAAGGCTTCAATGATCAACGTAGTACACAGATACAGGTGGCTCTTTGGCTTACTACTGTAGGCAGATGGGTGAAAAGTCAAAATGATGTTTGTATTGCGAAAGAAGGGGAAAAAAAATCAAAATAAAAATAAAAAAGAAGAAGAAGAAAGACACTACAGTACATGAAAAAAGCCATGTTCTTGGGCAAAATCTATGCTCTGTTCTCGCCAATGCGCCCCACCTATCGGAATGACCACGAGGGATCGAAGTAGTTGACTCAGAGGGAATCTTGAGAGTTGACATAGAGGTGTCCATGTCACTTTCTCTCTGCGTGTAAAATGACACGTCTTAATGTCCCTCTTACAAAATAGCGGAGGATTGCAAGTTTGACCTCCTATCCTGCCATGGTCAAAGTCGTTCTTCAGCCCATTTGGTATTTAAAGACTGAAACGAGACGAATTAAAAGCGGCAGTGATTTCCGACCCAGATCGATTCATGATCTAATTTGGCGAAAAGAACAACGCCTTGTCGCTGCTATATTGGCCAAAAATTTGCAATCCAACAAATAAGAAATCGCTAATTGTGCCTTGTAGCTAGCCAAGAGGAAACTCGAAATCGAAGCTATTGATGAATTGCAGGTCAAGATGGAGCAGATGAGCGCCATCTAATTGTGCGCACTGTGCTCCTTCATAATCTGGACTAGATAGATTGATAACCTCTACGCCGCGCCTGACTTGCTCTAGTGCTCCACAAATATGGAGCAGTAGGGTGCATAGGATCGTGAAACCTCTCTTTGCCGAGTAAGAAGGAATATTGTCGCTATTTGTCGACCCGGATAGAGATCATAATTGGTCTCCGGCCGGCTTTGCGCAGGCGGAATGGAAAGTGAGACCAAGTACTAAGATAGTTTGTCTAGATCCTCATCGAGCTGTAAGATTTACTGGGTTAATCTCGAGGTTTCTTTTCAGACTCTGGACCACCTACCTTCATCGTTAGGTAGCTACACCATTCATCATTAGACTTTAGACTGAGGACCGGCCCTCAGACAACAAATCTGAGACAAGGTGCCATCGTGTTAGGCTTACCTGCCCTAAGGTATTTGATTATTGACCAAGTCATCAGCATCTGCCAGGTACGACTGCATCCAACTGCATCTACCAATATTTAATATCAGCACAAATTATGTTTGGTCATTTGTTTAATGTAGGTACCATCCGGTCTACTGCTTACCTAGCCTGTACACATGAAGGTGAAATTATAATTCTTCCAGGTTGGCGTCATGACTAGATACCTCAGGTCTTGCTGACGATTGGTACAGTTACATACATACCTTACCATCCTTCCATTACCATACTGACTATTTGGTAAGGTACTCCCCGCCGTATTTATAATCTGCATAAACGCACCGCACAATGATAATCAAAGGACAGACTGCCAACGGCAAAAGTCTGCGTCCGGCTAATCTTCGCGAGCTTAAGACAATGATGACATCAGCAAGAAATCCGCTTGAACTTAAAAAGAGATCAGAGCCCAGAGCCTACATAGTATTAGTCTACCCTGTTTTGGTTAGTACTAAGAGTGGGCGATGGTGGAGATACCCCAATTTCCGATGGTAGTTGTCTCACTTTGCGAAATGAGCTCATAACATGCACTCCATCTTTCATACCTGTCAAGACTTTCAGAGTTACAAAGCGCTGAATATTTGGGAAGTCTCCCATAATAGCATCCTCTCTTCCAAACTTCCTTTTGAGGTAAAAGAAACTTCAACCTCAATGTAACACAGCCGTCGTGTGGCTGCATTGAAGGATCCCGCTATGCCGACCCCAAAAAGGAGTCGGTACTCCGTATTATGGACAAGAGTGTAAGACAAGATCCGAGAAAGGATTATAAAAACGACCAAATATGTGGCCAGGTACTGTCGTGAACAGAGGGGAGGAAATGCAGACCTCCACGCTGATGAAAACCTGCATCTGTTGGTGCGATTGCAGTCACCTGATGGGAAGGTTTTGCTGCGTTGCATTGACTTGCGACGTCGCTCTTGTTCTTCTCCCTCGTTACCGAGACGGAGTATGGAGTAGTACTCCGCAGCAGCGTAGATACACCATAACAAGGCCCCTCCTCGGTGATGGCGAGACATTGACTTAACCAGATCGAGCTGTGTAACGAACGCTTTGCTTCCAGAATGTATCAACAACAATAGCTATTGTTCGATCAAACGTCTTGTGTTTTTGGTCTGTTTGAATCCATCGATTTGGTTCCATGTCTCATCTACCGCGCATCTTACAGTCAACTCCGATATCGAAGTCCCGATGCACAAATGATGATTCGATTAGCTCTTTTCCGCGATTCCCACAGTAAAGATGCCGCGCATAACCCTCAGGAAGCTAGTCCCTGTCACAAAGTCCATCCGCAACTGCAGCTAAAAGGCTAGAAAGCATGGGTAAGGCTTCGGTTCCGCGCAGACCGCTTCTTATTCCTACTGTTATCTCAGTAAGACTGCGCATACGAACCTTGGAAGCCGTCTCTGGTGGTACGATCCTGGACATATGATCGAAGCCCATTAAGCGCTCCTGTGGGTAGCTTCCTCGCAATGAGGCGACATTCCCCCACCTCCGGACACTCTATTATCTAGACCTCTCATCAGATCCACCAATGAGAATATTCCTATGGTCTAATTTCCTGTCGTTCCGTGGCTAGGATCACCCCTGTAAGCCTTCAGGAGTCAGGGCACAAGAAATCGGTGCCTGACATTCATGGCGTCATATGAAGGCCTAATTGCCTGGCTGCCTGAGGGGTCGAGGTTCAGGTTGAGGTCGACTTGAGATTTGAGGCCTAAGGCGCAAGTAGGGCACAAATGTAGGGCATTGGCTTCTTACACTGAGCAAGATCCTGTCTTGCTGCTGCACATATGCAACCTTACCCTTGGCCGGATTCATCACGGCACTCTTCGCAGAAAATGAGGACGTGCGTACTTTCTAACTTATCAGTGACAACAGAATCTGACCGACTCTGCCTCCGTCAGAGGATATGCTTTTCCTTCGTCATGCTCGGTAAGTGGTCAAATCGATAGGTATTGCCTTTTCCCCGGGCATGTATGTCCCCTTGCTACCGCAGGCACCGCTTGTACTCACGATACTCGAACCAACCACGGAGCCTACCCAGCTAACACTTGACGATGTCAGCGTCGCAACGGACCTCCTCGCCGAGCGAGCGATCACAAATACAATATAAAATTGGTGTCTTTGATTAGCACAGCGCACGCAAGTTATTTCGTACCACAGCGCTCTGATAGGACGAGTTTCGTCAAATCGGGAACGATGCCCGGCTCTTCAACTGTGGTGGG
This sequence comes from Aspergillus lentulus, assembly GCF_010724455.1. The sequence continues at coordinate 380,958 of NW_022983877.1, read as the reverse complement.
ATAGTAATATGTCAAAAGTCCATGGAAGCCTTGACCCTCGCAGTCCTTCCCACTGACATCTGACCTTGCAGTACTCGGCATGAGCCACAAGCGAGACCTATCTGGTGTTGCGGGCGATCTGCGCGTATTGAGGTGGTCTTTCACGGCCGAACCGTTGACGCCTCTGCGTGGAGATTGGGTTCAGATGAGGACGCAAGGAACGATGCGCAGCTGACTCGCCGTCGAGTCATTCATCTTACTTTCCGGGCTGGGACTGGACAGATCTTACAGCAAATGCATGCATGCTAACTTTGAAGGGAAGGAGAAAAAAATTTCGGCAGGCTACTACATAGTAGGTATGGAGTACATGCTGCTGAATCAAAAATAAGATCCCGACTTTGAAACTTTTTGATTTCAGACGCCCATCATAACCTCTTGTCGACCTCACCTTGAACACTAGAGGGTAGCATTGCGACCATTCCAGCCCATGATTCAGTAGATCATCTCCAACGAATAATTGTCCGAAATTAAGTCGCAGCCGGCAGCATGCTGCCCGTGCGCGGATCGTCTAGTCCGGCCCCGTCACACGCCCGTGGCGTCTCGCGGAGCTATGTCACACGAAGGGAGGCCCTTTTGTCCTTTCGCAAAGGATCTTAGCGCAGCATCACTGACACAGACCTTCGAAAGCTCTCGTGCACAATTCGCCACAGCCGTTCCTACTTATGGGACGGACTCTCGGATTTCACGTTCATCAGGATTCCTTAGCGCTTGATAATCGTGACTACGTTGACTCGTCAGCTCTGGCGGCACCAAGCATAACGTAGAGCACAGGGGTAGCATACCAATATCCTCATCCGCTAATTCATGCGAGAGACCGACTCGCTGCGGCTGGTGTTTGACGGAGCGACCATAGACAATGGCAACCTTGAACTGTTCCTTGATCGACCGGTGAATGGCGTTACACTATACACACATATCAGTAATGGCTCCCAGTGTCTCGTAAAGGTCTGGTGAAAGCATACGAAGTCCTCGACTGTGCACGCGTTTGATCTCAAGACAACAGGAGCTGAGTAATCAGGAGCCCTTCCCTTGGGCTTCGTGTAGACTCGTCTGAGGTTCAGCTTCTCCCACATTTGTTCCAGAAGTTCATCGATATTCCAGCCATGCTCGGAACTGATGGGGACGGCGTTGGGGATGCGGTAAAGAAGATCCAGCTCCTCGATTGAAATGGAGTCGATCTTGTTCAGGGCGTAGATGACTGGGATATAACTTCGGCTCTTGGCTTCGAGAACGTCAATTAGATCGTCAATGGTGGCATCACATCTGATGGAAATATCCGCAGAAGAAATCTTGTACTCGTTCATGACAGCTTTGATTTCCTGTTCGATAATGGTCAACTTCGAACCTGAAAAGAGTCATATATGAGGAGCACATACGTCATGGTCAATATGTGTTAGGGGAACGGTGCTAGTGATGGCAAGACCACCCTTGTCCTTCTTCTTGAAAACAATGTTGGGTGGTTGTTTGTTGATTCTGATACCGAACCCTTCCAATTCGTTCTCGATGATCTTTTTGTCGAGCAGCGGCTTGTTGACGTCAAGGACGATGAAAATGAGATGGCAAGTCTTGGCCACTGCGATGACCTGACGACCACGACCTTTACCATCTTTGGCACCCTGAATGATACCGGGGAGATCGAGAATCTGAATCTTCGCACCGTTGTACAGCACCTGGCCAGGAACGGTTGTCAAGGTTGTGAACTCGTATGCGGCGGCTGCGAATCCGAAGGTCAGTTTCTGTTCAGCCAAACGCGATCAATTCGAAACATACCCTCGGAATGTTGGCCAGTCAATTTGCTCATTAATGTACTCTTGCCGACGGAGGGGAAGCCGATGAAACCACTACTCCAAGTAAGCCTACTGTCGTACTCAAAGAACGTTCAGTCGATACATACACGCTGGCAACACCGGTACGAGCGACATCGAAACCAACTGAACCTCTTAGTTAGCCTCCCATAAAAGATAATCGCAACCTCTCCACTTACCACCACCTCCACCGCCACCGCCAGATGGAGTCAAAAGCTCTCGTTTTAGCTTTGCAAGCTTCGCTTTGAGTTGACCTTCACAACCCGTCAGCTATCCACTTCAATAGACATAAAAGAGCCATCTATGTCCTGGACATACCCAAATGAAATGCCGTCGCCTTGTTCTTTTGAGTCCGAGCCATCTGAATATTGGGTTAGTTTCGAAGCACTTGCGACCATCCAACGCGGCGATTGCTGTACGAACCTCGTCCTCAATCTGCTTGATCTGCAGTCATAGAGGAATTAGCATGATCAACTTCATCAAGATGAGACATATGTGAGAGCTATACCTTCTCCACGGTCGTCGACATTTTGGCGGTTTGGTACGAGTACTACCCTCGTACTAGGCGCAATCTATAAAAACGACAAAGGAGAGATAAAAAGTAAGAATGAAGAATCCAGTAAGGCTTCTCCTATGTCTCGCTCGCTGAAAAGCAGTCTATGCCCGAGACAAATCGTATGCACGTCAAGTCGTGAAGGTGTTTCTGCGGAGAGATCAATCTTTGAAATTGTGGCCGCCACTTCATTTGCTGCTCAATCAAGGCGGTCTCACATGGCGGGGTTGTGGCCTGAGGCCAATGTCAGGCATCACAGTGGCAACTTCCCGCTCTTTCCGCGGATGGAAACTCTTGTGTATCAGACGAAAATCACTAGAGTCGTCGAAAATGGTCCGATGTTCCATTACTATGAGGTGATATGAATGGGCATTCCGTTGCTGCAGTCGTCAAAGATCTATAATTACCCATTGTTAAACCTTAACATTATCCTAACACCTTCATGCTGAACATCTCCCTGCTCCGAACTCGCTACGACTACTATATTGACCTGATTTGTATACTTCTCGCTGGCGACGAATCACAACCCAGCTTCTACGGCTTACATCCATATTGCAGGGATCCTGACAACAATGCCATATCTCGAGTCCACAACATCATTACCTCCTTCACAAAGCAAATACCCTGATAATGCATTCGAGAATCTCGTCCTAGGCCTCAGCGCAGCGTTGGGTCCGAGCTCGGGCCTGGATTCGGACGATGTCAATCCCCTCGACATCCAGCGCCTGATGGACCAATATGTCTCCAACCCGGAGGAATGGCGCCCTTTTGCCCTGGGCGATAATAGCAGGGGGTATACAAGGAACCTTATTGATCAGGGAAACGGTAAAAGTAATCTGGTAGGTCAGACGTCGATCCCCTCGGTGTTATAACTTCAGCGGCGCTGTTATGATATGGCCGTACCTGCATGTGGCCGAGACCCAAGCCTATATGCACCGCGCCAGACTGAGTCACGAGTCGCATGCTAATAATATACTCCAATAGTTAATATTGGTCTGGAGCCCTGGCAAAGGGAGCGCAATACATGATCATGCAAATGCACATTGTGTCATGAAGGTATCATTCGCTACCCGCCTATACCCTTGTCGGGGCAAAATTGCTGAACTGATGACACCCTAGGTCCTCAAAGGCTCTCTCCAAGAGACTCTATATACATGGCCTGACCAAGATAAACTCCAAAGCGGGCAGTCGTCCTCGCCGCAAATCATCAAGGAAACCACCTACACCGAAAATCAGGTAACCTACATGTCTGACAAGGTCTGTAATACCCGCCTACTTCACTCAGACGTTGGATAATTCGAAACTGACAATCTGTCAAGCTGGGCCTCCATAAGATATCAAACCCAGACCCTTATAATCCCGCCGTCTCGTTACACCGTACGTATCTCCCCTTGAACTGATACATATGTCTGCTTCGCTGTGTGCTACGGCTAACCATACCAACTTGACAGTTTATACCCCACCAAATGCAGCAACGTACGGGTTCTGCGTGTTCGACGAAAAGACTGGGAAAGCAAGCCGCGTAAAGCAAAACCATTTCTACTCTATCAGAGGAGAACGGTGCTAGTCCAGGTCTGCGTTTCGGCTGCATCGCTCTCTGCCTGCTGTTTCTCGGATATTGAGTTAGTTGCTCAGCACGTACAATATACCTTTGCATTTATTTTCTCTACATGAGACGTGATTCGAGTGTGCGACCCAGAATATCCTTATCAGCCTTACGTCTAGTTTTACTGGCTAATGAATTGTGATGTGATTTTGCATGAAGCAGAGACTTCTTTCTGTTCCCTTCTCATATTCCTGCTTAGAATTAAGCGCAGGATCCACAAGAGTTCATAATAGACAACCTCAGGTGCAATTACATGAACAAGTGGTTGGATGCTGCCAAAAGACATTCGCTCCTCATGCGCGGCTCAGTTAAATCACGGGAAAGTAAATGCACATGCTTGAGATGTACTGTACAGTCATGGAATGATATGCAAAATGCAGGACACGGATGACTCTTACCGAAAAAAGAGAATAAAAATGAAAATGAAAAAACGCCAGCGGCAGATTTCAAACAGATCAGTGCACTGATATCATACGACAAAAAAGCAGAGGGAGGAGGAGGAATGCGGGACAGATATCAGACACGCCTAAGTCATAAATCGGCGTTCTCCAAAACTTCGGACTGGCGCCGGCAAAGCTCTTCGAGGCGTGCCAACGGATTCTGTAAACTTCCAGTATAAGTATGTCGCTCGAAGGAGGTGCAAAAACGCATCAACCGTGAGACCCACCCAGTCCTCCTGTTTTGGTACGCCTTCAGCGATCGGCAACTGTTCATCGGTAGTTTCGTCCCCCGAGGCTTGCGCGAAGGATCGCCTGATGGGCGCTGGCGTCACGGGAAGGCTGGGGCGTTCTACGTCCGTGGGGAAATCCGTGACTCGCATGCCCATGGGTCCAGGATCGGTTGTTCGCCAGCTGGAGGCCTCGGTTCCCGGGCTGGGACCCCCGGAGATCACTTGCACTTTGGCTTTTCTGCCATGTTGAATCGATTGGATGTACTTGTTTATCTCTGGCACTTCGTCCCATGCATTTGAACGGGAATATGTATCCCATGTAGCGGTAGATGGCTCTTCAGCTGTCCATGAGGTCCCTGACCCTATGGAGGATCTGTATTCTTCTCTGGCGTATGCCGATGCTGACTCCGTAGAGACTGTACCTGGCTGGTCCTCCAGAAAAACGCGCGTGGGCTTGGGTGCACGAGTCTCCCAGGGGAATATCTGCTTAATTTTTTCCGGCTCCGGTTTTGTTTCGGGGACCTGGTACCACATGTTCTTTGGAGCCTCGGGATAAGATGCCGGCGGTTGAAAGAGTCGTTGATCATCCGACATGGTATAAGTCCTTTCAGCCAATGCAAACCCTTCCGGCTTGCTGTTCAAAGGAGGCGGTTCCCTACAAAGTCTGAGTGAGAATGGTCCTTTCGGCGAAATCAAGATAGAACTTACCGAACTGCATCCCATTCGGCTTTGGGTGCTTCAAAAGTTTCGACCTCGACTGGCGGAGCGGAAAGGGTTGGAAGTTGCGTTCGGTCCTCAAAGACAGGCTCTGGCTCTAGATGTGCGTGATAGACCTCATTCGCAGCCGAAGGTTCCGACGGAGGGGGTGGAGCGCTGATAGCCTGGTGAGTAGGCTGTTCGCTCTGTATCGTGAACGCTGGTTGGCTAGAATGCGGGAGCACATAGGCAGATACGTGTTCTTCTCCTCGAACATACTGTGGAACAGCACTCCTGACCGGTGCTGCTTCACTTTGAATCGGATGGTGTTCCTCTGGTACAGCTTGCGCGTGATCCACGTGCGACACCTCCAGCCCATGAGGAGTACTGCCTCGGTCATAGAAGACTTCCTCGTGAGGAGCCTGTTTGACCTGGGCGTGGCTATGACTACGTACTGTATGTGGTTGTAGTGATGGCGGTTCAGATTTGAATGAGGTTTCATAATGCGCTCCTAACGCTTGCTCAGAAGAGCTAGCCACGTGTTGATCATGCTGTACTTCTAAGACTTGCCCATAGGAACCAGCCATAGGTCGGTCTCCAGGGGGATGCGAAATCTGCGAGCGAGACGGCTGTGGTACAGTCTCTTGCGGGTAGGTAGTTATGTCACCCTCTACCGCGGCAAACCTACTCGGCAGGGAGTGGACGGGCACCTGAAACGTAGTGAGCAATAAAGGTAGCTGAGGGGAATGCATCATAGTAGAGAAGGTCAAAACCCACCGTTACAACAGGGCGATAATGCCTATCGTAAATAGCCCACCACCTCCCCAACAACTGATTATATGGTGATTCCACGGGTAACACTTGTCTAGGCAAGTTCCAGGGCTTCTGAGCTCCAATGAAGTGGATCAGGCTAATGGTGCTCTGGAAATGCTTATAGGCAGGGATGTACTGGTAGTTGGCGCTGGGAGTGCAGTTATACGTGAAACTCAGCCTATGCCAATTCCGAAAATGCATGTTCAGCAGCCCCTGGTCAGCGCCGTCAAAGCTAATGCCCCTCTCAGCGAGCGCCTTAAGCGCATAGTAATCCTGCAAGTTAGGTCGAAGGACCATGACACCGCTATTGAAAATATCCGGCCAGCCAACATCAGGCGCGGCCGCGAAATCCTCCCCCAATGTTAAGAGTTCATCCGGAGCCCTTACAGCCACGACATCACAGTCAATGTATACTATCTTTTTGAATTGCGTCTGTCGCCAGAGTTCAATCTTGGTGAATGTTGCGATCAGATCCGGACGATCCATCAGCCATAGATTTGCCGGAGTATGATTCGTTGCTGTTTGTACGGGTATGATCTCGTCGTATACCGTCTAAGAAGACCTGGTCAGCGGCAGGTTATGATGAAAAACCCTTGACTGTTCGACACAGGGGCACGTCTGAAGTAATGGAGTTAAGTAGTAGGGCCATACCTGGAGCTCCTTGATAGTGGCATACTGCAAGGTGTCAGGTGTGTAGAGAGCAACGAGCTTGGCCTTCGTGCCATTGTCCCGCAATGAGTGGGCGAGCACTACAGCACCTAGGAGACTAGCTTAGTAAAGATCCATTTGACAATGTTCAATAGATCAATTGTCTACCAGGCAAATAATTATCGCTCAATAAGAGCTAAAATTGGGTTAACAGTGCTCTCGACGTCGTCGGCTGCCCAGGGAAAGCGATTCAATACATACCGTGCAATAAACCGAGCTTCCATCAGGTACCATCTCGACGGTACCTGATCCAGCTCGAACTCCGTAGAGATCGGGAAGGGAGAAACAGGATGAGACGTCAAGGAAAGATTATGAAAGGAAAATACAGAAAGAAATGCCAGAGCGAAGGAGGAAAAAGTGAAAGACAAAACGGTCGACAGGTAATAGCGATCAAGACGGGATCTCCTCTCGTCCCCTCTCGGTCAAGGGTAACGTCAAAGCAAACCAACCAGCCCCACCCGCCAGCATAAGCAACGACACGAGTAAGTGGATCAAGGCGACAGCTTCCACAAGAGCTGCATCGCGTCCAAAGAGGTTACAGACATACCATTCGAACGGTCACTCAGCAGGAAAATTGAGAAGACTGGGCAGTTGAGAGAAACAGTGGCAGCGTAAGAACAAGTAACCAGGAGTATCTACCTAATCTCTGGGGTAGCTGCTCCAAGACTGCTGAGGCGGGTAAGTGGATAAAACATGGTCACGGATACTAAGAAACCCAAAAACAAAGCCAATTCTGTTAACAATTTCTCCGGGACAATGACGATTTGGGGATCCGGTGTCCAATGGCCCTAATACCGTCCTTGATCCTTCAAAGTATCTAGCTGACCGGTAACTGTCTACTTCGTACTCCCAACCAAGGAGCTACTCCAAGACAGCTCTGGCCGGATTGGGCTAACCTGGACCGTTCCTGACTTGCTTAAGTGGGGTCAACGACAGGTAACTTCTTCTTATCAAAGTGCCTTCAGACTTTCTAGTATCATCAATCCCTGTCCTTTAGGCCGTGCCTACCGTTCCACCATCAGCGCTTTGATCCCCAAAGAGATTCATACTAATAATCGTTGAGGTTGGTAAAGGGGTTGTTATTCTCAACCGGCTGGTGAAACAAATCAAACTGACTCAAGAGTCGATTGATATGACCCTTGCATTCATCTTTTGGGAGGGGAAAGTTCCCTTGTTTATGTTTAGTCCCATATCCGAGCAAGGCCACCAACGACAGTGCTACAGGCGAGGAGAAATTTTGACCTCAGTTACCTCGCACACAGTGCGCACCGGCATAAAGACAGAATGTAATGGATGGTGGTAATGATTGGTGGATGAAATATTGATGTGTAGTCTTACATTTGATTGTCTCGCTTTCTAGGTGACACTTCGCAGATACTTCAACTCCTGACACTGTCCATACAAACTCAACCAGCAAGTCTGCGATAGAACAATGCAAAAGACGATAAAATTATCAATGGAAGGATAGAAGACAATAGAGAAAGGGAGGTCAACTCCCACGAGTTACCACATCCGTCTCAATCTCACTTGCGAACAGTCACGGCGGCTTCAGGGTAACAAGCCTGAACAACAGCACCAATGTCCTCCCGTTCTCCCTTCACAGCCCATTCTACGGTCTTCTCGAGGGCCACACGGCTCTCGCGCTCCAATGGCGTGAAGTGACGAGAGCGTGGAAGCATGACGACCTCGCTATTGTAAACAAGGTAGTCTGAGATGCCATCAAGGCAAATCTGAGGGTCGAGAGCAACATCTGCCTTACCCCAGAGGATCGTGGAGCTTGCTTTCAGCGCTCCTGTAGGTCCGTCATCGAACAAACCCGCTCCACTACCAATGCGCCGTAGCTCATTGCCTCCCGCAATGCTATGCAGGTCGGCGATTGTTTGGATCGATTTGCACCAGCGGCCCAATGCCGCCCCATCTCGGTAGTAGCCAACCATGTGCTGAAAGTTAGAGAGCGCACGTTCCTCCTTCACCGAAACTGGATACTCGTCGCCTGCGGCAGTCCGTGTCTTGCATTCTTCAGTCGACGGACCCATAGTGCTCGCCATACATTCTGCGGCATCCCGTGTGGTGAAGTCGACATCACCATGGGAGGTCTGGTGAACCGCCTTTAGGAAGGAAAAGTTACCCCCGCTGCCGAAGTATTTAACAAAGCTCATTGGCAATTGCATCACAAAGATATAGCCCGAGCGCTTTAATTGCCGGAACACAGGCCACAGGGACCTGACGGCTTTGATGAGAGTCGAGCGCGACCGGATTGGTGAGCGAATTGAAGTCTTGAACATTTTCGACGAGGAGGACAGGAGGCGACGAATGTTCGCTGCAGCCAGACCTGGCTGGAAATGAGAAGTTGGTCAGTGAAGCTCAAATACCCATGCACTAACCGACATCCATTGTCGAGTTGCTATACGTACCACTGGCCCATTGGTGACGACAAACCGGTCAGCCAACTGAGGAGCTTCAGCTGCAAGCCGCGTGGAGATAACGCAGCCCCAGTCATGCCCTACGATAATCGTCCGTCGCTGGTTGTTTCCAGTCTCCGTATCTATCCCGTACTTGGCTCTAATGGCAATGATAAACTCTGTCAAGCTCTCCAAGACGTTTGTCGCCGAATATTTGTCCAGAGTATCGCTTCCTCCGTAGCCGGGTAAGTCGACGACGACCAGTGTGGCCGCAGACTGAAGAGAACTGGAGCTCACTATGTATCGCCACACGGCCCAACTATCGGGAAATCCATGGATGAAGATCGCTAGTGATTTTTGGGAGACCGCCGAGTTCTCTGGGGAATCATTGCAAAGGTAGTGGAACTTGAATCCGCTTCGCAGTGTGAGGATGTGATGAGAAAGACCAAAGCATTCCTTCGAGAGATTCCAGAAGCGGTCGCGGGCTATTGCATTGCGACAGAAATTGGGGTCAGTTCTACCGCGATCAAAATGCCTGCAATGTGAGCCTACTCACCTAACTGCAACTCCAAGTTCTCCTTCTCAGAGGGGCGTTTGAAGAAAAGTCCAAGTTTCACAGCCTGAAGTCCGTACAGAATCAGAGTTAAAAACCCGTAAGCAAAAACCACAGCAGATTTGAAGCAATTAGCAAGACGGCCAGCCATGTTGCTAGCAGTCTGGCAGATGACCTGCTCTCCGCTCAGAGAATGACGTTAACAGTAAAGGAAGGAGTTGATTTCAGAAGGAACGCAACAGGTCAGTGACTTTTCTCGCAGGGAAAATTCTAATGGTAAGCTTCAGTGCAATAACACAATAAATTAGAAGGGGAAAAGGAAAAAATTGACCGAATGCACTGGCTTCGGGCGAAAAATAAGCTTAAGCAGTAGATGGAGCTGAGGGGAAGCTGTCTAGCACTATATAAATGATGCGTCATAACGCATGTGATTATGCTTTCTTGCCTGATGCATAAGGCAACACACTTATGCAACGCAACTCACTTTCAACCTGAGCTTATAGCTAGTACCATGATGGTATTACAGGATGCCCATATTTGAGCAGAGCGTATATAATGAGCTACTGATATTGAACATATGGTTGTCGAAAAAGGCCGAGTTCTCACAATCAAAACGCAGAGAACCTCTCCATGTAGGCGAAGGGGAAGCCTTAAATCTCCTGGGAAAAAGCGGTACATTGATAGATACAATTGCTGCAAAGCCTGCTGCAAAGCTACATATACAAGACAAGGACCTGTTACAAAAACAGGGCTGTCAAGTCTAGACGTCTCCATCATAGACGAATATCACACGAGAAAGAAAAACATACAGTACAATATAAACGCCAACCTTGAAAAATGCAGTCAGGTATGTGAGATATCACTCCGCAAATGGGTATTGGTACAGAGCAAGTGCAAGATGCAGGAAGCAAAAACCGTAACTTCGGAAATTTGGAGAAGAAGAGGAGGAGATTCTATCATCAACTCCGCAGCAGATCAAAGGAAGAACCCCAGACTCTCCCGGTTATCGTCTACTAAGCGTCCGTACCTGTCAAGGCAATGTTAGCGCGTCGCAAATTGCAGCCAGGAGGGGGGGCTTACTCTAATAACAGTCTGAAGAACCACACTTCCATGTCGTCATTTCGTAATGCTTTCAGGGCCCAATCCCGGCCTTGTCCCGCAATCTTTGCCGCTGTGTTTTTGCCTTCATCTTCGGTGACAAAGTACCGCATTGTCTCGACGTACTCGTCGCCCACCAAACTCAGAGGAACGTAGTGTACCCAGGGTTTGATCCACTCGTCGTGCCATTCACGAAAAATAGCCACCTTGCAGACTAAACTGTTGCTGTGCAGAAAGGCGTAATATCGGCCACTGAATGCGTTCCCATCGATATCGACCAGATACTTGTAAGCCCATGCATCCTGCTGACCAACCGCATCCACAACCTCAAAGAATTCCCTCTGAGCATCACAGTCGTTGGGGTCACATTGCCCGATGAACGTGAATTTGACGTCGAACAGATCACGATAATCTGCGCGGCTGACTTCCTTGGTTTGCCATTGTCCGTCCGTGGTTTTAGCAAGAACTCTGACATTGTCCACGCTATTGATGTTGCCGACAAAAATCTGACGGTGCTGCCGCCGCCAGCCACCAGCTCGAGAGAACCCTCCGGTTGTGGAACCCCTCCAGAACATCTTTTCTTGCTTCTTATCCCAAGGGTAATCATTTTCCTCCGCGTAGGGGACCTTGTTAACCCAGTACCAGGGACTCGGGTAGAGGATATCTTGAAAGCTGGAGATTTTGCTCTGCGAGAAAATTGGGAATAGATCGTGAACCACGTCAAAAGCATTCGGGCGATCAAAGAAGCCGTAGGTGTTCCTCAGTGAAGGGGTATTGCAGATATCGGAAAAGGCAGTGGTATTGTAGATAAAACCCGGATCTCCACGTTTGTAGGCTACGGCGTTATCTGGCGCATCCTCGTTCAGGGATCGGGCGGGGCTGTCCACCGGGCAGGAAGCTCGAGAGTCGGTCCATGTGGGCTGATGTGCATATCGGTTGAAACGTGTCGTACGCACTTCATCGATCCGATCACCCTTGTTCAAATCTTTAGGCCGAGGCGACCATGCGTTTTTCGGCGATTGGTTCTGGAAGGATTTCGGAAGGACACTGCCCTTCGCAATACTGACCATCCTGCGCAGATCATCGCTCGGAATGACGACTCGAGGCTCATCGTGGGTGTTGAAAACGAGGTCCATGTCTGGTAGAAACTCCACAAAATCACTCATCATCCCAACAGTAGCATCTCGCTGCCATTTGAGTCCGTCACCACCTCCTTCGACCAGAGTGACCTTTCCCTTTCTGATGAGCACTCCAATCACAGCATTGTCATATCCAAGCGCCTCTCGCGCACGTTCACGAATCACCTTTGGTTCGATCGCCCAAAAAGGGAGCAAGGAATGGTAAATCGTGTCGTATTCATCGATCAATTGGACGCCCCTCGACTGAGCGAACTGAAACCATTTATCGAAATGCGGCGGGGGGTGCATATGATATCGACGACGGTATTCATTGACGGCCTCGGTCAGAGTCTTGGACTGCCGCGAATACAGCTGTTCGAATTCCTGCTCTGCATTTCCGACTAGAGTGGCAATTGGGTGCCGATCTGTGGGAAAGGGAGTTATCGCGGGGCTTTCTGGCTCCTGTTTCTGTTGCTGCGCATTGCTAGAAATATGTACTGAAGGAGGGTGTGGAATAGCTGGAGGAGATTGATTTAAAGGTAAGTCGGTATCATGGTGGCTTCTTCTCAGAAAGACAACCGAGAAGCCTGCGAGGACGACGACACCCAATAAGAACGCAATTCTTTGAAGTCGCATACTGCCATCGGAGGGGCTGTCTTAGCTATTTATGCGAAAAGATTGCCGAGGGGGGCATTGAGACAATTCCGGTGGACACAGGAATGTTTGTTGTCTATGTCATGTAAGGGTTGTGCGAGTGTGAAAAGGAGAAGCAGTAAAGGATAAGGGCGGGGACGATGAAGACCGCGAAAGATAAATTGTGAATGGGAAAGAATACCCCATGGAATCTAACTCAAGTAGACGACAAGCAATCAAGTAATAATTCGATTGTTCGATGCGAAATTCATGGAAATAGTGGGACCGAAACTCTCTTCAAAACACCCCCAAATTTCTCCCTCATTTCATCCGTATCTAATTAAAGCTAGCTAGATACGTAATCTGTCGTCCGACCACAAAACATGCTAATTGCACCAGTGCACCCACCGCTAAGAACTTTAAGGTTCTGGGAGGCCTCTTAGGGGGCATTCCAGACCATTCAAGCGCCGACCAGAGTTTGATGTGCCAAGGATCGATGGTGCAGGGGTGCTCAAACTTGGAAGGCTGGCTCAAAGCAATGGAGTATTAAGACCCTACAGGAATATCCGTTCCTCCAGTGGCCATTGCTAATTTCCGTGCATTCATTTCTCATGCTTGAGAATAATCTGCATTAGGGGACCCTGCAAGTATTTCAGAATGAGTATTTCAGGAACCACATTTATTGTTGATGGCGGAAACGTTTGCCCGCGTACTATGCCCTTTAGGTGCCTTAATTTTACAGCGGTACATAGATAGTACGGAAGTTTGCAGTGGCCCTGATGATGGGAATCTTGTACTGCAGTAATTGTGCTGATTCTGCAAATGTCTCTTAGTTAGCATAGTGACATTGGGATGTGGCAGTGAAAATGCCATTTATATATAGTATTTCATCTTCAGCCTTTCAGCCGCGGATCTTCCTGTCAAAGGAATGTACCAATCAGGGTAAAACAAGCCTGCTCGAAATAGTGACCTAGTGCTTCTTATCCTGTGAAAACATCCAATAGCAAGCTACATTAAGTGCAAAAGACCCCAGTGTTTGGAGAACATATGTTTGCGCCTGAGCAACATGGAAATACGCTGCAAGACACAATGCTGCGACCAGCAGAACATGCACAATATAAAACATCTGTCGTCTTATATGTATCGATGCTGTTTTCATGGCCCACAGTCCACTGGTCGATCCAACGGGCCGTGCAAGGAGGAGGATGAAGATCGTGATGACAATTCCGCACAATCCCCACTGGACATCCAAATCGCGTATACGTTTGGCCAGCAAAGAGTTGAAATCCGGGTGAGGTGATTGCACGAAAAATGACAAGTACAGAGTGGCATGCGCGATCAATAAAGGTGAGAGGACTACCCGGCCAAAGAGACGGTGGAAAGGCGTCAACGCGGATTGTGGGATGGTTGTCAAGATCGACACAACGGACGGTGATGTCGGTCTGGATGCGGATATATACCAGACCGGAGACATCAACACCTGGAATGGCAGCTGCGAAACCGCAACATGGCCCAGCGCTTTGGTTAGGTGGAGGTAATCTGACAGAAAAGCTGCCATTTAGCTTGCGCCCATGAAAAAAAAAATATACTATCTTAGTGTAAAGAGCTGTGGATATTGTTGTCTGCGCAAGGGACGGCCAGACGACACGCCAAAAAAAAGAGAAAATACATACCCTCACCACTCCTCCACATAGAGAGCCCCAAAAGCCAACCAAGCCAAATCAAACAGACAACATATTGTGCCCCAGTCTCCGACCAGCCGCGAAAAGGGGCGGATTCCCACCATGATCTGTGTGCTCGCCGAGAATCGCTTGCATACTCCCCATGCGAAAAAGAGCTCTTATAGCATCTGAACGCGATAAAGGCAATAACAACAGAAAGTTGAGCGTAGTAACCCCGAAGATCAAGAAGCTCGCGGCGATGCTGCTGCTCGGCTGGAGAAACAAATGTAAAGTGCCAGGGCCACTGCAGCGACATACCGGCTGTATGGTTGTTGGACAGTTACGATGGTTGGATCCTGACTAGACATGAGTGCAGAGAAGGAACGGAAATATCAGCGCAAATCATTTACATGCTGGTAAGTTTGACAGGCATATCATTGAAGTAGCTAACTAGTGTTCTAGATAAGCCGGGCTTTAGGCGTAGAGAATGGGAAAAAAAACAACCGTCAGCGATAGGACTCGAACCTATGCGGCCGAAGCCAAGTGATTTCTAATCACTCCCCTTAACCACTCGGGCACACTGACTTCATATTTTAACGTAGATTTTATTTGCTATATCATCATGGAGAACGGAAAGTTATTGTGATTACTACTAATGCCAGGATACAGATAGTATGGGAGGACTCAGATATGTTTACAACAGACAGTACTATAGCTGGATGCAATACTGGTGCAAATGTTTATACTCTGAATACTTTCAGGCACCATATGAAACACACTAATCCACATTTATAAAAGTATCTGAATGCTGTATTGCATGGTACTAGCCGTTCCATGACATAAAGTATCCCCATGTACGAACAGAAATAAGAGCAGGGCTAAGATACATTCTAAATTGCAGTAATAAAAGTAGTTCCATTCATATACCTCAAGGACGCCAGAATACTAAGTGATATAATTGGACTCCTTGTATAATGAAGATGTTTAGTTTTCAAGGGAGACTTGCAGGCCTCCTCTGTATAGGTATTTCATAGATACATTCAATAGTATTATGGCGAGGATCTTTCATCTCATCATTTACATACAGACTTACTCATATGCTATTTTATATTCGTTCACTCATAATGCATAACAATAACATAAACATAGCCTACTGTCCCTTGAACGCAGCATACTTGCAGTAAATGTTATGGCAGAAGGTCTGCCTCAGTGTCATCACAGCCTCAGTATCAAGCAGCAGCAAGGCCTAGAAGACGCCGACACCGCAGAACCCATTCTTACAGTCAATAAACCAGATTAGTGTTATCCCACCACCCTAGGTCAGCGTGCACCTCCCCATACCCACCATCCACATCTACTAGGTGAGCATGCCTTCCAGGCTTTGGCCCAGTTTTATTCCTGCTTTAAGGCCTGCACAGAAAAAGTCACCCATAAGAGATACAGCACAGCCTAGTGGCCTGCAGTTACCTCAGGACTCAAATGATACTGGGATATATCATCAATAGTCATGGGTTTAAACAGTTTTCCATTGTTGGCCAGCAGCAAATAGATAATTTTAAGGTAGCTCAGCCCTGACATAAAGAGACCATGGCCACCAAAGTCACCGCGCCCATGCTTGTTAATATCTACACTACTGCCAAGCACTGCTCATCCCTCAGCCTCTAGGTTGTCTAGGTTAAGGTCCACAAGGCAGTCATACAGGTCTTCACACATCACAGGGTAGAACTAGGCATTATTAATACCAAGCAGGCCAAAGATGCGCTGCTGCATCTATTCACTAAGTGTGCGCCCCATCACCCACTCCACCACCTAGCCAGCCCAGTCAAGCCCTGGGCTGTACATGAAGTCTGTGCTAGGCTAGAAGCTAAGAGTATATGAAAACAGTTCCTCAACTAATAGGCGCTCACCCTCTTGGGGAGGGGCAAACTTCTCACTCCACTTACCAATGCGTGGGGTTAAAAAGTGGTAGTAGATGCCTAAGCTATGCGTGAGCAACATCTTAAGTGTAATGGGGCGGGCCACCGGCTCAAGAATAGGGGTTTTGCCATCCTTAGAGAATCTAGTTAAGACCTATTTAGCAGCAAGCTCAGGTGTAACTGATGATAGGTCGCCAGTTAGAGTAAGTAGCCCATCCTTAACGCACTGCAGGGCAGTGATGGCAGTGACCAGCTTAGTTGCTGAGGACAGGACATCATCAAGCTGCTGCGGACGCTTCTCACCAGACAGTAAGGTACGCTGGCCGAGAGCCTTGTTATAAACAAAGTGACCCTCAGCGTCAGTGGCACAAATTCTGCGCTGTTGATTCTGCCAGCGTTGATGAACCACTGAAAGCCAGTCTCAATATCGTCGGCCATTTGGACAATTATGATTGCTTGGAATAATCGAACCGTTGAAGTGAGAATACATCTTGTATTTATACATACGCGGCCTAATTCTATTTGCCGTGGGAATAAGCACTATTTAATATGAGGCATGCATGTCTTACTGCTTCTGGACCCCTAGACCCCTATTAATTTGCTAACCAAATCCTTAAATGAATTGCCAAGATTGCGTGTAAGCTGTCATGACTCGAGATATATAATTTTAACCCGGCAGGGATGTGCTAAGCACGAGTCCATGACAGGCGACAATCATAGCGCTTACTAGGGTAAGATGCGGAGCCAATAATGTGATTATTATCCGAGCTTACAGTGGATATGGGACATTCACTAAGGCTGACCCGATCTGTAAATCCATATCCATACTTTAGTTTGGGCAAAAGTCAGCTGAATCCAACATATATGGATATGGTTAACCCACTTGGGTGCATACGACCCTGGTTGGGATTTACCTACCGCATATTGCTGCTAGAGCTGCCACAGGCGCCAGCCGCACCAAGCCATTGCCCAAGGCTTGTTTATAGTATAAGTTCCACGACTTTATGAGAGGTGAAATGCTCAGCTTGCACTGAAGATGCGGGGATAGAGTATAAATAATAACACAGTGGACAATGCTGATGTTGATCTGCCTCGCGGTACAAGCCTCTGGGGCACTAGGCATCCAAAAGATATCAGAAAAGTTTTGCACCAGTATTGCATCCAGCTGTACTCTGTCTAGCATGACAGAATTTCGATTCAAGGGACATTCAACATTAGAACTCGCCTGTATTGCGAAGGGTGGGAGTAAGCGAAACAATCCCCATTACCGCCCTTGGTTTAATCGCCAATTTCCTCACTCATGGCTACAATAGAGAGGTATACCAATGTGAGAACCATAACTGAGTTCCACTTTTTTGACGCTATGTAACTGTTCTCTTCGTCAACTGCAGCAAGATATCCCTCCCATCTTGTCACATCTATATTCGAACTCAGTATACTGTAGGGAGACGGTCTTACCGTTCATAATATCTTACAAATGCTTCCATCCAAAGCCCAGCCGCCTGGCTTCTGCATAGTAGGTACCGCATTGTAAACTCTGGGCTTGTCCACCGTTGTATTGATATTAATCAGCCTAATAAGAGCGTAAAATTGGCATTCTCTTCAATCCCAGTCAGTGTGCCCGAGTGGTTAAGGGGAGTGATTAGAAATCACTTGGCTTCGGCCGCATAGGTTCGAGTCCTATCGCTGACGTCTTTTTTCCCCTTCGTTTCGTTTCCTCTTCTTTTTTTACCCTTTCACCTAAGTCTGATACCAAGGTATCGATTTGCCCAAGTCCCAAATACACGATATTGCTGGTTACGCATGATGGAACAAAGTCTACTTCATGAACGCCATGGGATTATTTCATTCAGTGAGTCAGTTGGCCTGACTATTTCTCTAAGTGGACAAGATTGTCAAGTTTCCAACCCGGGCCCCACAGAACCGCAA
Organism: Aspergillus lentulus; assembly: GCF_010724455.1. Next base: position 362,758 of record NW_022983877.1, on the reverse strand, counting down.
GTCCTATTATTTACTCCCGCTACCCCTATTGGAAGGCTCCGTTAGGACGTGGGTATGAAGTGGTCATGCAAGAAGTAGCATAATCAAACAACTAAGCCTAGGGTGAAGTCTGCATGGCCTCCTCGTGGCCGCCCGCGGCAGTCGTAGCAAAGTACCGGACATCGACATCTTCATCCTGCTGCAATTTCTCTAGACTGGGCACGATTCTCTGCTGGATAAGCTCCTGACCCCGAGTCGACGGGCTCGCTGGTTTCCCAGCTTTCTCGAGCTCGGATAGCGTCCCTTCGGCGGGAAGGCGACGTAGTGTGTCGATCAATACAGCGTAGGATTTGGCGACATTGAAGCGGATATTGGGAATCTCATCCGTTACGAGTCTGTCTAGAATAGGAAGGATTGAGTTTTCGATAATGTCCAGCGAGACAACGGGCGCAAGAGTCTAACATAGTCAGTAATCGCCCAGCACTCGGAAAGGCCCAGAGAAACTCACCGAGATAGCAAAGCATGTGGTCATTCTGTAGAGATAGTTAGGGTGTTGTCCCATGGCCATAACCTTCGGGATGATAGAGCCCTGAGCCCATTCGACTCCGAAGACTTCTGTGAGCTTTCTCAAATTTTGAGTGGCAGCTTCTCTGATAGAGAAGACAGTGTCACCGAGCCAGCCCATGCACAAGTCGCTGAGCTGTTCGTCAAAAAATTTGACACCCAGCTGACTAGCAAGAAGAGGGATGTACTCGATGATGGCAAGTCGAACTCTCCATTGCTTGTCTTCAGCTAACTGGACAATGGCAGGGAGAAGCGACTGCGAAAGGAGGTCGATGCCAATGACTAAAACGATTAGATATAACCGATGACAAAGTTGTGCCTTGAAACTTACCTTTGTTGACCAATTCCAGCTTGGAAATGATATGCAGGCGAACATCGGGGAACTCGTCTTTCAGCATCTGAAGGAACATCGGGAGCAGATGGGCAATGGTCCTAAACGCATATCATCAGCATTCATGTCCAAGCAAAAGAACAGTATCACTCTGACTCTTCTTTCCCGAGGATCGGGGCCAGTCCGCTGATTTGAGTACCCAATGCCGCTCGCACATGCTGCGATGGATCCGAGACAAGATCCTCCACACTCGTCATAATCTCGTTAAGCAAGGTTTCCCGGTCAATCAAGCTGCAGAAACCTATTCGCCATCAAGTTAGCCATGTCCTAGTCTGCATAAAAGCATTACATACCTGGAATTTGGCCCGCAATAGCAGTACGAACTTCAGCCTCTGTGTCCTTCAGAAGCTTAACAAATGAGGGCACCATGTCGCGAGTAACAACCTCTTCGTGCACAGCTTTAGCGATCTGTTGTGGACTATTAGCACAGCCTAAACAGGATAACCAAAGCCGCACCGGGGACAAAATACCTTCTCGTATCGATCAGCAACCATGTATCTCACTCTCCAGCTCTTATCCTCGAAAAGATTGCGCAGGGAGGTCAACAGGACACCATGACTGGGTTGTTGCTCCTTGGGGATTTCCTCGGCGATAGAGATGAGAATGTCCACAGTCAACAAGCGCACGCTGTCTTGATCGTCACTGGCCAAGTATTGGAACAAGGGTATTATTTCTTCAATAATCACTTGTGTCTGCATTTCCTTGACAAACTTGGCAAGATTATTTGCCGCCTGTCGTCGCACCATCGGCGTCTCGTCATGTACAAGGCCTCCGAAATATTGGCGGAGACTTTGCTGCAGTGGCGGTTGTGATTTCCTGTAGGGAACGCAATAGAGTCCTGTGGCTGAGACTTTCGATGTGAACCAGTCGGCTTTCGAGAGGCGAATAACCATGGGGATGAAGTATTCTTCGATCTGCTTCTCGGATAATTCCTCACCGATCTTGTTGAGCGACTCGACCGCCTAGCTTTCTGTCAGCAAAAGAAACGACATACCCAAAGCGCTGCTTTTTACCTTCTCCCGCACCAATGGCTCTTCAATGGCTGCCAAGTTCTCCAGGGGAGAAAGAAGTACATGACCAAATTCCGGACCACCAACATATTCCACGAAACTGCCCAGCTCATCGCTTAGAGCGGTTAGGACTTCGTCTTCGTCCTCGACAGAGTCTGCGGAAACCGTAAATTAGATCTAAAGTCTTGTCACGCCTAAACTTTGGTCGAACTAACCATCGAGGAAAGGAATAAGTTCGTCCCGAGTTCTCTCCGGTCCTAACGCCAATGCAATCGTAGAAAGACGGCGTATAGCGTTGATGCGAAGAGTAACCTCATCGTGCTAAAGGAGACGGCGCACGCGACTATCAGTATGTGTTGAAATGAGATGACGTGCGTGAAAGAGCAACTGTACCTTCAGTTCATCAATGAGAACGGCAATGGGGTAGAGCTCATCATTTTCTCCCTGACCCTCCATCGCGGGAAATTCTGTATGCTTTTCAATGTACTATTGAAGGGGTGAAAAAAAGGCTAACGAGGCAGGGATGCGGGCAGGTTCAAGACCTCAGCAGGAATTGGAATTAATGTTGGTAGATCAATCCGGTATGACGCGAACTGAACAGGGGCTCCAGAAGTTATTTTGTGGTCGACACAGAGAAGCTGTCGAGAACAGGATAAAATGATCAAGCACCTGCTCTTAGATTGATATTAGTCGCTGTTGATAGCAGAGTTCTAGTGGTATAGGAAGGGATAATGGTTAAACCCCGGAGCGAGGTTTCGTGGGGTTTGGGCCGCCGCAGGACACTTGACTTGAATAGCAGAATTACCTGGACAATTGAGTTTGAACTCAGCAAAACAGCAATTCGTTGCCCGACAGTAATGGAAGAAATAAAATTCCTAACTTGAGAAAGGAGAATAGCCTCGAGTGAGTCTGTAGAGGCTGGTATCAGGACGGCTACTATTCTTATTAAGGCGAGCTGCGACGGTCGCTGGTGCTCACCTGAACCTGAGGCACTAGCACTAGTACTAGCTGCTCCTGTGGCTGGTGGGGGTTAAAAGCAACCAAGGCAGAGTCTGAGGCCCTAAGGAATCAGGAGGGGTGAAATCGTGGCGGTGCAATCCATCTGTGGCTTGATTGGCGGAGGGTCAAGCCCCAACAGAGACAAAAGTGCCACGGACTCTATGACTGCGATTGTCTGCCCGACATTGGAGAACAGACAGAGCATCGGCGGAGTTACCAACGCTGTTAATCTGCGTTGAATAACTCGGACATTCATTCTCACTCCACACCAGTTCGTTGGTAGGATTCAATCGTTGTCTGATCGCGGCGTTCCTTCTATACAGTTCCTACGAACAAGCCCCTCATCATGCCCACCATCTCGGTCGATAAGGCCGCGCTCTTTAAAGAGCTTGGTCGGGAGTATGTTTCTTGTGTTCAATGTCCTCAATTATTTTGTGACTAATCGTATCTTCAAGGTATACGACGGAGGAGTTCGATGAGCTGTGCTTCGAATTTGGTACGTTTTGACTCATTCATTCCACCTTTTTTTGCGGGCTCTCTCGCTGACGGCTTTTTTGTAGGCATTGAGCTCGACGAAGATGTAATGCGCCCTCGAACACCTTGAGAAATATGATTGAACATTGCTAAGAAAATCAGACCACAAATTCGAACAGACCCATCGTCGATGGCAAGCAGGAACCACCCCAGCTGAAGATCGAAATCCCCGCCAACCGGTACGCATACTTTTCGGCAAATGTTGAACACTCCAATCGTATATACTGAGACTTTTCTACAGTTATGATCTGCTATGTTTCGAAGGTATCCAGCTCATGCTCAACATCTTCCTGGGCCGGAAGCCTCTTCCCAATTACCGATTGGTTGAGCCCGCCAATGGACAGCTGGAAAAAATCATTGTCAAGGAAGATGTAAGTGGCCGTGGTTTGGAATTCAGTGTCGCGTCAATATGGACTAAACAAATCTTCGACCAGACCATGAAAGTAAGGCCGTTAGTTTCCGGAGCTATTCTTCGCAACATCAAATTCGACAAAGCCCGTTATGAATCCTTCATTGCTCTGCAAGACAAACTTCACCAGAACCTTGCCAGACAGAGAACTCTTGTGTCGATCGGTACCCATGACCTGGACACTATCCAGGGCCCCTTCACCTACGAGGCACTGCCACCAAAGGACATCAAGTTTGTGCCTTTGAACCAGACGAAAGAACTGAACGGCGAGGAATTAATGTCCTTCTACGAGGTATGGAACCGACCGTCCATGGCTCATCGCAATTAATACTTACCCCTATAAACAGAAAGACAAGAATCTGGGCAAATATCTTCACATCATCCGCGACTCCCCAGTTTACCCCGTCATCTACGACTCCAAGAGGACTGTCTGTTCCCTGCCTCCAATCATCAACGGTGACCATTCAAAGATTACTTTAGATACCAAGAATGTCTTGATCGAGGTTACGGCTCTTGACAAGACGAAGCTGGACATCGTCACCAAGATCATGGTCACGATGTTCTCCCAATATACCTCCGAGCCCTTCACGTACGTATTGGTCTGCTTCGCCCTGTACACCTGATACTAACTCATTATTGCGCAGTGTTGAGCCTGTCCAGATTGTCTCTGAACACAATAACGAGACCAGAGTTGAGCCTGACATTGCACCTCGTACCACTCAGGCCGAGGTTTCTTACATCAACCAGTGCTGCGGACTGGAGCTTTCTCCCGAGGAAATTTGCAAGCTCTTGACCAAGATGGCCTACCAAGCAAGGCCGTCTGCATCTTCGCCCGATCTCATTGACGTGGATGTCCCCCCCACCCGCGCGGACGTGCTTCACCAGGCAGATATCATGGAGGATGTTGCCATTGCGTACGGTTTCAACTCGCTCCCACGGTCTTTCCCCAGCAAGTCGGGTACGATTGCTCAGCCGCTACCCATCAATAAGCTCTCCGATATTGTCAGAATGGAAGCTGCAATGGCAGGCTGGACAGAGGTCTTACCCCTCATCTTGTGTTCTCACGACGAGAACTTCGCCTGGCTCAACCGCAAGGATGACGGCAACACCGCTGTCAAACTGGCAAACCCTAAGACCGTAGAGTTCCAAGTTGTCCGCACAAGCCTGCTTCCTGGTCTCCTCAAGACCATCCGTGAGAACAAGCATCACGCAGTACCCATCAAGATCTTCGAGTGCAGCGATGTTGCCTTCAAAGATCTGGCCTTGGAACGTAAAAGCCGCAACGAGAGACACTTCGCTGCAGCTTGGTACGGCAAGACGAGCGGTTTCGAAGTTGTGCACGGCTTGCTCGACCGCCTCATGGCCATGCTCAAGAGCGCCTTCATCACAGGTGAGGAGGGTCTCGACAACGCAGCTATCGGCGACTCGCATTACTGGATTGAAGAGCTCGACGGTAAGTCTTATATGCTCTTTCGTTACGTGTATGTATCGGGTACTAACTCGGTCTTAGAACCCACATACTTCCCGGGTCATGCGGCATCCATCCACCTTCGTATTGCTGGCAAGGACCACGTCATCGGTGCCTTCGGTATCTTACACCCTACAGTATTGGAGAAGTACGAGCTCAAATACCCCGTGAGCACGCTGGAGATCAACATTGAGGCTTTCTTGTAAGGAATTGTCAAGGCAGATGGGGGAGTGGTTTTACCAAAATTATAGATATATTCAACTATCCCTTGGCACAAAGAAGTTACGGCGTTGGAATCACGACGTACCTTGAATATGACATAGAAAATGCCTACTTTCTTATCTGCTAGAGTGGAGAACATACACATTCTTGGCAAGTTCCAGAAGAAGAAATTGCCGGACTCCAGCTTGACGGCGTACGTCGACTTTTTTGGATGGTAGAATCTACAAGGGACAGTTGCTATTGCACAAGTGTTATACGACAGCTACGCACCCACTCAGGATAAAATTTAGGGAAGTCCAGGGAAGTCTAAGTGAAAGACCGCCTGCTTAACAAGTCGACATAGCCCATCCCGTAGAACCCGTCCAAGTAGAGTCGCAATGTCAACGACTTCCCGTTCCGCAATCTCATTTCATTGAAGCATCACTTTTAGTATCCTACCTAGGTCTTTCACTAGGCATCTAGGAGAGAGCTGTAAGCCCGAGAGAGATTCTCCGGGCAGCTGCGAACAATATTGTCGGAAGGGGAGACAACTGAAGTTCATGTAGTGTTCTTTATTGCGTGAGGTAGGAAGTAGGTAGGTAGGTAGGATGACAGGAACGAAGAAAAGAAGAGCAGGGCCTATTTTAGAGAAAAGAAACCAGATTACTCCTGGGCGTAAGCCTCCGCACCGGCACCCTCCTGGCCTTCAGCGGCCTGCTGCTCAGCGAGTCGCTGCTGCTCGGCGAGCTGCTGAGCGGCGAGAGCCTTGGCACCGTAGTCCTGGCTCATGGGCTGCAGGACGGGCTGCTCCTCCTTGGGCTCGATGATGGTGACGGAGTCAGGGAGGGTCTTCTGAGGACCGGCCTTGCCCTCGGGGTCGGAGCCGCGCATGATCTTGACCTTGATACCAAGAACACCCTGGCGGAGAAGGACGTGACGGGTGGCGCTGTCAATGAACTCCTTGGCGGGCTGACCGGAGTGGATCATGAAACCGTCCTGTACAGAGAGGATAGAGTCAGTCACACAGTTCCCGTATCGTTGCTTGCACATCCCGTATCCCGGACACCCTTCATTCATCTTCCTTCATAGTTTCTCTTTCCCTTGAGCAAATTCCACCAAAGCACTATAGACGTACCGTGAACTTCATGGACTTGGCACGGGCAGCACGCAGCTTTCCGGAAACGACAACCTCACAACCCTTGGCACCGCTCTCCATGATGAATCTCAAGACACCGTAGCAGGCTCTGCGGACGGCCAGACCGTTGAGGAGCTTGTAGCGGAGGGACTCGCACTGAGCGACGGCGGACAGACCGCGGTTCTGGACCTTGGCGGCATAGAGGGAGACGGAGTTCTCGGGGAACTTGAAGCGCTTCTGGATGAGGGAGGTGAGCTCGCGGATGCGGCGACCCTGCTCACCGAGAACCTCCTGAGTGTGGGTGGCACGGATGACTGCGCAAAAAAAGAGCATCCGTTAGCATCATGACACTATTCCCCATGTAATTTCCTGGCGACAAATTGTCTTCCTCCCATTGCGTCCCCAATTTCGTGGTTTCCCAATCTTTTCTGACCTCCTTCAAACCCCCCAATAACCTAACGGAAAAAATACTTATGATCGGGCGAACGTACTGATGTCGGTGACAGTGGGAGTGACACGGACTTCAACACCAGAGTAGCCCTCCTCAGCCAGCTCGCGCTGGAAGAACTCGTTCAACTCGGCATAGAAGACACCGTCGGCGACGAACTTGCGGCGCTTCGAAATAGCTCCCTGGACAGCGGCCATGATTGCGTTTCTGCTGGTTGGTTTCTAGGTTGTCGAAGAAACGGCCGTAGCGGTGCACCAAAGTTGGGAAGTCGTTCGAGGGCGAAGTGGTCGGCAGTCGTCAGACCAGATTTGAGATATTCCGCGTTAGTGGGGATTTTCTGGGAATAGGGCTTGTCCTTCCTTTCTGGGATAGGGCTCAACCCTCGCTTGCACTTCGCCGTCTCCTTTCCCTAATAGGAATAGTCCAAACAACTAGCTTTCAGAGCTTAATCCCTGTTCAGGCGCTCAGGCATCAACTGGCTGACTGTCTACCGAGTCCCCTTCTACAGCTTCTTTCAGGCTAATATCGAGGTAGCTACCCGCCAGCAGCCTTCGCAGTCTTCAACCCTTGCCGTAGGAATATTCGTCATGTTCTAGGCCTAGCTTAGGCCGATCCTTTGTTGTAATCATCGCATAATATAACATACATCAAATCGTGAACTGCAATCAAGTGCTATGTGCTTTATCATCGTTCATTGTCTGCTTCATTCCTATTGCATTTCAAGCTCCATCTGACTCAGATTTTTCGGCTCCTGAGAGTTCTCCTTTCCCTTTGAGAAACTAAGATTTGAGATTCCTGAGGCCACTGCTGCCATTCCGGTCGGGGCAGCGTTGCCGGTCACATTGCCAGGAGCTCCGCTTCCGACAGCATGATGGGCTGTCTCAATACCCGTCAAGACCGGCGTTGACTCAGAGGCGGGACTACCACGACGGGCAGAGGGAGTGACGCTGGTCGAGCGGACTCCATTCATCTCCGCATCTGTCCGACCAAATGCTTCGCTCCACCATCTGACTTCATTGATACGCGGGAAAATCAGGCGTTCCTTGCCGCGCTTATGATCGTCTATCTGAGGATCATACTTGGGATTGAGGAATTGGTCTCTCCGGGCAAGGAAGTAATCCCACACGCTCCGAGTGCGCTCCTTCGCCTTCATCTCTACCCGCTCCTTTTCGCTATTGAAAAGGAATGTACCATATTGGCATGAATAGAGATGGTAGAGCAGCCGCCTAAGAAATCGCTCGTTGAATTCGAATCGTGTCGGGTATTGGTATAACAGTTGGTAGGTCGCATCGAGGAACTGATGAAAGACCGGGCTTGTTTCCTTCACCTTGGTTACCTCTTTTTCGGAGGCAACGCTTCTGGGGGCGGAGCCTGGCTTTCTGGGACTGTCAGAGTCACAACTTTGCATCTCCCCTTCCGAATCCGGGAGAGAGTCGCGGCTTGTGTTGTCCCTGTTAAAGAACCCTTTTGCGCTGAGGAAAGCATTCTCTATGGCTTTGCTTGCACCACCGCCCTCTCCGAATCCACGACCGGAATCGCCCCCAATTCTTTCGTTTTCAATTTGAAACCACTTTTCGCTGCTCAAAGGACCCGTTCTGTGACGGAACATGTGGCCAAAGGAAAGCCAGTCCTTCTCCACGAGTACCATAAACCCTTCCATCGTCCTAAAGTAAGGATCAAGGCATATTTGACTCAGAGCACTCAACTGGCCCGTACGATCCCATCCATCCGAGCAATGAATGAGCACATGCGAATGCTGTAAGCCGACTTGACGAGCTATCAACCCGGCGCCATCCAGAATGCCAGCAATATGTTTCAGCCATCCACTTCGTGCAAGTTGATCCCTATTAGGTCCTAACGGCGTGACATCAGAGTCTTTAAGAGCATCAACAACCTTGTTGAGCGAGTCCCGCATGACGTGAATGTTGTCAATGCCGAGGTAGGCCTTCGTAGCAAACTTGTAATTGTCCATATTCTCTGATCCCAGACCAACGGCTTGCATAGCAAATGCATTGACTGTCGGTCGTGCATCAACAATTAGATTATGCTGCTGAGCACCATAAATCTGAGGTTTTTCCTCAGGATCTCCACGGAACGACTCCAGCATTTCGTCTTCCAATTCCTCGGCGTTTGTCAAATCAGTCAGCATCTGGCTTGATGAAACGTCACCTTGTGTCGAGCTCGGTGAATCATATTCCATATGTGGTGGAGTGAAATTGGCCAGTGGCCTGTCTGTACGGGATGTTGAGAATATTGCTGCCAATAGCTTCTCATCCTGGATGCTTCGGTTCTGCCGTACACCTACCAGAGGCTGAGAGCTTCTCGTGATCGAGCAGTTGTTGATGGGATGGCGATACGTTAGGACAGGTACTCTTGCTCTCGACCGATAACGAGCCGCGTAGTTAAGCGTATTGTCTGAAATGGACGACGGCACCGGTAGAAGAGCGGGGTATGTGGGCGAAAACTGAAACATCCAAAGTCAATACAGCGATCATGAAGCTACTGACGAAGGAGACGAAGTACCCCGTAGTCCGTATTTATCTCGGAAATCCGCCAGCCATTGTCGTTGCCATCACAACCCACGCCCTGCCTAGCCCACTCTTTGCGTGCATCGTACAACTCCCAACCGTTGAATTCCCGCTCCGGTGGCGGCGGCTGATAAGTGAAGGCATAGAGTTTGTCGATCCGGCCGACTTTGCATGTCCAGAGTTTTATGCTTTCATATACATCGCGAGCTTTACTCTCACTGGCGAAGTAGAAACAAACGAACGTAAAGTCTCGACAGCGCAAGCGAATCGACGACGGCTGGCGGGATGCGGCGGGAGTTGGGCGGCATGTACAAAATGAGATGATAGGATAGGTTATCCACAGCTCCCTTGGTCGAACAGGTGTACCCTGAGCTTGCGCCGTCTCGGCTCCTTGGGGTATGTGGGAGAAGATAATATGGTGAGGGGTGAGGTGTAGCGTGCCGACGACCTGTTCACCACGACGCGCCAAGGTCACATCTTCAACCTGAGAGTCGAGGGAAGGAGGAGTACAGTCAGATCCATGCGTTTTCTCTCAACTCGGATTGTATGTAGTCATGGATCAAACCTTAGCGATCCGTGTTCTCTCCATCCTATGCTATTTCCGTGTCCGCATAATCTTCATGGTTAGGTATGACAGACAAGCTGGCTCTATTTCAGGACGGTCGGAGGACTGCGATGAGCCGTTTAATACTCCTAGTCTATGAGCGCAGCGAGTCAAGGCCAAAGGCAGAATAGCGATGTCATTGACAAAATTGCAGATTTTCGGAAAAGTCTCGAGGTGGGAGAGCTCTCCAACCACAAGAAGTTGAAGCCCGATTCGGTCAGATGCGGAGCCCCTCGCTAGCTACGTCAAATGCCTACCGACCGCTCAAGGCAGGTAGGTAGTTGTCTGCCCTACGGGGCATTAAAGTGAGTTGATATGACCGGACAGTCAGTGATTATCGTTATTGTGTCTGAATGACTTCCAATGCCTCCTAATAGCTTCTTTTTGATATTCGACCGCATCTTAAGTCGTTGAATGGATTCAAAGATTGTTGAGCACTAATGAATCCCGGCGTCTGTGACTGATTACCTGTTTTGGGCTACAGATGGCAACTGACCACATGCACCTGAGCCACGCATAGCATGCTCTTTGTTTGAGTATCTTCAAGGATATACATGATTGTATCGATGGCTACAGCTCTCGGTTGGTCTGGGATTGGAAAGGTTGCATCAACTTGATCTCCGACAAGGCAGATATATATTCCTATGGTGATACAGCCAGCGCAGTTGTAGAGTTGGCATATGTACATTGTCCAGCCTGAGGCAGGAGGATTCCATGCAAACAAGGTCTCATGATTATAATACAATAGAAAACATATAATACAGTAGTGATATCTCTTAGACCGAATCAATCCGCCAAGCCCTATCCAATTCAAATGCCAGAGAGCAAGCAGCACCGTAGAACTTGTTGAATCCACGATGGAGTGGATTTGGAGACATAGAATCCTCTGCAGGAGGACTTGTGGAGCTGTCACCCTCAGTGAGATCCATGTCGAGGAAGATATCCGTGGTTCGGTAGGGATTAAACGGCCCGCTCTCATAGAAAGCATAGTTGAGCTGCTGGCCATTGAAATCATAGCGATGTATGCGCGTGCCTCTAAGATCATTCACTGGCATGAACATGTATTCCGCAGTAGTGTGGTTACCCGGATTGTCTAGTTCGCTGTTGACAGTTCCCTTCAACAGATCATTGGGAAGCGGAACACGAGTAAAAACAGGTAGAGGCGCTTCGCCTTCGCTGTTCATATACCTAGAAAAGATGCCCTGCAGGTATTCCCGGAGGCTTTCCACCGTAACGTTCGCGGCTGACTCATTCTCAGAAAGTCCATGCAGTAGATCGCGGTACAACTTTCTGGTAAACCGAAGGTCAAGGCCATTCTCGGGGAGCAGATAGTCAACATTGCTCTCAGCCAACTCAGCTTTCACGCTACGGATCGCTATTTGGGCATCAGGGACAGATGACGGGTTTGATTCTGGCAGAGTTACCTCTAATTCCAGTCGCGGAAAGATGTTTGCATGGGCAGTGGTTGGAATCAACCGGAAGACGTAAAACTGTTGGTCATCATCGGGCAGACGGGGCTTGAGCGTACGGAGAAACGACGTCACTCGAGGAACATCTGTAGTGAAAGTTCGAGGAAGATCCAATTTGCCCAGCTGAGAAGCGCTGAGAGTCTGGGTCTCGAAGGAAGGCTTGCGTAAGAACAGACATTGCCCAATGGCGGCTACCACGGTCTCACTGATACCATTGAGTTCTGACGATGGTGACGACTTTCTGAGTAATTTGAGAAGCTCGTCTGACAAAAGCGATTGATGCTTATCGAAATACGGGGTGTCCAGGATCTTTGTCTCGGAGGATTGGGTAGATGACATTGCCCAACGAAACCACGCCTTTTGCCGATCGAACCACGGGACGTTTTGCTCTGGGTCTACATCGTAGACTCTAGCCGACTGGGTCGCGGATAAGTAAGTGCCAAAGGGTATCGCGGGAGAAGTTGTGTTGTAGATCGCTAGGTTCAGTGTTCTCCGAGCATTGTCCGCATCTTCTCTGTTCTCCGCAAGATAAAACATCCTAATAACGCCCTGCGATGGCTCCTGCTCGAATGCAACGCCATAAGTCTTGCTGGCCCATGCAAGAAAATCAGGAGTAAAAATATGACCACTCTTGGACGTAGCATTATTTGGCGTAGGTAGATAGATATCTTCCTGTCGAATCCTGTTCGTTGCATCGTATATAATCTCGCGAATCGATTCGCATGTGTGCTGATTCCCAGTTACTCTGATGAGGCCCAATGAACGGGTGACGTCAATCTTCGCGTCGTGTAAGCTGGCCAATTCTTCGAAAGAGAAATGCTCAGAGTTGAGCAGCAGCGATAACGAGTACGCGGGGAGCCGGATGTCGATTTGACCAACTTCACCAGCAACACCTAGCTGCCAGCAGTCTCGTAAAATTCTCTCTGCAAGGAGTTGCTTCCCTTTCAGCGCTTGTGTCACGGCGACCCTATCGGCAAAGCTTCCCCGCGAAACTGGACCGGTTTCAAGAAACATGGAAGTTCCGGGTCTCCAGACAGCAGTGGATAGGTGCTCGCTTTGTGGTTCCCCATCCTTCTGGACCAAAGCCTCTTGCTTCGCTTCTTGTATATAGTCTGACAGCTGTTGAAAGGTAAAGGATGATTGGAGTCTATTTCGCAGGTCTTCCCAATCGTTGGCGGACAACTTGTCGTGCGCGCAATGAGGTTCACGAAAACTTTGTATGCTTTCATTGATGGTAGCAGATTCTAGAACAACATCTTTGATTTCGATATCTTCTAGCATGAATGGAAGGGCAGATTTATCGGATGTGTCGCGCTTGACCTCGGAGTTTTGACGGCGGCGGGTCCGATGCGGTACGACAACGATTTCCCCAGGTTTTCCCAACGACTCGACATCGAGCGTCACCTTCTGACCCCTCGGAAGTTCCTTCTGGTTTGCCCACCTGGCTCGAGGTCGACGGCGAGACGGTGGCTCGTCCTCCGGGTCGGTTGCGGTGTTCTGATAGCGGACGAAAGCATCACGCTGGCGACTCGTTGACAACCGTAAAATTTCTCTACAAGGGGAGATGTATTGACAGGCCAGACGCCCTGCTGCCGGCCTCGAGAACCGTGTAAGCATATGGGAAAATGGGCGAATTGTTTCGAGCCAGCCGCTCCATGAAATTCTTCGCAATCGATAGTTTCTTGAAGCTTTGCATGCAATCTTATCGGTCAAGATACGCTAGGCTGGAAGCGGAAGGTTGATCACTATGTAGTAACATGTGCCTTAGGCCACAAGAATGAATGTCTTTGTTTGATGGAAGATACTCATTCCTTATCGTTTCAACAAATGATTAAAGTAAGTAAAGTATAATAAGTGGTCAAAGTCAAAAACGAAGGGAACAAAAGAAAAGAATATGAGCCCTATGGGATTATTCCTTTACAGAGACCTCCCAACTCCGCAGGTCCTCTCGTACGTCAAATTCCGATAGTTCATCCACTTCACTACGGCTTTTCCAGGCCCTGCCATTTGCACTGTCGTAGAGCTGCTCTTGAATACTGCCACCTTTCCTGATGTGTCCCGAGGAGTCAGACCCTTTACTTTCGTTGCGGAATTGGCTGGATAAGCTCTTTGGTCGCCTCTCGAAACTTGGGGACAATCGGTTCCCTGATCTGGTTTGCCTTGTATCTGTATCCCTATCCGGGTGAAGCTCGTTATTATTATCCGCCGTTCTTCGAGAGCGAGCATCAGGATGTTCTTCGTTGCCGCAAGAACCCGTGGCAAAGAGGTCCTCAATTAGCTTATCCGCGGGGATGTCATCTGTGCCAGACAGCCATGCAGCAGCCAGAGTGCGGCGGTACATGTCCTGCATATCAGCGACCTCTCTACTCTGGGTGTTGATGGACGGAAGCCGGCCAAGTTCATCATGGTCAGTTTTTTCCGAGGAGACCACACCCGCGATGCCTGCGAAAACCGCGGCGGACCTTAGGGGCGGGCTGCTAGCAATCAGCAACAGACCGGTCATGGTTCGTAATAGTAAAACATACGTGGTAAAATTCCGATCACCATCAATTTGGCGCATCACAATCCCAACCCTGAGCGTGCTGTTGACCTTACTATCCTGCATCAGGTACCTCCTCACGATGCCTTCCTCGTCATCGCTCTTGTCGACATACTCGGCAAGGTTAAGTCTGATCCTTCCTAAAAGATTCTTTTCGCCGTGCCCTCCAGACCCAAACTCTTGTATGATGTCTAGGACAAGTTCGCATTCATGGAGCGTCTGATTTCGATCAATCGTAAGCCTGACCTGCAGGGTCTTCTCGTAGTTCCAGTACGCTCGATGATCGATGATGATCGCTTTGTCCGTTTGTCCATGATGCTCGGCCGTGCTTGACGACGGCAGACGCCACTTAACGAACGCTGTTCCACTCACAAGTGGCACATTATTTAGATCGATGATCTGAGCGAAGAGCTCGGTTAGTAAGAATCTATGATATGCGAGACCGGTCAGACTCACTCTCAAAATAAATTCGAATCTAGGCTAAAGTCAGGGTTCAGCATTGCCCACTCCTCCTAGACAAAACACTTACCCTCCTATTCTTCGGAACTACAGTATGTGGAATCAGCAAGTTGTACCGACCATGAGGTCATCTGGCGCTGCGCAGCACAGCGTTCAGCGAGTGAAGTGATCGCATACCAAAAGCCTGCATAGTGGGCAAGGCTTCAAAGCCAGTCGAGAGAGTCCTTCCTTTACTTTCTCATTTAACCGAAATGAGGGAGTCGATTCTGTGTTTGGAGTGCCCTTCATTTACAGCTTCGCCGGCATCTCCGCACAGCAACCAGGCGGTCAGCCACTATTCAACCGGCAGAATCCCACCGCTACCGATCTGCATCGACAAATGTTCAGCAATACAGTACCTGAGAGGTATAATTTGTACTAAATTTGTACTTCTCATCACCATCAACCCCATCCGGCAACTATCCAAAGCGCCCCCCCGCCTCCAATTTCCAAAATGGACCAACAGCCTCTCTCACCTCCGGCAGAGCCCGAACCATCTTCAACAGCAAACCCTCCCTCAAACGCACCAGTCCCGCTTGACTCCCCCCTTCGCACAACACCCATCCACCCATGCCTCCCCGATATTCGCGTCCCAAGCTCGCCCCTAAAACCATACCAGTACGACCCAGTCACCTGCACCCCCATAGATCTCAAGTCTGACTCGATCCGATCCCAATTCGACCACCTTCGCACCGAATACCCATCCCCTAGCGCGGCGCTGAAAGCGCAAGAGCAAGTAGCCAAGGAAGCGAAGCGGAAGATCGAGGAGGCGGAGAAGAAGCGCGAGGAGGTGCAAAAGGCCATGGACAAGAAGGTTAAGGAGCGAGATACGGAGATGAAGGTGCTATCGAAGTATCAGAAGGTTAGGGGCTTGAATATTCCGTCTTGAACCTTGGTTGAATTGTTGAATGGGCTTGGTGTGAGATTGGTTTTTGACGTCTAAGGACGCTTTGTTGAACCAAGAGTGCTCGGCTTCGTGCTCAGCACTTACGCGGCTCCCTTGGGTGGCTGTTGAGGGAGGATACCGTCATTGAGCATCCCAGAGTGTTTCCATATTCTGGAGATTCTACAAGAATTGGCGGCGCTCGCCAACAATATGCGCTGCAATTGGCTTCCCAGCCACCAAAACTGCGAGACAGAGCCCACGCACAAAACACAACTGCCCGGAACATGAAGCGCGGCCTCATGGGCAAATAAAGAGCTACTCAGCTCGCAGATGCACGGCCCCAAGGCTACGAGAAATCGTAGTGTGTCTGACTGGTATGAGGCTGCAACCTCGAGTCAGATCTTCAGCGAGCTTACATACAAGGGCTTCGATATTGTCATGGCGCAATCAGAGTCTAGTCTTGACATGAACCTTAGATTTCCTGTGGGCTATGGACGGATTATAAAGACATCAACCCCCACTCGACCTGTCTGGGCCGGCACATAACGGTCCTCAACATGAATATCATTAAACATGAAGTGCGTGATTACCTCTCATATGTATCAAAAAGAAAAGAAAATAAATTCGTGTCCATTAATCATAGACCCTTATGCATGGCGGTTCAAGTCTCTTACAACGTGCCCAAGACCTTCACCAAGACGGGGAGCAACTATGTATTTGTTAGCGATATTGCCTTGTGAGTTTTTAGGGTTAGGGAACATACCTCGGATGCATCCTCGATCAGGACCTGTGTCTCATTCACGAATTTCCTGGTGAGAAGATCATTGGCGTTGTTGAGGAGACCGCCGACTTCTGCAAGCAGGTCGGGTGTGATGACAGGGGAGACTCCATCAATCAGGTCTCTTGTCTCGTTGACGAACTTGGGCGTCAGCAGCTGGGTGGCGTTGCCCAGGACGTAGGTAACGTTGGTGAATAGGGCAGGGGTCAGGGCAGGCCCGACGCTGTCGATCAGGTGCTGAGTTTCCTCGACGAACTTGGTGGTGAGGAGCTTGTTGGCGTTGTTCAACAGGCCGCCGACTTCAGCCAGAAGCTCAGGTGTGATGACGGGAGCGACCTCGTAGATCAAGTCTTGTGTCTCATTGACGAACTTGGGCGTGAGCAGGTTGTTGGCATTGTTCAGGAGTCCTCCGACTTGTCCAAGCAGCTCGGGCGTGATGACGGGCGAGACATCGCCGATCAGGTTCTTTGTCTCCTTGACGAAGTCGGGTGTCAACAGATCGTTGGCGTTGCTCAGCAGGCCTTGGATCTCGTGCAAGCCGTCCGTGGACAACAAAGAGTTGGCGTTATTCAGCAAGCTGCCGATCTCCTTGAAGAGCTGAGGCGTGATGTTAGGCGCCACAGCACCAATCAGGCCCTGAGTTTCGTTGACGAAGGTTGGCGTGAGGAGATCGTTGGCGTTGCTCAACAAAGCGCCAACCTCGGCGAGCACGCCGGGTGTCAGCACAGGAGCAATACCGCCGACCAGGCTTCTGGTTTCCTTGACGAAGTCTGGAGTCAACAGGTCGTTGGCGTTGTTCAGCAGACCGCTGATCTGCTTGAATAGATCAGGCGACAGCAGAGGACCAACAGCGTTGATGAGCTGCTTGACCTCCTTGACAAAGTCTGAAGTCAGCAGAGTGTTGGCGTTGATTAGTAGAGTGCCAATCTGCTTGAACAGTTCGGGTGTCAAAACGGGAGCAACAGCTTCAATGAGCCCGCGAGTCTCCTTGACAAAGTCGGCTGTCAACAAAGTGTTGGCATTGCCAATCAGACCATTGACCTCCTTGACAAAGTCTGCAGTCAGCAGGCTGTTGCCGTTGTTGAGCAGAGATGAGATCTGCTTGAACAGCTCAGGTGTCAACAAAGGACCAACGGCCTCAATAAGAGCGCGGGTCTCCTTGACAAAATCGGGCGTCAACAAAGTGTTGGCGTTACCAATCAAACCGTTGACTTCCTTGACGAAGTCTGCGGTCAGCAGGTTGTTGCCATTGTTCAGCAGTGTCGAAATCTGCTTGAACAGTTGAGGTGTGAGTAGCGGACCGACTGCGCCGATCAGTTCCTGAGTCTCATTCACGAAGCTGGGCGTGAGCAAGGCATTGGCGTTACTCAAAAGACCCAGCACTTCCTTGGTCAGCTCAGGAGTGAGGAGTTTGTATCCGGTATCGATCAAAGACTTGGTCTGGTCGGTGGTCTTGTCGTCGAACAGGTATGCGAAGTGGTGGAAGAAGGATTCGATATCCTTCAGCAAGGTGGGAGACAGGAGGCCCGAAATGCCTTGTAACAGATTCTGCAGATCTTGGAAGATGTTTCCGGAAAACCCATCCGACGCACCTCCAGACGATGAGCCTGAACCGGTACTACTGGCAGCGGTTGGCGCAGCTGCATTTGTGGCGGTCTCAGAGTTAGAGGAGCTCTCCGCAGAGGCAGGAGTTGAAGTGGCCGTAGAGACACTTTGGGTTTGCTCACCAGCAGTGTTCGTTGGAACCAGGTTCGATAGGATATTCAGCGGGTTGCCGTCCTTCTGACTGGCAGCCGGGCTGGGCGAGGGTTCAGCATTCTCAGTGGGCTGAGGGCTGGTGCTGGTTGGGGGTGCTGCTGCTGCTTGGGTGTTGACGTTGGCGCTCTGCTCCTGGTTGGCAGCGTTGGCATTCTGCTGGTTGGTGCTTGGACTTTGTTGCGCAACCGGAGTGGCCTCTGCTACGGGTGTTGTCTGCGCTACCGACTGTTCCTCTGCTACACCCCCCTGTGATGAAGCACCGACTGGTGAGGATACCTGCGCTGGAGTTGCGAGCGCGGTGCTGGATAGCAAAAGAGCTGAGAGGACTGTTGAGAAACGCATGCTGGGTCAATGCTCTTCACAGGGGAATGGCCAGCAATCGACGTCTGGGAGAGAGGTAAAGCCGAGATCTCCCAAGACTGGACTGGCTCCTTTTATGTCTGCAGCTGCGCGGAAAAGATTTGCTACTACTAACCACTCTCTCCACACGGTCCAGCTACTGCTGGGGAAACAAGCCACAGACCGAGGGCTATTGTCTGATCTCCACATGTGAACTAACTCATGTTGGGGGTTTCCTCCTTCCATTGACCAGACTACTGATGTCAGCGGCAGGGGAATTTCGGGTCGTGCAACGGAGATAGTGCCCTTTTCGAGCGTACTGGGAAAGCATAACTTGTCGATCATTGGTGTATGTCATCTATTTTCTTTCATCCTTTGAGCTAAAGACGGTAGAACGTTGTGGAGCATGGTACGTAGACAGCTCCTGTAGTACTATGTTAGTACAGCACCGGCAGCAGCATGGGATGGTGAACGGTGACTGTAGCGGCGCCAAGCTGGAGCCCAAGCTCTGCTCAGTCGGAATCAGCCGTCCACCCCAGACCGCAATGCTAGACTAAATGGTCTTTTTAGGGGCTCTTAGCCCTGCGGGGGGAGCAAATTAGAGGCACGGGAAATTGCGAGTGGCACTTTAGTCTCGTCTTAGTCTGAGATGGGATCGCTTGAGGAGTTGGGGTCTGACTTTCGGGCTCCATCTACCTCGGTGATCGGCACAGGCAATTCGACAGTTTGAGCAAAGGGAGCATTTGACAGTCATTATTGCCTTGCTTTGTGATCACGGATTAGTAGGGAGCCTGAGCGGTTGAGCCCATTGAGTTGCAGAGGAGAATTTCGAGTGAGCAGCCCACGCGTTTGAACAGACGAACTGCCATTGTCCCTAGCCAGAAGAACAATATTTGCAGGAGCCAGGAGATAACACCCAGCAGGACTGTGGGCACTAGTCTGTGTTAGTGGGAGTTCGACCATGATAGCACCATGGATAGGCGCATTCGAATATTGGGCAATATTCTTTCTCCTGGGCGAGTGAGCCAAATGCGATTCCATAGTCGTAGTTCTCATTTTGCGGGGAACTGAACATGCCCATGGGGAACCATCGCCGGAAAGACTCGTAGCTTCCGCTCGACGTTTGGAACTGGAAGTCGGTAGTCCGGGGACCCTCTTGTGTCCCAGCTCCAGTGTGGGGTCCATTCGGTCGATGTAGAAAGGGAAATTAGGACGAGGAGCGCCGTCGAACTGGAGTGTTAGGTGCTACGAGGTCAAAGGAAGACAGCTCGAGGTGTATCTCGGTAGCATGTGATGTGGTGCCAAAAGGAGTCAAAATGTATGAGTCTTTTAAGGGAAAATGAATGAATAGCGCAATTCATCTTCCAAAACGAGTATCCATGCTAGACAAATGAGTGGAAATTCCCACAGTTGACCTGGGCTAGTGTTGTGATCGGCACTTTTCGTGCCCATCGAGCGGGGGTTCTTGTTTTCCTTGTCCTCGTTCGCGTTGGACGGCAAGAAAAATCTTGTTTCTACGCCTCTTTTCTCGAGTCTCGGCTGCTTTCCCCATTATTATTGTCATTCAGTAGCTATTGGAGAAAAAAAGGGGAAGATGAGGCCAATGATGGATGGAGTCTGGAGGCTCGAGTCTCGACTCTCCCAGGGTTGCTTTCCCCTGGCCCCAGGGCAGATCCTCTACTGTCGCATATCCCAGGGGTCAGGGCTCCCAGGTACACAATAAGACAGAGACCTCGAAGAGTGAGAATCTTTCTTCATGATTTCATGTGATATGACGCATTGTATCAGTGTCCTCTTTAATTTATCACAGTTCATGCCCAGTATACACCCTCGTCAGTAACCATTCCATTGGAAAAGCTCAAAAACGCCTGTCCAATGAAAGCAAGGGGATTAAAGTGGTCAGAGGCCAAGGTTATGTCATTTAATATATGGGATCTGCCAAAATCACCGGAATCACCATAATGAAACTAGACTATTTGTGATTGAAGCGCTTTCTCTCGGGCAAGTCCATGCAAGGTCACTTGA
This sequence comes from Aspergillus lentulus, assembly GCF_010724455.1. The sequence goes on along the minus strand of NW_022983877.1, from coordinate 342,196 downwards.
TTCTTATTCCGAGGATATCGAAGCGACACAAAAGGTTCTCCCCGCTAAAGCCCCTACATTAGCGTTCTCTCTCTCACCGGCACACGTCAATGGCTTGCTCTGGTCGAAGAACAGAGTACTATTAGTACAGTAGTCCAGCATTTCGTCATTCTTCAGGTTTGCTCTGATTCAATATCAATTACCCCAGTGTCTGAACTACTTTCCCCATGTCAACAGACTCTAGCAGTGGGAACCCCTACTCTGAAAGGCTCGGACTCGGAGGGTCTAACCAATGACCACAAATGTAATAATCTGGATGGACTCACGAACTTCCAATCATTGAGACTCGAATTCAGGAACGAGTAACGACTTGCAAATGCTCCACTCCGAACTTTGTGCTATTCTACATTCGGCCACCACTGCGAAGTGGCAAAAGTTTCCGCACGAGATCAGTGCTGCGGCTCAGTAGATGTCTAGATCTCCAACCACAAAGATTCAGGGTCTCCTTTCCATGGATAATTCGACCATTCTCGGTGTTATCTAGTGTCCATCATGAAGCCTTGAATATTACTGCAATGTTGCGATTGGAGAGCCCTTGATGAGAACCGCTCGCGGACAACTGGTCACGCATTGTTGGTCTCGCATTGTTGTTGTCCCCAATATGGACGATAATCGTTCATCCCCACACATAATTATCAGTGTTTCTGGTCTATGCTCGTCTGCGAATATAAGACTTCCACTCACAGACCAGGCTCGAGCTCAATGATCAATGATCAATGATTATGAGCACCGCCCTACCATGGTTTCAACTCAGCCCATGGTCGAGCACTAGAATGATCATGTTTGTCGGGTATTCATGATGGATAAGTACCAATACCAGCATTGGTCAGCCATTGATCGCTCGCCGCTGCGATCATGCTATAATTGACTCGGGTAATGCACCAAGTGACAGTAGACTTGACTTGGAGTCAATTGACCGAGTTCGATTCACCCCAGATCAACTGGTACTCCGTGCGATCAAGCGCACGTTCCGCGAATCTCTTCACAAGCAAGCTGTTTTCTGCTTAGTTAAATGATTCAGCAGGTTCAATGCAATTTGGAGCTTCTCGAGGCGGAACTGAAGATTCGGGGAAGCTGAACTGGCTCTCTGGGAATTCTGGTGCTATATGGCATGCTTTTCAAGGAGCACCAAGGGCTTCCCAAGACCTCCGATCTCCAAAATGGAGGGTGACACTGAGCTTTACTTTCTCTTTCCATTCCCTGCGGATACTTCCATTCGAGTCAAATTATGTTAATGTCGTACCGAAAGCGTCGGTTTTGCAGCATCAACCCGCCGTCTCAATCATTGAGAAGTACGCTAAGGCCCTGGTGCTTTGCAATCTGAGCAGCTCATGTCCTAGTAGACTCACCTTGGTCTCGCCGGGAGACCGTCTATGACCAGCCTGTTTCGTTGAAGCAAGTTTTGAAAGTAGCTGTGGACTCATGCTCATAGGTAACTGCAAGCATTTCTTAAGGAACTGTGACTTAAAAGACAGACAATTCAACAGGTGTACCGGTCCATCGAAGGATTGTTTGATTTACCCGCCACACGGGGACACCTACGGTGGTTACATACAAGGCTCCGCTTGAAAGAACTGTCCGGCCATATTGGTCCATTCATGCGTTGGATTTCCAAGGGGCTGAGAGCTATACAATACCACATTTTAGCCTCCAACCGCGACTTCTTGCAAAATCGAATAGCTTGGTTCCTGCTGAACCTATGCAACTCCCTTTGCAGGCAGGATACGTTTCATCATGTTGCCAACTTGAAGGCTTGTCTGGTCAATGAGGTGTACCGGCCTGTCTATAACGGCCAGTGCTCCCATAACACTCTTTCATCCCCCATTTCAAGATGTGCATGGACCTCCGGCTGTATCTGCAGAGGGCAGAGCTGGTGCAAGTGCCTCGTCAAGATCATTGTATACTTCAACAGAGAATTTCCTGGCTTTGCTTTATAAAGTCAACAACCCGTATCTGTCAAGACGCGGCTGTTGACCGCCGTCAACTCTCTGATCCTTCGCATGTACGGTTCACTACGTTGCAAGTCATCTTCAAAACTCGATTTCCAATTAAAGAGATGAAAAGGGGCCACCACAACCTTCCACGGCCTCAAGCAGTCGGAATGGTGGTATAACTGGATGCATAGAGCTGCAAGTCATATCCATCCGTGGTCTTGGACAGGTCAGCAAATTGATATGATCCTGTCGTATACATCAGAACGGTTTTTATTGATAAGATCATCGATCTGTAATGTTGCCGACTTTCATTATTCTGATCGCAGATATATTCCTCTTCCTCAAATGCCCACGCGGGCCAATGGCCCTGCTGTAAGCCTGAACCATTATTGCCATAGAATCAAGTACTCGTTCTGTCCGAAGGATGACTGGTGTATCTGTGAGAATTTATGATCATCAGAAAGGCCCCTGAATAGAATGGCTTTGAGGGTCGCTTATTGACTCAAGTAAATATGAAAGGACATTTTGATCATGTTTGCTTGCAGTGGAATGGTTTCTTATCGCCTTGTCAACTCAGCAAAGCCATGGAGTTGCAGTACAGGCAAACGCCTCAGGGGGACATATAGCGCCATATCCGTGTGTATCCGCATGAGCAAATATGCTCTTCCCGCAGTTGGATACTAGATATGTAGAGTAGACGCCCATCTGCCACATCAACCACAAACTGTCATCTGGTTCTGATTCTATGATACCAATAATGGGGTGTCAGGATCCGTCTTGTACGAGATTGAGGCCAACGTTGAGAATGTCTGCACAGGGCCGTTTTCCCTGAAGCTCTTAGGCTTGTATCGTACTCATTCTCTGTGCTTGGCCTCCCATTCTCACAGGTCCGTCACTATATGATCATTAATCTAACCACCGAAGACTTCGGACAGGTTACAGCTCTGCCAGGAGCGAGAGTTCGAGCTTTGTAAACGGCGTCATAGAATCGCTTGACTCTCTTCTAAGGTAGCAGGAACAGCCTGTACAGCTTTCTCGTTGCTTGTTCATTATCTCTGGTGTGTTATGTCGCGTTTGGCGTCACCCTCGTAATTGCGAGGTCACACGAGTGGCCTTATCGTTCGACTGAGTCGCTGTTGGTTGTATCGGCTTGCTTGAGATGGACGATTGAGGTCGAAGACAGGGAAATCAATGATCGGTGCTAGCTCCATGGATACTCCGTAGAATGAACTGATGCCTCTTGTAATCTCAAATGTGGTAAGCTAACCCCGAGTAAACTGTAGTCTGTCGGCATCCTCGCAGGATGTTGAATGCAGAAAAGCCAAATGACGTAAGTTTCAGGATGACTGTCAACATTGACTGATATCGCACATGCTCATTCAAATCATGACTTACCCAAGCTAGGTGAGATAGAAAGGGCTTGTACCAGTCTGAAAATCAATGTTTTTAGCGACCAGACTCTCCAATCAAACGCCTGTCGCATATTGCACCCCGAGGAATCCCAGGCAAACTCGTGAAAGTCCTCTCTTAAGACCTCATCCTGTCTGCAACCGGTTAGTCGAACAGGTGACCAAACCTGTATGCACTGTCAGCCGGATTTGGTGGGTCTCGACGCAGCTGTTGACGCCCACCACACATGGCTTGCTATCCTCCCAGTCTTGTGGCTTTCGTCGCAGCCAGTCATAAGCGTGAATCTCGTCGTATCCGAAACCCGAGCAGGGGATATTGCGATCAGTGCTCCTGCAGGTTTCCCTTTGAGGATGGCTCGGTGCTTGCATGTGTAGGTATTGTCGAGACTAATTGTTGACAGGGATATGGGGGAGGACAGAGCGCTTAGGTATTGTGCGACAGTAAGCAGTAAGCTTGGGCAAGCCAGAATTGTAAGTACCTGTATGTACAGCCTTTTGTATATTACAGGGATCCTTGTGTGTATGTCCTGATCTGTGAGGAGCTTCTAGATCTACGTTTTGACTTCGAATAGTCAACATGGCTGGAGTCTAGATGTCTTGAGTCTGGTACTTTTGTCGATGTTGGACTCCCGGGAAAGCGTGCGCGATTATGGCAAAGTTTCCAATATTGCTATGATGAAATAAGTTAAATGGGTTCACAATGGAATGCTCTAGGATGATGATCATGCATGAATTCTGCCGTCGTATAGGTTTACTTGAATCCGTACATTTGGAGCAACACCCGCCAAGCATGCAGGTCTATATTCCGCTTTAGCACTGAAGTAGGCTACGGTACTAACCAGATATTGTCCAGTCCAAAACTCAGGCAAAACAGGAGTGAAACTTATCCGCGATCAACTACCATACAACTCCATTGACTTCTATTTACAGTTTACCTATCTATACGTGTCGTGTTTTCTGCAGGAGTTGCCACACTCATTGTGGCTGATGGAGCAGCCTGTCTCAGATGTGGCCACAGGCGAGTGAGGCGCAGCAGTCACGGTCATCACCGAAACACCAAAGCTGAGGTGGAAAGATCGTCCCCGATGCATGACGCCAGTTTCATTTCTCTCTTTTCATTTTCTTCTCTTTGGTTGTCCTGTTTCCACTCGCAGCTGCGGTGCCATCCTGTTGGCTTCTGGTATCTTGAATGTTACCTTGTCAAATGGGTGCCGTGGAGGCAAGTCATGCAGGCAGCACAGCCGTTTCAATCAAGGTGCCATTGTGAGGTGTTGCAACTTCCCCAGTCCGCAGCTGACGACGACGCATACAATTCCACCAGAAGCTGGTTGGAAGCCGATCTCAACCGATGGTACGATCCGTTTTGCCGTATCATCCTCCCGTGATCCCGTCTATCCATTCATTGCTCGGCTCATGACCCGTGAGTATTTCTCCGCGTGTATCAAATCCGCTGAGGGCGCGTGCTGAGACCCCGTCCCCTTTCGTCTTGCTCTTCGACTTGAGTTCTTCTGACCTTGTGACCTCATCAACTGCTACTGTGAGTGGCACTTGGTCAAATGCTTCTGCCTGCATCTGCTCGTCTTGATTATGGAGTCCAGAGGCGAAGACGATTCGGCTGGAGAGATCAGGTTGTCGAAACCTTTTCCACCTGTCGTTGGGTTCCACTGCCTCTAAATAAGTTCTCTGGTTGACTTACAATAGATGACAAGGCTCTTCACTGGATCCGTTAGTATATCAGACCATAGCGCGTGCTGACTTGCTTCGCGCCACAGCTTGCCCCTTTGGCCGATTGCGCGGAGGCTATCCACACCGGCGGACTGCTGCTCACAGGCTTTACATGTCACTGGGCAAGCCAAGGGCAGCTGCTCTGTAAGCTGTGAGACAGGTGATTTGACCCGAGTCACCATCTCCCTTCTTGTCATCCATTACAGGCTCGGCACTGTACGTGGTCTGTTTTATGTTACAAGTGCAGGATTGTCGCCGAATGACGTTCAGTTCCAGAAAGTCTGGATATGACCGTCGTCCAGACTCGATCCAATGGTTGATCGTAGCAGGGGTCTTACTCTCTAGTGCACGAGTCGACCCTTGGCCGCTGGCGAATCTGAGGCCGGAAGAGGGTATCTTCCCAAGGGTCACGGGCAATTAGCTCGCCCCACGAATCACAACCACCACTCAATTCAACCAGGCTGTTTGAATCATGTCTCTTTTGACGGACCATACCTGCACAAGGATGGACAGGTCCGAACAACGGAGGAATAGAAAGGGAATGCAATGCATGGTGCCCCCTTTAATCTTGCCTATTACAGTAGTTTTCAAGGGGTTCAGGAGATTGCTTAGCAGTTAGAGTATCTACAGGATGTTGCAGCTATTGCCTATTATGTTCCGTGCAACTACTATCTCTACCTTTAGCGCTGAGGTTGGCTCTAGGTGGTAATAATGTTGGTATGCTAGCATACAACCTCAAAAAAATATACACCCGACAGTAACAGTACTAGTGTCAACTAGGTTTATGGCCGTCAATATGACCCCATCAGTACTTGCAGCTTTCGACAGATGCATTTCACTAGCAATATAGCATGTGTTTTATTCCATGCATACCTTGACTGCCTAACAGAGTATCACAGAGACAGCTTATTCTCTTCGCTTACCACCCTACTATTGATGATAGCAGCCACAGCGATCAAGTGCATGAGCCTGATATTGAGTTACACTCTCTGAAAAAAAAGGGTGGAGCAAGGATGTCCTTTGCAAGCTGAAAACTCCAACCTAAAAGTCCCACTAACAGCCTTGGTGGCGGATGTACTGATTTAGGCCGCATCTCCGTCTAGGGTCTCCCTACAGACTAACCACAATCCCACGGAGACATCCCACTGTGATCGAAATGACTCGTTCGATTAAAAGCAATGCTGCAACGCATTATGCCTAGGCTGATGAATTCACATCTAATAACATATCCACTTGTCCAAAAGCCTGACTTGGGAATATTCAATTTCAAATTTAGCCCTCGTATCTCAGATGATGCATAATCCAGATACTGCGACGATCATGGCTGAATGGAGGGGTTTTAATGCCGGAGTGACCGTTTCGACCTTTTTGAGTCTCGAGATGCAGTGTTGCAGGTGGGGCATTGGGGCTTAGCCATGATCCATCATGATCTGCTTCGTGTCGACCACCAGCCTTGCAGTTTGACCGTTCTGCAGCTTAGACTACGCTCAAGAGTAGATCTAATCCAAATCAATCCGGAGCTGGTTAGATTGGTCTGAGTGATTATGGCACGTTGTAAAGTATGTTGTAAGAATACAGATACCCATACCAAGGCATACCTTACACTTTGGAGCTCATGAACAACTCTGTTTATTGGTGGTCTACTCGATCATTATCCCAAGATAGGTATCAGAGGATCTGTGCTGAGATGAATAGGATTTGATTGTACCATCCAACAATGTCCCACTACTCCCCATGGTAGCCACACTGTGCCGTCTCATAAGCATGTCTCAACGCCTCGCTAGCAACTAACTCCGCTAGTCCACAGTCCACCGGTACGACCCAGGTGCCGTCAAGGAATCGACAGGTAGGAATAGGAAAATTATCCTACTCCCTTTATGGCCACTTGCATTCTGCTAATGCCAATCTCGATGTTCTATGCATCCGCATGAAGACTGAGGAGCTGAGATCGGACGGGGTGTCCGCGCACTGGGACCCAGTCCTCTCGTCCCATCCGGTCGGGATTTTGCGAAGGCGAAGGCGAAACCTGTATCAAGTCAGATGGTGTATAGCAGTGTGGACTGGTCGAAATCGTCGGATATTGAGGGTGGTTATCGATGGAAGATATTTCGTACCTATATGTATCGGAGTGTAGCTACTATATTATCATGTCATCTTCCTCATGGTATGACATGATCTCAAATTAAGACAATAATACTTGGCTAGCTAATATTTTCTTTTTCTCATCGATAATAACATTGTTACCTTCCATCTTTCTTTGTTGTTCCTTCTGACAAGAGAGGATTCTCGCTGCATATCCATTCATCTCCGCATCTTCACCCACGCACAGTATCATTACTACTAAACGATACTTACATACTACTTTACCATACAAACTCAGAGCTCACTTGCATCCTCCTATTTCCCTTTTGAGCCATCACTCCCGCCCCTCCTCATCTTCCTGGATTCTTGTCTTTTAGCTCCCTCTCTTTTTGTTCTTCTCCTCCTCACTCCTCCGCTTTATTTTTACACTCTTTTTTTCTGAACGTTCCTTACTTTCTTCCTTTCTTATTCTTTTCTTTTGCGCGTTCGCCCGCACAGCTAATTTCGACCGCCACATTATCCACGCCTGACGTCTTGACACAATAATATCCATCCATCCTTATATGATCCCATCTATACCCGATCAGGCGGTAAGACGAGTGTCTACCCCCGACTGCTACGGTAACCCTTTCTCTTTGCGGACTCTGTGAGATTGGAATTCACAGACGGGCTGTGCTGGGTAAAAAGGTCACTTGCTGTGGGCGAATGTCGCCTTTATGATCATTTCTTCTTTCTCGATATCGTTCTTTTCCACCCCGAATATATGATAAACGCCATTGCCGAACTTCCGGAGTATCAACCATCAACCATAATCTCTTACGTGAGAGTCGTCCATAATGCCAACAATCTTACTACCCTCCTCGGCCGCAGCATTTGCGCCGCGGTCCTCGCCCAATGTGGTCCTGAGTGCCAAGATCGAGCCTTGGTTGACGGCGACCTTGAAACGAGTTAATCGTGTCAAGAGACCACTGAACAATGTCACACAGCATACAAGATGTCTGACGGAGACTCTGTCCTCGCCACATGCGATCTGGACTCTGTGCTCCATGATGTTTCCGAAAGCGCCAGACTCGGAGCTTCGAAAGGATGAGAATCCTCTTGTAGAAGCGATCTTCAACTATCAGATAATCCACATCGAAGCATATGTTGTGCATGTCGACATGGTCTCTCAGAACGAGGTTGCCTTCAAGCTGACCCCGGAGACCATCGAGGCTCTGGTGGAGTTCCACCAGGACGTCTACTCTGTGGATGCTGCCGCCAGCACGTGGGAATGGAGCGAGAAGAGACAGCAACTGAAGAAGCTACAGGAAGAGTTTGTTCAGGCTGCTAACAGATTCGTCTATCGCACCAATGTTCAAGCCCTTGAGGGGCTTGAGGAGGACGGTGCAGGTGAATTGCTTGGGGGTAGGAGTGATGAGGCTAAAGCGGCCATCGAGAGCCTCTTTGTCCCATTGCGGCCTCCACCTCCTCGGGTGGTGGATGTCCTTCGTTCCACTCCTATCCTTCCCAGCTCGGTCGGAATGGACACATGGTGGCAACCTTCAATGCAGCAACCCGCGTCCATGGACGCCTGGAAAGTACTACCATCCAGCCCAACCACGGCCAGCACAGGGGATTCTAATCCGAATTTGTGGGCCAGTCTCAGTGGTCTCGATGAGACGCACTATCCCTCCTCAACGTCATCCTACAGTCAGCCCTTCACCACCTCGCCATACGAGTCGGACCCATACTACAGCGCCGCTGTGACGTCTGCCGCTATGGCTGCTCTTCCGCTACCGAGCATGTTGGTGCAGCCTTGCGGCACTGCCGCGAGTGTGTCAGGGTTTGGCTGGGGCGGTCGATACCAGGATTTTGCGCTGATGACGATGTAATGGGTCCATGGCACCACAGACACATTGATGTTTACGGTCGGCCTGACTTTCATGTGTCTTTGGATTAGATCCCGGGGTGCCGACCAACAAAGTCACCAAAACTCCTCTACAACCTATACCGGCAGCATACAGTCCCAACGACAACTAGGGCCACTCTCCTACGGATACCCGCATCAGACTAATTGGCATCATTGACGGCGTTCACACTCTCAACTTTGCGACGAAGAACCATGATACTCCACCTCGTTTTTGCTTCGCGCGTCCTGTATTCTGTCCTTGGAAAAACCACAACTACAGTCACACTTCGGTTTTCTCTCGTTTCTCTTTTAGCCAGCACGTGCAGCGTTGTTATTTTTCAGTTCATTGCATCAAGAAGCGGCGGGTCGGCTGTTTGTTTTGTTCCTTTCTCATGCTACATCCCGCATTATATGTCATGAAGACCTGGTATGCCTCACGGCTTGGGATATGATTTGGATGAAATGTTCACCCTCTTTTGTATTTCCTTCCTTGCTGCATTATCAACAGGCACGGTGGAAGCGCATGACGATGCTTGACTGGATTCGGCTTCTTTCTGCATTCCACTGTCCTGCTGACATCCTCCCCTTTTTGGTACTGGATACCAGATTGAAGTCTACAAACGTGGGCTGGAAAAGGATGCTCTGCAGCGCTGCTTATACATCACATCTGGCATGTGTATGTTAGCGGATTTGGCGTCCTCAGGGAGTAGGGTTCGAAGGATCCGAAGGATGCCGCATTGGCCTACAAGGATCGGAAGGTTCGCCTGCGGCAGATATTCCGATCAGGGCTAAGTACACGCTGGTCTGTGACCTCGTCGAAAGTCAGCCCCCTTGAGCCAGTGCGACTCTTTCGTTCAGTCGTCCCCTATTCCCTGTGCGTCGCATGGTAGGCTCATCCCCTACCGTCCAGGCTGGGTTTATAATATTACCTGGATGCGCTCGATCCATCATTCCGTTTCCACTGGTTGGAAGTTGTGGATGATGGCGAGAATCGGATGCTGGCATAGTCATTCACTCCTTTGAAGGGCTGGAACCCTCTGCTTATATTCTCTCCTCCAAATGGGAATGTCATCATCTTTCTTCGCACGCATTGAAGTACTTGCGCGAGATGTATCTAAATTGAGAAACCTCCTAATCTAAACTACACAATCCATATCGATTTGTGGCAAATTGTTCACGAGGGGCCAATCCCAATTGACTGAAAAGGTAGTCTTTGACTTTGTCAGGGGTACTCATATTGTAACATCGTAGCGATTCCTTGAGTGTGTTGTTGTAGTCTACTTTGAAGTGCGAACCGAACCGTGCGGAGTACCAAGCAAGACACATGACGTCAGCCCCATCCGGCGGACCAACACTGGACGAGGCAACTCAACTCCACGGAGATGTTGGAAAATCAGCCGGCGGAGAATTATCCTTGATTTATTGGATTGCATCATTCGTAAGGCTATGGAATGGGCTTTTGATATCCCAGTGCATTCGACGCCCTGATTCTTGTACATGACTATGATTCATTCGCACGTACATCCTGTCGACTCCCAGATGGAGTAGCCAACAGCGCTAAATTGCAGACTGAACTAAGACGGACAACGCTGTCTGATTTAACCAGTCATTCCTTTAAGTGGACAGTCCATATACACAGAGAACTGCAAGAAATATCGACGAAGATAGGTTCCAAAGACGTGACCCTACCAGTCGTCACCAATGGCATCCTTACAAGAAGCATTGCAATGCCTCTGTCCCACAACATGGGACAGCATCCCTACCGACCCCGCAAAACTACGAGACTACATCAACGACATCTCCTCGAAAGCACGCCTGATCGTCGACTCCGTACCAGAGTCCGCCCCCTCCCGCAAACAAACCCACTACGCATTTGAGTCCAACTCCCCCGCCGCATCGCGCATCACCCCTTCCCAGGCCCGCACAAGCTCCACAGATCCCAAACTCGCATCCCTCCAGCGTGAATGGGGCAAGCCCCTCAAGGTCGCCGGGTCCAAGGATAATCCGCTCGAGATCCCCATCTACAAAGTACAAGGCGCCGATGGCAAGGGCCACTGGTTTGGGCGCCGGAGCGTGCACGAGGGGCTTCCCTTCTCGACGTGGAAGAGAAAGCTGGCGAGCGAGATGGACGAGACGCTTGAGGCGAACCAGGCGCGGATACGGAAGGGGCGGGTCGCGGACCAGGCGGTGCGCGGGATCGGAGCAGAGCGGCTGATTGAGCGGGTGAAGGTGAAGGACGAGCAAGGGGAGAGAGATCTAGGGACTGTGAATATTTATCATGTCTCTGCGCAGTTCCCGAAGCCGACCACACCGCGGGATTTCGTGACGCTTATCATTAACTGGGAGACGGAGGTGAACGGGGGTAGCGAAGGTAGTGGTGCCGGCGCGGGCGCGGAGGCTCAGCGACGAGGCCGCAATTGGATGATGGTGTCCAAGCCATGTGAGCATCCGGATGCGCCGCCAAGACAGGGGTATATTCGGGGTCAGTATGAGTCTGTGGAGTTCGTCCGAGAAATCCCAATCAACAAGCCTCCAGCGCAGCACGTGCCGCTTGAAAAGGCTGTCTCGCCGGCCAGGAGCGAGGACAATCTGCTTCGACAAGGTACCCCTGCGGATCCAGCTGCGCAGAAAGAGGCTACTGGCGGCAAAGCTGGTCGACCAAGAGGAAAGACGGAGTCGGCGGTCCTGGAGAAACGGGATGAGACAGCCAAGCATATCGATGACCTTGACCGGGATGACGACGAAGATCCATGGCCAGTGGAGTGGATAATGGTGACCAGGAGTGATCCGGGTGGCAATATCCCTCGTTGGATGGTGGAGAAGGGGACTCCCAAGAGTATCTGCACCGATGCCGTCAAGTTTGTCGATTGGGCTTGTCGTGATACGACCACACGAGACAAGGACGAGCGTGACAGCCACGGACGAGAGTCTTCGGAGAAAACGGTAAATAGTCCGTCGCTGGACGGCGACGAAGACAGTACCGACTCGGACGACCTGGAATATGAGGAAGAAGAACATCATGGCCTGATTGCCAGTTTCGCTTATCTTCTCAACGCAGGTCTGGAGCGGTATGCGCCGAAGGCAGTCCTGGACTATCTACCACACAGCCCACACCGTACGCGCGAATCCTCAGCCCAGTACAGTTCCTCTGATGACACCGACGAGCTCAGTGAGAAAGAAACCCCATCGAACGTTGGCGCGGCGAATGCCAAGGGTGGCACAGAAGGCCTCGAAAAAGATGCCAGTACCAACGCCGCCGATGCTGCGTCACAAATCTCCCAGCCAGTCCCAACGACCAACTCGGTGCCTACGACTCCCCTCTCGGAACTCGCCCACGACAGCATCTCTCCGGTGGATGTGATCAAGATGAACAAAAAGGGCAAGCTTTCGTCTCACGAGAAGCAGCTCGCGAAGCTGGCTCAGCGCAAACGGGAGGTCGAAGCCCAACTGGAGACCATCCGGAACGAGATTCAATCACTCCAACTCGGTTCCTCGCCCGAGGTGGATACCAAGAAGGCTCGAGCTGCTGCCGCTGCTGCTGATTCTGGCGCAAGCGACCAAGCCAGCAGCAGCGCCGCCAGTACCGATCTAAAGCAGGCCGCGGTTGAAGGCGCTTCTTCATCAAGCAACAGCCACCATAAGCATAAGACTAACATCGAATCAGCGCACTTGCACAAGGTCGCATCCAGCTTATTCCAGCAGGAATCGAAACTCCTTAAGCAGCTCGGGAAAATCGAAAAGCACCAGCTCAAGGAAGCCTCCAAGATAGAAGCCCAGCAGCGCAAGAACGCCGACCGCGAGGAGAAAACGCGGTCTAGGTCTGAGACGGATGCTCTACGGCGGGAGGTAGATACGCTCAAGAAGGAGGTCGAGCGGCTGCGGTCAGAGAGGCAGAAATGGCTAGACCTGATTGCGTCGCTGCAGGCTGAGAATACCAGGTTAGTGGCACGGCAGGGTGGTATTGGCGAGGGTCAATAGTTTGCCCCTACGCCTAGCCTACTCGTGCATGGGGGAAATTTATGGAAATTTGAGTATTATGTATCACCGACGTATGTCATGGAGCATGTAAATAATAGCTCAATCATCAAATTGTATATCCTAATCAAGCTTGTAAGTACAGCAGAGGCACTGTTCCGATGATAGTTCCCAAATAACGCCATGCACCGGGTATCAAAAAGTATTCTGTGTCAATACACATATTCTGAAGAATCCCAACCTTCCATCTCAGGACATTTCCCGTGGAACGCCTTCTCTTGTCTGGGCTCGCATAGCAATCCGAGTTGTCAGAGGTCACCGTAGACCAATAGTTGTACAACCGCAGAGTCAAATCGACTCCGGCTCATGGCCCTGCGCTATCCGGAGAATCCTTCTTCGAAGGGACCTCGCCTGCTGCAATTCGAGCGACCCTGAATCCAGGGACGCACAACCCCAGTGCTGTCCAGTCCTCCCCCCCGATCCATGCCCATGATCTGGTTATTCCTGCGTCTAAACCCCCACATCACATCAGCAAACAGCGTCCCCTCAACAAGCACGGCAAACAAAACCAACCTCAGGCGGATTCCCAGCCCCGCGAACCATCTTCTCAATCATCGCAGCCCGCACCTTCTCCTTCGCCTCGCCCATTCCCAGCGCCATGTACGACAGCAGCGGCGGGTGCCCGATATACGACGCATAGCTGTCGCGGATGATGTTGGATTCCCATTCGTACTTGGTTGTGTCAGCGTGGCCGGTACCGACGTGGCGGGCCTGCAGGGCTTCGAGGTTTTGGAGGGTGCGGAGTTTGTCGGCCATTTTTTATTATCCGTAGGATGGGTATTTTGTGATGGAGGGTGTCTGTGGTTGTTGTATGTTGAAGCTGGGAAGGAATTTCGGTTGGGGAGTTGTTACTGATACAACAGACATGGTATATCACGTGATATACGCGGAAATTGCAATGGATGTGAGTGGTACAAACCATCGATGAAGATTTGATTCCCGGATAGTGGCGTGGGATGATTTTTGATGGATTGTTTGACTGCAGAGTCGTCACTGCCATCCCGTATCGCCTCCTTGGTGCATGCGCATTTTGATGGCCTGCCTGTTCGCAGCAAGCCTACCATCTACCCGGATGGGTCGAGAGAATGGATCCCCATGTCCGGGATCGTGGTTGTAAAAGGTTAACCTTGTGGTGTCTCTGATAATTGTGGTCACTGGCTGATATCCAAGTAGGGGAAAGTACTGTTTTTGAGAAATTAACCTGTGTAGCAGTCACGTATGTATCCGCTTTGGTCTCTATTCATGCTTAGAATGATATTTTAACTGTTTAATAGTACTGGTGCAAAATGCCTTCCAGCCTCTCAGGTATCCAAAGGCAGAGGCCTGGTGCTACATGACTGGCACGCGGAGGTTCTGGCCCTCCGCTCATTCAACTACTGGCTCCTGTCTGAATGCCACAGCCTGCTAGCCCAGGAACAGCATGCAAGGTCGTCAAGCTCAGCTAATACACCAGGAGCAGCATCTTCACCTTTCATCCGCCGGAGGAAACCCACTGAAACGTCCAACACAGCGCAATCAGAACCAGCCCCCGCCTGGTCCCCTTTCGAACTCCAACCCGACATCGAAATCTACATGTACTGCACCTGCGCCCCCTGCGGCGACGCAAGCATGGAGCTCTGCATGGCCGCACAAGACGACCCAAGCCCCTGGGAGGTCATTGCACCGGGACCCGAGCGCACCGAGTCGCCTCGCCCAGGCGCTGGCCCAGAACTCCTAGATGGCCGGGGCTACTTCTCCCGCCTCGGCGTCGTGCGGCGCAAGCCGGCGCGCGCGGACGCCGAAGCAACCCTCAGCAAGTCGTGCTCGGACAAGCTCGCGCTGCGGCAGGTGTCGTCGCTCCTATCGTACGAGGCGAGTCTGCTCGTTGCACCGACTCGGAACGCGTACATCGAGGGTCTGATTCTGCCTGAAGAGGAGATAAGCCGGGTTGGCTTCGAGCGGTGTTTCAGCGCCACGGGGCGGATGAAGACGCTGAATGAGAGGTCCTGGCCGGCGCGTGATGGTAGCGTAGGACAGTACGGATACGGCTTCTATCCCTTTCGGGTTCTCTCTGTTCCGAATGACCTGATCGAGGCGATCTGGCCGTTCCGGAAGCCGAAGCCCACGTCAGCAGAGGCTACGACGCAAGCGCAGACACCGCCGAAGAAGAATAAGCCGGGGAATGTATCGGCCGTATGGGTGGCCGCCCCCTCACTGCCTCATCCGTGCCCCATTGCATCGGAAAACGGCTCCAAATCCTTGCCGGTGCTGCGGGGCTCGAGGACGGGCTTGTACGAAACCATCATCAACGGGGTGAAGCAGGGGAATCGCGCGGCGTCCGTTACGCCTCGGGGTGCTTCTGCGTTGTCGCGCGCGAAGCTCTGGGGCTTGCTGCGCGATATGGTGCGGTCCTCATGCTCGGGGGATTGTACGCTGGAGGTTGTTGATGGGGAAATTGGGTTGCATGCGGGCAATGTCCCAGAAGCGGGGTCATCTCTGCAGGATACGGCGCTATGTCAATTGATTGCAGCGTCCACGTATGAGCAGTTTAAGAAGACGCCAGTGGCATTGACGCCGTCCGTCAAAGCACGGAAGGATGCCATTCGAGAGGCTAAGGAGGCCTTGAAAGGATGGATCCGTAATGAAGACGATGAACAATGGGGACTGGACGTTCTCGTTGATCCTAAAAAGCGCAAAGCGCTGAACTGATTCTATAAGTATCATACACAGAACGAACATATGGGTGATAACATGCGAGGGACATCGATCACTTGCAGGGACCGTCGGAGGCCCTTGCAGAAGTATAATCCCTTGGCAACATCGACCCATTATTACAAACTTTTATCCAACATTATTATGTATTACATCATGACGACAGTTGATAGTCCCAGAGAGAAACGGTCTCGCCATCTGACTCAGCCAGGCAGACAAGTAATCAAAGGTCGAAGGCTGCATCATTAGTAGATGCCAGGGATGATTCTGCTGCGTACCAGAGATGTATAGCGGTCCCAGTCGGCACCATACTTCCGCTTGCACTTCTCCTCATCACGTCTCTCGCGGTGAAGAAGCAGGACACCGAAGTAGATCATGTAAAAGTACGTAAAAACCATTCCCCAGCCGCGAGATTCGGGAGTCTGGACAGCCTGCTTCTGCATCTCACCAGAAGCCGGGTTGATACTCTCAATAATCGCATACCCTGCAACGCCGGTTGGGAGGCAGTAGGACCAAGACATGATCCAGTCGCCAAGGTAGTTGATGTGACGTGCGCAACCCCACCAGCCGGAAATGAGCAGCTTCGAGCCGGTCTTCGTCTCGATATACTTGAGGTGCTTCACGCGGGGGTCATTTGGATCGGTGCGGAAGCGGTTTTTCTGGTTGTTGGCACCACGGAAAATGGAATATCCTGCGGCTGTGACGGCAAACACGATGAGGATCCCACTCAGGCCGAGCTCAGAGGGGTAGACACTGAGGTATCTGGTTTGGAAATTGTAGAGGAACGGAACCCAAACCATGTCGCCGAAGGAGAGCATGAAACCGAAGCCGTCCATGATAACGTCCATGGTCGTCAAAAGAGCTGGTTCCATGTAAAGACCATCAAGGACGTAGAAGGCTTGGAACGCAGTCGTCAAGACGATCGAATCGGTGATGTAGCCGTATGTGCGGTATTGATGGGCGATATTCGACAAATTCAGGATGATCCATCCAAGCAAGCCAGGTCTCATCTCACACCACACCTTGATGTCAATCGTCCGCGCTGTCTCACTCACGAACGGAATGGGTAGCTTGATTCGGGGGTTAAGCTCCCGGCCAATGAAGAAGTCATACAGGACGTTGCCTGTGTGTCCGCCAGGAGCCAGTTGCCGACGCTCAGGGTTCAGTTGACCAGGAGCGGGAACCGAGAAACTTCTGAGGTAAACGAAGATCGCGATGACCGTGCAGATGACCAGGTTCGCAGTGATCACCTGCAGATAGTTATCCCAGAGGAAAGTCCATACCGCGAACTCCGCGCCGTACAAGTACGTGCCCACCGCACAGCCTGACAGGATCAAGACAGCCGACAGGAATGCTGCGAATAATCGTTAGGACATACCGACCGTAAGTGCCAGGGAGCGCGAGAGGTCGTTACCATTGAATTTGTACTGGAGTCTCCCTCCACAAGCCAGCTCGGTACCTTCAACCTCTGTGCCAGGGAGGAACACCTGCATGAGCAGACTTAGGAAATAATAGCTCAGAACCCACAGGGTAACCTGAGTATC
Organism: Aspergillus lentulus; assembly: GCF_010724455.1. Next base: position 324,849 of record NW_022983877.1, on the reverse strand, counting down.
ATAGAAAGCTTTGATTCCGTCCTCCGGCCAACCGACCTCCTCTTTCAGCTTATCAATTGACAGTGTCGATGGGTGCAGAAGCGACGGCGCAGGACAACCGGATACATCGTTGCAGAGGAAGGTGAACGCGTAGAGCAGACAGGGAAGGCCGAAGATGATTCCAAAAGCTCCGATACTTTGAAAAACAGCTTATTAGCTTGACAAGTTTATAATCTTGCAATGGTTGCGACAACGTACGGGCCTTGAAACTCATAACCGCGTTTCTCTGGAACGGGTTGAATTGGAACCTTTGCCTTCTCTGATTTCTTTGACGCCATTGTCCACGTCGTCTCACGTCAAGAGCAGGTTGAAAACAAGCAATTGGTCCTCTGTGTCGCAGAGACGATCCAGGGGGGCTTGAGGTTTAAATAGAATTTCAGGACAACCCCAGATAGTGCGGATCAGCGATCGGACGCAGCCCACCGTACCGATCATCGACGTATGAGGCCGGATAAGCAGAAGCCGATAGCTGCCTTCAACGTCTTGGCGCTTGAGACGATACTATTCGTAGAATTGACTAACTGCAGCGCAATCCCGAGAATAATAACGCATAAAATGATTCTGAGACCTAGGCAACCTAGTTTCACGGTCTAAGCCTTACCAAAGGCGGGATGGAATGGCTTATGGGAGCTTCTCCGCACGTGGAGATTGGAGAATTGCGACCGAAATGCCATTTGGCCCGTATTACGCATCTTCATTGCGATTCAACCTCTCGTGTCTCTCTTTCATCCTCTTTTAGCTCGTCTTTTCAATTTTCTATTGTCGGTTTCGGACACGCTCCTTTTTACAATTCCTCTATCCTTGTTGTCGCATCGGTCCACCAAGATACCGCTTGTTTTCCGTCCCACGGGGATTGACTCCTCAAGATGAAGTCGCTGGCTGGCTCATTCCTAGGACTCCTTTTCCTTTTATCAGCTCCTGTTACATCAGTATACGCTGCCTCTGAACCTACGGGCAAGAAAGACGGACTCTCTCCCTGTGTTGCACGCTCTCCGTCTACCGGCCTCTATTACGATCTGAATGCGATCTCGGTATCTCGTCCGGATCCCTCGGACAGCAAGAAAAGCAGCAAGAACGCGCCGAAAGAAAGCTGGCACGCCAAGGGCCATGACTACCATGCCAATTTTACACTCAATATCTGTGCTCCCGTCATCGAAGACATAAAGGATGTGGTGGGGGTAGAGCGCGACAGGTGGAAGAATATCAGCGCCTATTATGAGAAGGAGGGGAAGATATACTCCATTGGGTAGGTTTGATGAACATACAGTGCGATGTGCGATGTGTCGGCTGATCGTATTGTATAGAGAACAAGCCACGCAACCATTCTTCCGCGGCCGCAAGCTTGTGTTGAATTACACTAATGGCTCACCTTGTCCTGGCGAGCGGATCGGACATAGTTCGCGGAATAAGTCGACGATCATGTCCTTTCTGTGCGATCGTGATGCTCTTTCCCACCAGGCCATTGCGTCTTTCGTCGGCACCATGGATCAGTGCACATACTTCTTTGAGGTTCGAAGCTCGGCCGCTTGTGGCAGCATCGGTCACGCCAACGGTGAAGGCCTGGGGCCGGCGGGTGTTTTCGGCGTGATGTAAGTCTATGTCATTTTCGCTTTGCCGGACAGAATACTAATACTGCCGATCCTTAGTGCCCTGATTGCTGTCGCCGCGTACTTGGTTGGTGGTTGTGCCTATCAGCGAACAGTCATGCACCAGAGAGGATGGAGACAATGTCCAAACTATAGTCTGTGGGCGGGCATCTTTGATTTTGTAAAAGTGAGTGTCTTGGCTTTGATACCTTTCCGGTCATCTCGCATTCGATCTAGACGTGGCGTCCCGAGTCCCTATAAGGAGTTTGGTAGTCCGAGGTTGCCCATTTCCCGGGCGGATTGACCTCTGCTTTGGCTGGTCTGAGACTCGGGTGCAGTGCGAAGGCGATGCACTCTTTTCCATTTCCATACCGTCTTTCGATAATTTCCTACTTCATCTGAGTCAAGCATGTGTCTTGGTTTTGTCAATCCCATAGTTTATATAGATCTATCTCTATGCATTGTGGCATCACTCCATGTCATTACTGATCAGTTCCTTTTGCAACCGCTATCCTTCTTGAAAATAAGCTGACCTATCACCTCACTCTCCCATATAGGACATGTTCGTCATCCTCTTCTCCTCCCTGGGCCGTCTATTCCGTGTCAGGCGTTCCCCTACGCTCGGACATGGCCGCGCAAATGGTTCAAGCGGCGGTTTCATCGGGGCGATCGGCGGCCGTCGAGGACGCGACAACTATGCCTCCGACGTCGACGCGGAAAACCGTCTCATAGACCAATTGGACGAGACCTGGGATGATTGATGAACGAGATGTTGCTCTGTTTCCTTGAGATTTATGATGTTGGTCGATATATTTCTTACCTGCCTCCTGTCGTACAATATGAGCATGTCCTAAAATCTGGTTATGACGGTTTCTGTTGCTGCTTGTCGTTAAGACCTCTTGTATTGGAAGATTCGGCTTGTGCCATGACGAGTCTGGTAGATGCTGCCGTTGTTTGTTTCAGTATATATCTTTCGCAGCTTGGTATATAACCATCCATCGGTGCGGGTATAACTAGCAGGCTGCTGTTGCGTCATTGTATAACAAAGAACAATGGGATGGCCTCTTTAACACCATTCGACTCATTTCGCATGCACATCTTTGGATAGGAGTTGGAAAAAATATGCCGGAAAAGCCAGGATGAGGCGCTGCTGCAGAAGGCCTTGTTGACCAGGCGCAGAGAGGCTAAGTCTTGTCGGCTTCTAGAGATGGAGTAACGCCTAGCATCCTCTGTCAGATGCAAGAATCCGTAGTATACATTCCTCTAAACATAATATATAATATGTCAGAAGCATTTGAAACGTCGAGCAAAAGATAACACAAAGGTAGGTCTTACATGATCATATATCTCCATGGGAATTTGCATTTTGATTGTGCCCCTTCTAAACACTGAGCGACTTCTGGGGTTTGCGTTAGGAGCTTGTTCTATATGAAATCTGCTGTTGCTACTAGTTACGACTAATGAGAGGAGAAGTTGTTCTAATGCAGCGCGTCGAAGTCCCTTGAAGCCTCCAGGAAAATTATCCGAGACTTTCCCTAATACAGTACGGCACCTAGCAGGGGTCTGGATAAGAGAGAATCGCAGAGCATAGATGCCTCTTTGAGCGGAGTGATCTCTTGAAGCAATTGGGCGTTATAGCAAAGCGAGCGCAAGCTAGCTTGTAGGTAATGTTTCCAACAGTAATAGCTTATAAACTAGCTAATGGCCAAAATACCAACAACTAGCATCATTGGTCTAGTGGTAGAATTCGTCGTTGCCATCGACGAGGCCCGTGTTCGATTCACGGATGATGCAAGTCATATTTCTTTTTGCATTCCTACATACCCACAATCGCAACATCTGATTGTCTCTCTAAAGACAGAGCCACCTCATCAAGATCTTGTCATTATTTTTTGCTATGTATCATGTTTGATCCAAAACCGTCCGTTTCGAACAGCCGCTGCTTGCGATACTCCGTCAACATGTCTGACACTCTTACCTACAAATGTGGTCTGTAAGTGGTCAAAAAACTGGTAGCTTCTCTTTGATTGAGCGTGTCATCCTTAGTGCAGGGGCCATGCTAATCTTCTCTGTATCGTTTCAAATTGACCAAATGCCCGAAGGCAATCGGGAAGACATTAGAATGAACAATAAGGGAACTCCCGGTGGCATGATTGGTCGGTAGGCGGGTCAGCGTGGCAATGAGGTTAGACGACAGAGACAAAGAAAGTAATGTATCAATATATAGCAGGGATATACAACTTAGTTACACAAAACAGTTCAGCATACAGAGAACATAGAAGTCGTGAACTTCCCATCCTTTTCCTAGACACCAAATTCGCCCAACCTGAGCCGCTTGCAAAGAGAAAAATAAAAGAAACGGTAGCAATACTCATCACCGATGGGACCCTTGATTCATTCCCGTCATTCCCAGATCATACCCTCCCAGTGGTATGCCAGTACTGCCAAACGCGGACAAGTCTGCAGTGGCATTTTCGCTACCGGGAACGGAAGCCGTAGGGTTGGGATCAAGGCCAACACCTGCACCGACAGGGTCGAGATTGAAAGGTAAAAACCAGGCGCTCGGTTGATAGTACTCTCCGGTGCCCGACGGGGCGTTGGGGTCCATGTGGCCGGTGAAGAGCGCAGCAGAAGTGTCCTGGCTTGTATGGGGGACTGCCCCACCAGGGGTGGAAATTCCTGGGGTATCAACAGTCGCAAAAGCGGCAGAGGGAGGGTCAATCCCTGCAAAGGACCCATAGACAAACTGCCGATCCAACTGCGGCAGTTGATCCTGGGGAATGCTGAAGTCGAATCCGGTTGGCCCTAAGGATGTTGTTCGGCCCTGTTGATCGTACATTGTCGGATGCGGGAAGCCCGTGCCAGATGTGCCTAACATCCCAGGAGCATTGTTCATGTTCACGTCGACCACCGGTTGCGGAGGGATTGCCTGGTCTGGAGGGGCAATACTCTTGCTGTCTCTTCTTGGATGTGGCCGACGGGGAGTGCTGTGCTGTGGCACGGATGGAGATAGGCTTGCGAAGAAATCTTCCACGCTTTGGAGCTCGGGCTTTTGGCCCATCACCCCCTCATCGGCACGGTCTTTTTGCCTGGCGTCAGGATCTTCCCAGTGAAGTCTTGAAACACCATGAGGATATTTATCGAACCAGTCGCCATACTGGAACATGGGGGTGAGCTGATCGCCGTTCTGGGTGACGACGGTCCCCTTGATAGCCGCATCTGCGAACTGCCGATAACGATCTTTGGCACTCTCAACCATGTAGTGAAACATCCCCCAATACTTCTTCATTTTATTGAGGTACCGATAGGTGTGCCGCAAGTTTTCTTTCGACCGAGCTTCCAATTGTGCGTTCTTCGAGAAGATGCCCCAAATGTGCACCGTACTCGCCGAGTAAGCAGAATATCCCGCAAACGGCGCCGTAAGAGGATAGGCCGACGCGCGGTCTATTAATACGGAAATGTGGTGTGCTGCCTCGACAGCGGCGCGCCCAGCGTTACTGAGGAACGCTTTGGGCATATCCTTGGGAGGCCGCCCTCCAGGAGAAAGCGGAATGGCGAATTGATTCAAAAATAACATGTTCTGGTGAATAATGATATGGAGATAGAGGAACTGGTTGGCGATCTTGTCCGCAGCGTGGACCTGTAAATTTTCAAATGTGAACGCCAAATGACTGGGCAGGGTGGCAGAGAAGTCCTCGATTTGCCGTTTTAATTTCATATAACCCGATTCGGGCGACCATAGAGGATGCGGGTCCTTTCTCTTCCCACCAAGATTGAGATAATCGACTATGCGACCCCATATCACCACAGCTCGAATGATATAGGCTGACACGCCCATGTTATCCTTGGCATTGGACAATTGACCGACATCATCCGGAACGGGGTTTGGAATGTTCCCTTCCAGGTCCTCCGTTGGCCCCGGTATCTCCAATTGAAATGAAGACTCCTTGATAGGAAGCTGGATCTGCAGAAACTTCTCGTTTCCAATAGGTGGACGCTGACTACCAGACGAGTTGTAGCGATCCATCAAGTAACATGCCCACATCGTACGTCTCCTGATCTCCCGATCCGTAAAGCTCAGCTGTGCCCCATTGCCTGAACCTTGATTCAGTAGAGGATCATAGTCTAACTCCCTGTGAAGCTGTAAAGCGTAAGCCATGCGGAGTGCCTGACCACCAAAAGACCAGCTCCGCCCACCATGGCAGGTTCCGAACTCGTGAAGGCCCAATAGTAGAAAAACAGTCAGAATGGTTATACTCGGTTCATCATGTCGGCTCAACGCGATGGCAGCGGCGGGATTTGCCCAATTCTCGCCACGGAGGAAAGGTGGATCTGAGCTAAGCTGCGGGTGTGTCGAAAATCGTGCCGAAACAGCACAAACGGCCAGGATCAGTACGGGCGGAACTGTCCTCGCTTTCAGTCGCCGCATGAAGCTGGGCTTATGAAGTAGGAGGTATGACTGCCCGTATACACAATCGAAGAAGACCTCCGCCAGATGTTCCTGAATCTCCAGTGACGGTAGAAACTCGGCGCCTTCTGTCGAAAGACCCATTGCATCGTTGCCCTTGCCCTCGCGGCGCATGGGAAATGTGTCTTGTGGTGGTCTCCGATCCTCATGCGCCCATTCTTCCATTTCCGCCGCAAAAGCTTCGTCCGCCGATCGCTTCTTTTGTGTTTTGGATGCCTGACCCGGTTGGGGCGGTCGGACAACTGACCTACCGATTGCGGCCATATCCCGGGGCTCGTCTTTCGGAATAGTCTTGATAACTCTATCCTCCATGCGCTTCAACCGCTTATCCAGCATCGCCATGTAATCCGTCCGAGGAGCCGCCTTCCTCGTGGTAACCTTGTAGACACATGGAATTCGAGAGCGAGAGCAATGCTTGCATGCGGGCTTCTCCCCCGAGCACCGGATCTTCTTCCTTCGACACGCAATGCACGCCAAGGGTAGACGTTTCCGCTCCTTTCCAGCCTTGGTTTTCATCTCGCTCCATGGAGGCTTCCCGTCAGGGCCGTTTTCGTTGACATTATGGGCATCGTCGCGCTGGGTAGCATGAGCTCCGTCCTGTGCAGTTGTTGGGTCTCCTGCCGTCTGGACGCTCCCTGCATCTCGCGAGCTGGCCCGACTTTGGGTGTCGAAATCCTCCGGAATCGCGCTGTCCTCGTGGGGCAAAGTCGGGCCAGCAGAAGAGACCATGGGAGACTCCATGGAGTCGGGTGGGATCATGACGGGTGATGTAGCCCCAGCAGCAAGGCTCGGGACATTGTTTGTGTAGGTAGCAGCGAGAGCAATGAGGCCAGCCGAAGGATAGTGGTAGCTTTCTGGAGAGATTCCTTGGAATTGGATGGGATTGCGGGATAGGCGGTAGATGCTGGTGGGTATGGGGAAGGGCCGGGCTTGGCATCTGGCCGCTTCCGATTATTAATCAGATTGATACCCTCGAAAGAACAGCTCTTGATACTACTGGGTATAGAATGAATGATACTGATGAATGAAATGAACAGGAGCAGCGAGAGAGTTGTCCCTGCTCCCAGGAAGTGATTCTGGAAACTATACGTTCGCAGCTGGGCCGCTCTGGGGCAATCCAAACCGCAACAAGTAACCGCTAATCGGACGGACCTAAAAAGGGCTTACTAGACATGGATGTCGTCTACTGAGATACACCATGGTGGAGCCTAATATCAATGGGCATTCTTCTCATACTATACCATATGTGACACCCGATATGAATCATATGACACCTCCACAGATAGGCGGAGTCCCTAAGTTCTACAATATAGCCTGAATAGAGCCGGGATGGTCTCTGAAGCAACAGCTCCACCTTTCGACCCCTATTGTATGTACCGTCCTCGAAGTCTCAACTGAAGCCAGCGGCTGCTACGGGTCATGTATCGAACGTCAATCCTATAGAGCGTTGGGTCTCACGACTTCGTTCGCGAGGCGGGTACGGAAGTCTCAAGAGCGGCCAAGATCTCCTTCCCCAAGGTATATATATTATAGCTAGGAAAAGCAATCCAGAGTCCACTGTCTGCTATTAGAACCGGTACAAGACGGAGAATTAGGGACCAGACTTACTTAGGAATGACCCACAGAGTAATCAATGTGAAAGCATCATTGTGTCCAATGTTGGCAAATCCGGAGAAAGCCTCGTTGAGCCCTGATATCTCATTAGCTGGTTATAGACTGACGGACACCATTCAACTCACAGTAAAGGACCGTTTTACTCAAAGTCATGATGGAGGCGCTGAAGGCTACCAGGAGCGCCGTCGCTCCAGTGCGCCCAGACACGACTTTGTCGCCCTTCAACATCCACAACAAACCCTTGCGAGTCTTGCGCTGTTTTCCACGTCCGCCTGTAGTTTTTGTCGCTCCATATTTATAGATGATGAAGAGGTAGTACAGATAAGCCGCAGATTCCACAAGGTTCAATACGGTCTGCGCGACGGTAAAGCCATTCCGAGCGTTGAACGCCGGCCAGCCATAGATATAGTCGATTGTCCCATAGAGTGCGTACGGGGTCCAGACAGGCGAATGCAGCTTGTGACCTGGCATGGAATGCGGTCGCAACAACACGTAACCTGAATCCCATAGGACCAAGGGAATTGAGATCAGAAGCCACAAGGTCACCGCCGTTGATGGGGTGTGCACCCATCGTCTAGTGACAGTTCCGTTGACTGACGGTCCCGGGGATTTCGACCGGGACCTGGCACGCGATGGCGATGGGAAATCGCGGGGATGATGTCTAGTAGAAACCATATCTGTCGCAGTTGTCTAGGAGGGTGTATGGTAGCACATACAGGAATCGCTTTGGTTCGTGTGATTAGTATTCAAAGTTGTTGTTAATGATTTCTTAAGAAGCGAGAAGTACTATAGTCCAGAAGGATGTCGCGACGCGAGGAATGCGGAGTTTTGTGGCATGGGCCGCATGGCGATGGGCCGACTGACGGGTGGTGACGTCGTGAAGACGACTGTGTCTGGGTGCGTAGGAAGTTCCCACTGAATTGCAGGTTGCCATAAGGCATTACGCATTATGATACCATGATATCTCAGTGCTGTCAACGAACGCATCAGGTATAATGATTCAAGCTTCCCTATGGTATTTAGCAGACTAAAAGAAGAAAGTCAGTAGTCAGTTCAATAGTCGCAGTTTGGTCAGCCTAGATTTATTGGCGGGTTACGACCGCGTCCTCTCCGAATGAAGACTGAGAACTGTCATAGAAGACCGGACTCGTTGTCAAGACAAGCAATGGCAGAGATGCCCTGATGATTTATCTATCTAGATAGATATATCTTATTCTTGCCCGATGTTTCAGGCGTGCACTGGGGGCTAACAGATCCGTCTGGACGGCGATCATAGTGGATCCAACAAGCGACGATCACGTGCACCAGTCCCGCCCACTGATTGATGGACCCGATCCAGATCCCCCAACACAAGATAAACCGGTTGATCCTCCTAATCATCCATCTGCAGTGGAGGCTATGTCTCCGGTTGGATTGCACCGGTTTTCGCTGCCGACAATACTTCAGAGGCTTTGAACTATATGCGACTCATCTGCCATTGGCAATTACAGGATATTGGCGTGTACTTTGATGATCTACCACTGCTGATTGAGGCAGGATGAATCACGAAAGCGACCAAAAGGTTGGAGCCCTGGAGAAAGCGACTTGCACTCAATCGCATTCTGTTAGACTAATGACAGGGCAGAAGGTCGACAAGCTCGCTCGCATCCGAGAGAACCAACGAAGGAGCAGAGCAAGGAAGCAGGAGCATATTCGCGACTTAGAGCAGAAGCTAGCCTGTCTGCAAGAACAAGCACACAAGAAAGATGTCGAGCACAGATTGGCCGCACAACGACTCGAAATGGAGAATAGAAAGTTGAGGTACCTGCTATCTTACTCAGGGATACCGCCTCAAACGGTCGAGGAATATCTGCGGAACGGTGATGATCCCGCCGTGACCCAGAAAGTCGCGATCCCGGCTCTTCGACGGTCTGAGTTTCAATCGGAAAACTTGCGTCAGGAGACGAAGTGTTCGCGTCCATGTGGAGGCAAATCATCCAATACTGTCGGTGAATTTCAAAGCGGCGATGGTGGTCTCGAGATTCAGAAAGTTGCGATACCGGCCTCTCGACTACCTGAGATCCAGCCCGAAGATCGATGCCGGGAGCAAAAATGCTCGCGCTCATGCCCAAGCAGGCCACCTCAGAAAGTTCAGGAGAAACCGCGGTCTACCTTCGATCCTCTTATGACCGAGAAAGTTGTATTACCACCTCTTCAACGGCCAGATATCCAGCATGAAGCTCCTTGCCAGGAGACAAAGCCTTTCCTCCCTTGCTCATCGTCGTCGGATAGGTCAGAAAGGGACGCCAGCCCTGCCGCAGTGCAAAATCAACTTCCCGCTAAAAATGAGCTATCAGACACGCCCGATCCGTCAGGAAAATCTACTTCTCAAGAGTCTCAGGACCCATCAGAACACCCCAGACTGCCTCCACTCTGTGACTGCGCACCTGGAGGCAACGAAGCAGAACGCTTTCCTAACAATGGGGACGCCCTCAATACGACTCTCTGTGCAATAGCGGATGAACTGATCCAACAATACAACACTCGCGGCATGGACATCACGGAAATTCGCAAGAGGCTATGGGCGGGCTTCTCCAAAGGCCTTACAACAGAAGAAGGATGTAGGGTGCAGAATCAGATATTGTTTCAGGTTCTGGACGAAATTAGCAACCACTGACGGGCTTGCTTACTATTATTATCCGTTATCGAGGCATTATCGCATTATGTACAAGTGCATGTGTCAAAATTTCTCGTCATTTCCATTGCTGTCGCCTGGCAAACCACCTGACGACATATACCAAGGCCAAGAGCACGGGAACTTCGACGAGAGGACCGACCGTGGCGGCTAGCGCTTGGTCGCTGTCGACACCAAATGTTGCAATTGCTACTGCGATTGCAAGCTCAAAGTTGTTGCTCGCCGCCGTGAAACTTTGTGTGCATGATAGCTTGTAACCGAAGCCCAACCGACGCGTTACTAGGAGGGTGATGAGGAAAATGACGGCGAAGTAAACGATGAGCGGAGCGGCGACTCGAACGACCGATACAATCTGATGGACGACTTGTCTGCCTTGGGAAGCAAAGAGTACCAGGATCGTGAACAGAAGACCGATCAAAGATAGCGGGCTGATCAGGCTCACGAAGGTTCTGTCGTACCATTCGCCGCCGATGAGGAATCTTAAAGCGAAGCGGGTGACGATGGCTGCTCCCAGTGGTATACCGAGGAACACACCAACACTCTTTGCGGCCAACGAATATTCGATGGTCAGACCGTCGTCTCCATCTCCGATGATTCGAATGAAAAGAATCGCGAGGGGAGCAAATAGAACCATTTGCAGAATCGAGTTGATTGCGACCAGAATCGCACAGTATTCACCGTCTCCTCCTGCAAGACCAGTCCAGACAAGGACCTGAAAGCTATTAGCCTGCATGTCCAGAGTATTCCATCTTACGGGCAAGGAACAAACCATTGCAATACACCGTGCGATGCCGACTAGGATTAAACCTTCTCGAAGTCCTCGTTCGTCGGGGAGAAACGCCCATGCTAAAGCAAGCTTCAGATGGTCAGCAGAATCTTGCAGCATCAGCCAAGGTTCGGGCCTACCATGAATAGAGGTGCTATAATCCAGTTCACAACAATACTGAATGCGACTTGAATCCAGAGTGTCTTTTCGCGGAATGACCGGTGCAGAGTCTCGAATCGCACTTTACACAGAATGGGGTACATCATGACTAGCAGGCCGATTGCTATAGAGTGTGTGAGCCATCATCCGGTCGACTGTGTTTCGAAACCAGGGCATACCTATAGGCACCGACACGCCGACGAATTTTCCTTTGTCCAGAGCTTTGCTCGTGTTGGGAACAAAATTACCAAGGATGATCCCGATAGCCATAGCCAGGAAGATCCAGACTGCAAGGAATCGATCTAGAAGGGCGAGCTGCTTGAAAGCAGAAGTCGGACCCTCCGTGGTCGCATCGTTGTCAGATTTTGAGGCATCTGGCGTACTGCAAGCTTCGATATCGCTTGGATGCTGAGAAGGCGATGTGCCGTCTTTTTCCCGAGTCATGGCGAAACTGCCCTAGAATCCTCCAAATCCTGCAATCATGTGTAGCAAGCTCATATAACAAGAAAAAATTCAAACACCTAGTCACAAAATCTATGGATTGTATTCCTATTGACAGGTATAGCTACTGCTCTGGCATAAAAATCCCAAGGCCGATAAAGCTGACTGAAAACTGATAAGTGCTGTAGCCAATCATGGCCCCGGAGTGACATGTAAAGATCACGTGATTCATTGCCACACTCTAGGTAGGTTTCTGTATGCGCATGTGAAATCAACAGGTTGACAAAAGCCTAACTTGACTGCCAAGATAGGCTTGTGCTGTGGGAGTGAGTCTTCCCCAGAAGTATCGAAAGCAAGGACTGTCATAGCAACACAAGTCCATGCTGTACTGAGTCGAAGTAGCTAAATGGGGTAGAGAAAGACCTATACAAGGATGAATGACGGGTGCGCGTCGACCCTAATGTCTGCTGGATACCCTTCGGTAGTAATATACGAGGCTTGGTATGATCGCATAAATGCCAGCTTCAGATGGCTGCAAACGTAGAGTTGATACGCCGTAGGAATGGGTTTAAAGCAGTCTAAAGGACACCCTACTCTACGGCTAATCATCGGCTCAGCAGCTGGCTAAGCCATTTTCATGGGCTCTTTCTGTGAAGCGGGTGAACCTGTAAATTGCCCTCTTGAGAATCCATTTCCCTTCTCGAGGCGGGACTCCACGGTCCACAATAAACCCCACACTGGGCGTCGGCTTTTGACCGATGCAGAGCTGTTTACGTACGGTTACTTTCACGGGTACTGACTATGACTGAAATGACACAGAAGGGGACAGATGTTTGGCGTTATGGACGATTGACGGTGATCCTAGAAGCTCAATCCTGCTTCGCTACTTGAATCGGCGTGGGTGTTTTACTTGTGTACTTGATATTCGGGATGATATTGGACCACAGTAGCCGGTACCGAGTGAATAAGGTCCCGAGTGATGATTCGGACTTTTTTGGGGTCAAGGCCATCTCTACTGAAGTCTGTAAACCGCGCAATTCTTAGCCCGTGAGGAGATGCCGAACAGTTTGCACTGTAAGGAGTACTGTAACTAAAGTCCCCGTCTTGATGCATTGTACATGATGTGTCCCATCGTGGAGTTATGCTCTCAATAATCATAAGCCCATCTCATCAACTGCAGTAGCCGCATCAGTCATGTTTGACGGTCTATCGACGCATTGTTGGCCGACTCGGCAACTAGCTGGAAATAAGTGACGTTATCAAGCAGGACGCGAGCGCTGATGACTTGGTTATTTGCTCGTGGTATTAAAGGGCGGCTCCAAGATACTACCTTAGAATACTCCACACTCCATACTCGTAGCCACAGCTGCATATGCCGGGTTCTCTCCCCGTGGGAACTCCACAGTCGACGGAAAAACTGCGGATTATGGCGCGTCAGACTAACGGTGAGAAATTTCAAATTTCGGAGAATCGGAGTAATTGGGCATGTAATGTTTACAGCAGATAGGTCGACTGAGAGGATGTCAAGCAGTAATGTGCGGCAGTCATGCTAGATCTGATAGTATGAGGGCAACACCGAAGGATATGTCTTCCTTCGGGATCTTCAGGAGTATAGTACGCACAAATGGATTTACTATTGTTCAAATGTATTTGTCTTCAATGGCAAGTTTCAGTGCTCACAGAAGCAGATTGATATCAACGAATCTAGTCGCGTTCTTGATGGAAAGTAGAACTATGAATACCGGATAAATACTTCAATACTTCATTGACTAAGGTAGTGGGTGGTTGGTACTGCCTGAAAGGGATATTCGAGCGATAATCGTCCGATCTCCATAATGTCTTATTGTTGTGTCTTTGACTACTACGCAGTACTGTAGGTCCATCATGATGATAGTAAAAAAGAGTTTCCGGTGTAAACTGTAGGTGTGTGATCCGATTACAAATCCGCGGTCGATGTGCTCAGTCTCGCTACTTGGGAATTGAATACAGTCAATACCCATCAACTTTGAGTATGCACGTCTCTTCCACTCGGAGAAACAAGCAAGGGCAAGCTTGGCAGTCAATCGGCTTGTGGACTCTCATCAATAAGGTATGCTCCCTTGACTGATGCGTTAGGGTAAAGAAGCGTACCTCCTTTGAGTCTCTCCATGCTTAGGAAGGTGTTTCCGAGGACACAACGCGCTGGAGGATGCTTTTGGTGGCTTGCTGATGTTGAGATAACTTCATTGCACGCGTGTTCATGAATACCAGTACCCGTACCTTGGTCAAATACTAGGCACCTGTGTCCGAAGACTCCGGACCCCGATGGCTTGAAAATGCGGGGTCTTGATGGGACAGTGACATTGAGGTGACAGCGCGCTCATCCCTGCTGCATCAGCGCATGGTCTTGATTCTATCATGTCATTGATGCTTCAACAGGGTCTACTTTGAATGTTCGAATGTAAACCGAGAAGCCGAGTCATGGTGGCTTGACGGGAATGAGCCATGGGGTACCTAGACTCGGCGGGGCTTGCGGTCTGGGACTGGAACCTCAGGCCACGGGCATTCCCCGGAAGAGGACGTGACTGTGTAATTCGATCCTCTCCTGTATCAAACATACAGATATGCAAAACATTGAACATTGCTTGACATGGCAATAAACCAAAGTTCACCTTAAGGAATTAGAGATCTAAGGAGCATATTCCGATCTAAATGCGAAATGTTTTGTATCAAAGGTAGGTAAAAATAGAGCTATCCATGGTATAACCCAGGTACTACAGGTACTTTACCAACCACACGCACTAGTCTTACCCCGTGTCTCCGACCTCTCCAGTTTTTCGGCTCCAGGAAAACAACAAACATCGTCATCATCTCGGCTCTTTTAGTCTCAAGTCATTTTCGAGGACAGAATCGTCAACAACAGCCCATTACACCTCAAGTTACAGAGGACATTGTATTTCATACTCTAGATCGTTTGTCGCCTAACCTACATTTGTGAAATGAAAGAGGCCAAATCTTGCAACTTGACCTACCTCTAATGTCTGTCTGTATTCCCTTGGAGATACCGGGCCGATGGATCTAATACAAATAATCGGATCACATTCCTCCCCGTGCTGTACCACTCGCTCGTTTACTCCGTACCATACTCCGTACTCTCGTGGATTACATGGAAGTTGAGAACTGTGATTGCTCCTTTCTAGCACAGTTCCCCATTCTCTCGAATGGGACGCGGGATGTCGATCGCCATGCCCCATCGCATTGTTATTCCCCGACACCAAAGTGGCAAGTGGTACCTGTCTATCCTAGTACATGACTGCATGTGGGCTTTTTTGCTGTCCCTTGCCCGCCCTTGGGTACCTTGTGCCCAGACATTCATACATCATCGCGCAACCTCATAGTATCTAGTAATAAAAATCATAGTCACAGTCCCTGCCTCCTCCGATTTTTGGTCTGGTTATTAATATCCTGTTCTCCCTTTTCCTCCCCCCCTCTTCCTCATTCCTCTTGCTCAATTAGAGCTGTGTGGTCGATCGTTTCTTTTCTGGCTTCGGAGTACATACACCCTCCACAGCAATGAGGTTCGGTTGGCTAGAGGTCGCCGCTGTGACGGCTCTTTCTGTAGCTAATGCTCAGGTTTATACTGCTTTTCCGTCATTGTTTCGATCATAGTTGACATTATTCCTGGAAATTATTTAGGAATTGGCTTTCTCTCCGCCATTCTACCCTTCACCTTGGGCTGATGGCCAGGGAGAGTGGGCGGATGCCCATCGGCGCGCCGTCGAGATCGTTTCTCAGATGACACTGGCGGAGAAGGTTAACCTTACAACCGGTACTGGGTGGGTTGAGACTTTCTTGTCGACAGTGAGCTTTCTTCACTGACAATTTACATAGATGGGAAATGGACCGATGTGTCGGTCAAACCGGCAGCGTTCCCAGGTAAGCTTGCAATTTCTACAGCAACGTGCAACTTTAGTTGCTAAAACGCGGTGGTGCAGACTTGGTATCAACTGGGGTCTTTGTGGCCAGGATTCCCCTTTGGGTATCCGTTTCTGTAAGCTACACTGCGGAGTCTTTCAGTCCTTGTGTTATGTGCTGATGCTTGTCTGTTTAGCTGATCTCAATTCCGCCTTCCCTGCTGGTACTAATGTCGCCGCGACGTGGGACAAGACACTCGCCTACCTTCGTGGAAAGGCCATGGGTGAGGAATTCAACGACAAGGGCGTTGACATTCTGCTGGGGCCTGCTGCTGGTCCTCTCGGCAAATACCCCGACGGTGGTCGAATTTGGGAAGGCTTCTCTCCTGATCCGGCTCTCACTGGTGTACTTTTTGCCGAAACTATCAGAGGTATTCAAGAGGCGGGTGTGATTGCTACTGCCAAGCATTACATCCTGAATGAACAGGAGCATTTCCGACAGGTTAGCGAGGCCCAGGGATATGGATACAACATCACGGAGACTCTCAGCTCCAATGTGGATGACAAGACCATGCACGAGTTGTACCTTTGGTGAGTAGTTGACTCCTCAAACGAGGACCTTTGACTGACCTACAATTCAGGCCCTTTGCAGATGCTGTGCGCGGTAAGATTTTCAGCAGACTTGACTCGCGATGAAGAAATCACTGACGAACCATCTACAGCTGGCGTTGGCGCCGTCATGTGTTCCTACAACCAGATCAATAACAGCTACGGTTGCCAAAACAGTCAGACCCTCAACAAGCTCCTCAAGGCCGAGCTGGGCTTCCAGGGCTTCGTCATGAGTGATTGGAGCGCTCACCACAGCGGTGTCGGCTCTGCCCTCGCTGGGTTGGATATGTCGATGCCCGGAGACATTACCTTCGACGACGGCCTCTCCTTCTGGGGCACGAACCTGACTGTCGGTGTTCTTAACGGCACCATTCCGGCTTGGCGTGTCGATGACATGGCTGTTCGTATCATGACCGCGTACTACAAGGTTGGCCGTGACCGTCTCCGTATTCCCCCTAACTTCAGCTCCTGGACCCGGGATGAGTACGGCTGGGAGCATATTGCTGTCTCCGAGGGAGCCTGGACCAAGGTCAACGACTTTGTCAATGTGCAGCGCAGTCACTCCCAGATCATCCGTGAGATTGGCGCGGCTAGTACAGTGCTCTTGAAGAACAAGGGTGCTCTTCCTTTGACCGGCAAGGAGGTTAAAGTGGGTATTCTCGGCGAAGACGCTGGTTCCAACCCGTGGGGTGCTAACGGCTGCCCCGACCGCGGCTGTGACAACGGCACTCTTGCTATGGCCTGGGGTAGTGGTACTGCTAACTTCCCTTACCTTGTTACCCCCGAGCAGGCTATCCAGCGCGAGGTCATCAGCAACGGCGGCAGTGTCTTTGCAGTAACTGACAACGGAGCTCTCAGCCAGATGGCGGATGTCGCATCTCAATCCAGGTGAGTAATGGTCCTTGGACAAAACGTTCTCAGAACAAAGTATTGACCGTTGCGAACAGTGTGTCTTTGGTGTTTGTCAACGCCGACTCCGGTGAGGGGTTCATCAACGTCGACGGCAACGAGGGTGACCGCAAAAATCTCACTCTTTGGAAGAACGGCGAAGCCGTCATTGACACTGTTATCAGCCACTGCAACAACACGATTGTGGTTATTCACAGTGTCGGGCCTGTATTGATCGACCGGTGGTATGACAACCCCAACGTCACCGCCATCATCTGGGCCGGCTTGCCCGGTCAGGAGAGTGGCAACTCCCTCGTCGACGTGCTCTATGGCCGTGTCAACCCCAGCGCCAAGACCCCATTTACCTGGGGCAAGACTCGCGAGTCTTACGGTGCTCCCTTGCTCACCGAGCCTAACAATGGCAACGGCGCTCCCCAGGATGATTTCAAAGAGGGCGTCTTCATCGACTACCGTTACTTCGACAAACACAACGAGACCCCCATTTATGAGTTTGGCCATGGCTTGAGCTACACCACCTTTGGTTATTCCCACCTCCGGGTTCAGGCCCTCAATAGTTCGAGTTCGGCATATGTCCCGACTAGCGGAGAGACCAAGCCTGCGCCAACTTATGGCGAGATCGGTAGTGCCGCCGACTACCTGTATCCCGAGGGTCTCAAGAGGATCACCAAGTTTATTTACCCTTGGCTTAACTCGACTGACCTCAAGGATTCTTCTGACGACCCGAACTACGGCTGGGAGGACTCGGAGTACGTTCCCGAAGGCGCTACGGATGGTTCTCCTCAACCCCTCCTGAAGGCTGGCGGCGCTCCTGGTGGCAATCCCACCCTTTATCACGATCTTGTTAGGGTATCGGCCACTATCACCAACACAGGCAACGTCGCCGGTTATGAAGTTCCTCAATTGGTGAGTGACTCACCTGTTCCTTGCCTTGCATTTTTGGCTGACTCGCTTCTAGTATGTTTCCCTGGGCGGACCGAATGAGCCTCGGGTCGTTCTGCGCAAGTTCGACCGAATCTTCCTGGCTCCAGGGGAGCAAAAGGTCTGGACCACGACTCTTAACCGTCGTGATCTCGCCAACTGGGATGTGGAGGCTCAGGACTGGGTCATCACCAAGCACCGCAAGAAAGTGCACGTCGGCAGCTCCTCGCGTAAGCTGCCTCTGAGAGCGCCTCTGCCCCCTGTCTACTAGATGATGGGAGGATGGAATTGTACAGGAATTCTTGGTTCATGTGATGTACAGCGCAGTCCTCTGCTTCAATATGGTTTTAATGACAGTGATAAGGTAGTCTAACTTGATGTCCACCCATACCAGTAGACAATGCCTTGCTGATGGTAAATCCACAAGCTGATTGACTTGCTTCTTTCTCCGAGTGGGATAGGTATGCATCCTACATGAAACCTTGTCTGACCCAGAGTCTCTCAGCATATTGCTGCAGGACTGGCTCTGAGAGTATAATATCTCTTTCAGCGGGTCCTGTTGCTGGACGTCCTACAACCTTCTCGAAAGGTAGCACTAGTTGCACCCCGGTGGTAGACGTGTTATTGTCTCGGTATACCCGGATTGTTGAAGAGCAGTGAGCTGCAGGGCAAGACCTTGTGAGTATCTCCCAACGCTGCATGATAACCTCCGGATTTCCCCGGTTGATAGCAATGGTGACAACAAGTTTAACTGAAGAGGTAGGCGGTTCCAACCACGCCCGAGCATCAAGAGCCAGATGCCGAGCAGATTCCGATAAACCCACTATCGCTACGAAGCTTAGCTCAGTGCTGTATTGTACAGGACCCCATGAGCAATCCGCTTCCTTTTTCCAGTTCCCGATAGTGACGGTGGTCGATCCAAGGGGTTCTATGTCATGTACGCCCATCGAATCCAGTTCCAGAGCGATGAGCGTATCGAATCTCCGCGCGGCTATGTCAGCTTCAGGACTGGCCTTGACTTTTGCGATTAGTGTTCCTGTACCCGTTGTCTCGCTGTAGGAGAATTGACAGTATTTGCTTGTTCGCGACGTGTCGTCGGTTAGTTTGGTGTGGATGTCTGGCGGGACAGAAGTGAAGACTAGGTACTCCTCGCGGGGTTTGTCGCGTGCGAGGGTAAGGGCTTGCTGACGGCTCTCTAGGGTTCGGTGTAGAGCCTGGCTGCTGGTAAATGGATGGTGAGGCAGGCACTGGACTAGTTGGGATGCAGCGTCGCCGGCGTTGGACCTATCGGTTGAGCTTGAGGGCACCGAAGGTGCAGAGTGTGCTGGCGGCTCCATGGTCCGCGGTCTGATATACGCCAAGAGCAGGTCAGAAAGGCGAGATCATCTGTTCTCTGGCTGCTTGATGGTGTTTGCGGCTGGTTGGATACTTTGCATGTTGACTGCGTGGTGTTCGGGAGGTATGGGCTCGATCACTTTCCTGCTTTGACGTCATCTGCTCGGCCGTCTATGGGTCGATTGATATAGGTTCATAAAAGATGCAGAGCCGGGTATCTCGATTTGATGCATCATATGTTCCGCGTCTGCATCGACTGCGGAACCAGTCCAGAGACAGGAGAGGATCATCACCTATCTCAATTACCCGAACCTTTTTTGCAACTTCGACGTGCTGGAAAGGCACTACCCGATGAGGATAGAGCCCATGACCTCCCCCAGCCGAAAGACTGCCGGTCTGCAGGAATCAATGTTTTGTCTTGTAGGCCCTGATAAGGTACTCCGTAGTGTAGGAGCCATTCTTACCATAAACAGGTTGACACAGGCACCAGGAAGTGGTGAACGTTAAGGCTTCGGGGCCTTCCCAGCGGTCAGCGCATACCTTACATCTCTGTGGCCTAATCCTTCATGGCTTCAGCCTTCATGGCATCTCCTGAGAGGCGCAAATGCACCCGCGCACTCATGGTCATTGGCAAGAATAAAGCTCGGTTGGGAAAGCGACCCCATGATGGCAACTGCCATCTGCTTTGGGATTCGGTTTGGCTGGTTATAAGGTACTTGGTGTTCTGACAAACATGTATGGATCATTTCATGGAGGTTGAGGCAATAGAGTGAGGACTATGGACTGGGTAAGAGAGTAGGGAGGACGCTGCCTTATAGTCGGGATTGGGTAATTTGCGCGCCTGCTGAACAGTGAATTGGAAAGAGTGGTTGATTACAACCAGTGACTGAATACTAGACGGACAAAGAATAGAAATGACGTTTCTCAATTCACTATCAGCAAGGTGAATAGCTCGTCTAGATATCTGGACCCGAACCGTTACAACCTACAGTCATGTTCATACTTGCTGAGTTCATTGGCCTTCCATGAACTGTTTATCTCCCATCACAGAGCACGATCGTATTTCCCAACATGAATTGTCCGTCAATACTTCAGGTGAGGTAGGGAGGTCCTCGTCAGGCGGCCTCGGAACGACTGACCGACAGGCTGTCCGGTTTAGGGTTCACTTGCTGGAGCAACAAGTTTCTGTCGCGACGCGACAGCTCTGTACATGTCTGCAGTCCCAGACCCAAGCTCATCCAACCGGAGCGCGGTTCATCCGCCGCGCTATCTCCGTCCATCGCGATGCGCGAGTGTGATGACTTGAATCCGAACTCATACTCTGGCTATATGCACTCCCTCCCACCGAATGATCCATCTCTGCCCCAGGCGGAAGAGGAGGAAGAGGTCTATCAAAGTAATGCCGTTCATACGGGGGCGGGAGATCGTCGTCGTCCGGCTGCTGTGGGTGGGCCTGGCTATGAGCCAGAGTCATATCCATTGACCGAGAATGCTGAAGTGGAGGAGGGCGGTAGGCGGCCGCGGACCAGTTTACATCTCCCCATGTCGACGAAGAAGTCGGCGAGCTGGTGGAGGGGCTCGTGACGACCCAGATACTCTCGCTTTCGACCCAGGTGAGTCGGCGAGGACGGCTCTGCGCCGACGAGAGGCTGGAGAGATCGGAGTTACTGTGACGATAGCTCTGGCTGTGGCTGTGACTGTGATTGCGACTGTAATTAGGGCTGTGACTAGCCCAAGCAGGAGAGTCAAGCTCGACGGGTGGGCCAGCTTGGACTCGAAGACGGGGCCGTGCAGTGTGGCGGACGTAGGCCGGGTTGAGATACTTTGTTCGGCGAAGGGCATGAGCGTCGGCGGACGCAGGTCTTTGCAGTAGGTGCAATCCCTCTGCTCCTGGACTAGTGAAGAAGGTATGCTCGAGGTGTATCTGAGGAACAGACATGTTGCAGGCCGGTTCGGCGAGCCGGGGGTTGTGGATCGGGGGGCCTTCGAGGGAAGAGAGATCCATGGGAAGCGAGTTCTCCGTACTCCGTGCACAGCCTGGAATCGACGGAACAGGGGTCTTCTTTAATTATCGCTAGATGCCGTGAAATGGGCCCTGAAATCGCACCCCACGAGGACTCATGCAATAAGTGGCGTGAGAGTACGAGGCCCGAGAGTCGATGGAGCCAAAAATAAGGTGCGAATACGATGGGACCCAGATGCGGCCCAGATGGCGAGTGGATCGACACTTCTGAACAAAGTTAATATGTCGTGTGTCGCAGAACAGAACCAGATTTGGGTGAGAGCATCCCGGCACCATTTACCTATATATGTTGTGGGGTGAAAGGCCATAATCATGCTGGAGAGGCAGTGCGAGTACACAACAACAAAGACAACCAACAGACAACAAAGGTAAGGACTCCCTGCGCCTTTGATGGGATCAGTCGGTGTGAGAACGGGGCACCCTAAACCCCAAGCCAGGTTTTATGGAAGCCATGCCATGTTCATTCTATTCCCGAGTCCCCGTCAGGCGATCTGGGGGGGGCTCGGATGGATCTCTTGGACAACCGACAGCGGAGAACCAACAATACACCTCATCTTGAGAGGTGTGAAAAATGAAAAGGATAGTATTTTGGCCCCGCATATCGATCAAAAGCGTCGACCACAAGCGCAAGGCGAGAAAGATTCGCTAAGCCGCTTGTTGGATGGAGCAGGTTGATATAAGGCGCACTGTCATGGTCAGATCTAGCTCATTTGGCTGCCATGCGGGATAAACAACTACTATCGGGCTCGGCTTTAGTCGCGTGTCCAGTATCGATAACTTACTGCGCGTCAGTTCACTTCTTTGAGTATACGAGGTTGAATCGCAAAAGCCAAGAGAAGACGCGGCTGTTGTTACCTTAGTAGCCGCCATGAATATGTTGGGTAATAAAGGCCAGTGGGAACACTGCCGCAAACCAAGTATTACATTATCCTATCTAAGCATATAAATTGGTTCCCTGATCCGCTAGAATATTCTTTGTCTTCAAAGCCTCAATTCAGCCCCATGTTGTTACTTATCTGGCCTTACCGCAGCTTTCTGACTTTGGGTTGCTGTTTCTTTGTCACTATCTACAGAGTGCTCACTTGGAAGAGTATTCTTCGAGTGTCGGAAGAATAAATATTAACTTTAAAATGGATTAACGGTGAGGATCACCTGGTATTCATTCACAGAATACTCCTTGTGTCGTGTGGCTTCCACCCTCGACTCAGCCTTCTAGAACTGACTCGGGTATGCACTCGTAAATCAGATTAAGCTGCCTTGCATCGGCCCCCAATAACGGTGACTCCTCTGTCTCGGTGGCTGTTGTATCCTTACAAACCACGGATCATGACCAAGATGAGACATGATCGCCTTTCTTAAAATAGACAGCCTCTCGACGAGAACATTACAAATTAAATATTGTTGAAGTTACATCATCATATTGACAAGTCAAGAATACAATGTAAGAAAAAGATATGTATAAGCAAGGATATAAACTGCTCTCCCAAAAGAAAGCCCAACTATTTAACACACACACACACACACACACACCCGTCACTCCGTCATGACAAGTTCATCCAGAAGCGCTGTCCTGGAGCCTCGAGTGACCCGGGTTCACACTAGGGACAAGAAGTGAACTGCTCTAAGCCAGGAAGAGAGCGGCAACGGCGGCAGCACCAGCGAAGACGAAAGAGCCGCTGAGGGTGTTACCAGCGCCAGTGGAGAGACCACCAGGAGGAATGGAAGGACTGTGGCATTGTTAGTGGATATTCAGTAGGCATATCTGGTGAGATGGTTAACTTACGTAGCGCTAGGAGAAGGAGTGCCGGTAGGAGCAGAGGGGATGACGGGGACGGAAGTGTGAGCACCGGCAGCGCCGCTAGGAGTAGAGACAGGGACGGTGATGTAGGTGACGGTGGGCACACAGGTGGTGACAGCAATGACGGAGACGCTGGGGGCGACAGCGGTGTTGGAGGGAGCAGGGATGACGGGAACGCTGCTGCTGCTGGCGCTGCTGGCGGAGGGAGTCTCAACGGGAGTCTCGCTGGCGGTAGGGGCAGCGGAGGAGTTGGTCACGGCGTCAGCACCCGAGGGGGTGGAGGTGGAACGAGCAGGGCAGTTGGTGACGCTGGGAGCGCAGGAGGTGATGGTAACATCCTGGGTCTCGTAGACGGTCTGAACGTCACCGGGGAGAGCAGCGGCAAGGCCGGCGAAGAAAGCAATGGAAGCAGCAGTGAAACGCATCTTGAAGATTGGTTGGTTGGTTGGTTTGGTTGATGTATAGAAAGTCACTGGAATTAGCCGTCAAGGCAAATTTTATGTCGTGGTTGTTAAAGAGAGTGTGGGTAGTTGGTTTGGTTTGAAAGAGTGGCCGACCGAAGTCAAATTGGATTTGATGCTTGAAGCAGGAAGAAAGACTTGGAGCTTGGAGAGAAAGAAACAAGAAGAAAAGAACGAGGGAACGACGGAGGGGGCTTGGGGCCCTTTGTATGAACGGGGAGATTAAACCTGGAGATCGTCTCAGGGGAAAAAGGCAAAAGAAAGTGAGTCGACCGTGTCAGGTGGAGAGCGAGGGGGCTGCACCAGTGCACCACCAGCACCATAGTATTGTTATTATTATTATTATTATTATTATTATTATTGCAGTACTAACTAGGACCAGTAAGTCAATAACGGAGTACTCTCGATTCAGCCTGTAAGTTTCCTCTAATAATCCACTAGATTGGAACGGCTTCACTAGATCTAAGTCAATCAATATTGCAATGACTAGCAATCTAAAATAGGAGATTACACCAAAGTCGCGGTGTACAACTGGATACCATTTCTTCATAATCTATACTGAAGTGAAGATAAACAGGTATGAGATACCTAAGGAAATGCAATGTATCGCTCATCCATCACGTCTCATCGATCGTCATACTCACTAAGTACCTACTAGGTATGTACTGTAGGTTCATGATTACGCGGTACCGCTAAGGTACGCTCGTGCGATGAATTGACAGAGGCTAGCCTATGGTTGGTGGAGGATAGCATCAGCCGGCCTAAGACAGCGTCCTAGTGCTTAGCTGGCCGGCCATGAGTGCGACCCTGCTGCGTGGTGTTGATCCCGCAGTTCCATTGCTTGTTCCAGTATCGCCGACCAAAAAAAGCGGTCCAATTGTCGTTCCTGAACCCCTGAGTCGAATAAACTAGCGAAGTTAAGAGGCTTTCTGAGTTACATAGTATTTCTGGGCACTCAGCCGTTCTCTACACTCCTTATATCGCAGTAATAATGTCAATTTATTTCCTATTACTGACTTTCTATCAATCTACTCTCCATTACTCCGTACATGGGTACATGACAGGAATGATAGAGTAATGAACCCTCAAGCAATCTCATCTGCCAAGCGATACAACGGTGGGAGTACCTGTTTCATGTTTTCGCCTGTGTACCAATCAGAAGTCACGTCTTAGCCGTTCCTGAATCCGTGGTCCACTCAGAGGCCTCTTTCATTTTCCCGCTGTGGCTCTCCAACCCCGCTGCGTGTCCAATGACCAGAGATCTAGTGGAGCCACAGTGCTCCACCTGCCCCTAAGTCCTTTATTTTGATTTCCATTCAATCTGGCGGTCTCGCTCAGGGACGGGCGACAGAGCGCCAGACTGAATGATTATTGTGGTCCCTGAATGTTCGGAACTCTGGATCTGAATTATGTCCGGATTCAGCACTTCAAAGGATGATCATGGCCAGGAACCAAGGATCGGTTAAGAATAGTACTGGGGTCATCTTTGAATCAGTGATGATGACCTCGTGAGTCAGTAAGGTAATCGCCCTGAGATTGATGCATGTTACATTGATATGCCGTGAGCCTATGATGCATTACGCCGGTCAATGCACAGACCCAAGTCCTTTTCAGAGACTGGCCTTGATGCACCCCTGCCAGGGACCAGGTCTGGATACCACTACCGAAACACTGACTTGACTGAAGTCTGAGCGAGAGCTTCGAGACCAGGGCCTTTGAGACGCCACAGTCACACTGGTTGTATTGCTTAATTAAAGCTTAGGGGTATCTATCTAGTAGTATCTACTGTAGCTGTAGTACTGTTATTATTGGTCCTGTGAGCGGAAAGAGACCATCATCAGGCTTAGAAAGACAAGCCACAGAGGAGAGACATGTTAATGAATAGTCCCTCTGGTTACCCCTGACTAAAGCGAGTATATTCAAGAGTATAAACTTTTCATTGGCTAGGTATGCCCGGGATAGGCGTCAAAACCAATTCAACCACTTGAATTTAGAGGATACTCCGTAGAGATGTTCTATTTTCCCGAAGCGACGTAGATATGGAGTCTCTACGGCCAATTCATTGAGTTCGAAAGGGTATGATGACCATAACCAAGACTATCTGATCATTAGGCCTGGATCTAATGGAAAAGGGGTTGATCCATCCTTCTGTCAACTGCAAGCAAACTACCGAGTAGACTATCTAGTCCGCTAGTCAAGCCAATGTTGCTTTGATTAGAAACGGGTTATTATTTATGGAGAGTGGCCAACGGAGTCGATACTATAAACAGAAGACCCTTAGTCACTCATTGGCACTCAGAGACATACACTCTGTGCCTATACGAAGTATACGGTAGGATAAGAGCAGAGTCAATGGCCCACAGATCAACAGGGGCAGTCTATTATTCTCTGCTCCCTGACCGAATCTCGAGAAGTTCGTAAATTTTCTTGTGATGGTGTGGACTTCATTCTTCAGAATCAAACAGATTATGCATTCGGTATTTCGGTCGATATCTCCCAAGTGAGTTAATGAGGTAGTCGCTATATTCCGCATGACCATTCCTTTCCCTGCAAGTATCTGGACGATCTACGAGCAGTGGGGATTGCAAAGGCTCAACCGAGGATCACCAGAGCCGCGCGTCTATGATGTAGTAACTGTACATTCTCACTAGAGGGTTCGATGACGGCATAGATATGAGGTAGTACTGGAGATGCCACGGTTGCCGAGGATTGTCATTATTCCTTCCCCTCCAGAAGAGATGGTTCATGTTGTGACTACTTGATCACATTATTGTATTCTCGGGGTGCAAAATGACCTCGGTGGCTATTTTAGGGCCCAGTGGGGCCTGGATATCTGAAGTAAGCGACGATGACATGCGGAAAGTAGTCATTCTCATCTCAAGCTTGTCATTTGCTTATGAAGAATGTTTAGGGAGATTATGTCAGAGGTAGATTGAGCTCATTGAGTCAAGATAGAAGATCCAAGTCCACTGCCGGTGTAGCTTGTTTGATGAATAAACCCGCAAGGCTGAAGTTGAGCTGAAGAAGCTGCTGCACGTGCCTCGATTGAAACAAAGATTGTGGAGAAATCCTCTATTTGGACAAGTACCTCTTACTACGGAGTAAAAAAAGCCAATGATTCTAGGTGAAGACCAAAAGTCATCAAATCCTTCGATTCACAAGAAGAAACCCTTAGACTACCGAATACCGAGTGCCCATACACGTCTGCAGACCTGCAACTTGCAGTCCTGTTGATTGTTGATTGTTGTGGATCCGGACCCAAGCAACTGTGGACGACACAGCCACCCAGGACCAAATATCCATTCTCACAAGCCACAAATCCGAGTATTTTAAGTACGGGAGACTAAAAGTCTGAAACACTCCCAGCTTGAGGTCTCAGATGTCTCACTTCGAAATAGGATAGGTGCACAGTCGCCACATTTACCAGATTGGGGAAGGAAAGTGGCTGAGAAGGTCTTAAGACTGACCTGTGACCATTGACTGCTTCGGCTATGGCTCGCCCTCTCCACACTTGGAGTTGGTACTGAGCAAGATGCACGTCAATACTCTACGTTCGATAACATATGAACTCATAACTCAGAGATGAAGCATTCAAATCTGAGTAGTATGATGCCATCGAGAGTAGATGCGGATCGATGATGTGGAGTTCCATTGAGAAGATTTTTCATGGATGCCTAGATGCCTGGGGAGCCGAGGACAACACATCGAGACCATCATCAACAACAACTACATCAAATCTATTATAGATTGAAGACAACGTCAATAATGAAGAACCATGTAATGATCATGATGAATAAATTTAGATCCTATCTATCTGGATATAGCCGATAGTAGTATTGGGTAGAGATCGCATATTTATAGAAGTGGTACTTTCTAGGCGCCTTTCGAAACAGACTGGTCCCACCGATGCGATCCCCAGCGCGATTGAGTCTGTTGGCTGTGCTCTGTGATTGGCATTGAATTGTGATAGAACCGAGTAACAGCGTATAACATAGGGTAATTGATATAATATAAGCGTCATATCGCTCTGCATCTGGCTGTGGATGGTAAATATTCGACCGTTCAAACATCCAACAGCCAATCCAAGCTGACTGACACTCTGTCAGCTGCTGGATATTTCGTGTCATCAATAATTTTGTCGCTTCCCCGACCGTTGGTTGTTGGCCCATCCCCATCATCCTTCGATCCTCCTCACCCACTCTCGTCCTCATCAACTCCTTCGTTCATCCAGTCTCTTTCTTTGATTCTGTTCAAAGGAAGAGAAATACCAACGTTCGTTTATCCCGATCTATCGGTGTCATCTATTGTGTTGTCTCTTTGATCGTACGCCTACAACTGTTATAGCTATTATTCCTACCCCTCCTTTGTTCATCCGCCGCGTGTATCTCGGCCCCACGGCCACCTTTGATCCAACCCCCGGTGCTGCTTCGTCCACCCTCTTTTATCCATTTCAGTCCTCGACCTTCTCGTTCAAGGTGTCCAACTCAAACGTCGCCGATCTGGCTACCTTGGCTGATCCCAACGAGTTGTTTTTGCCAGGGGAGAGGCAAAACAACCTCGCCATGTCGTCCTCGCCCGTTCCTCTCCTCAGACCACCAGTGCCTGGCAATCGCAGCAACGGACCTCGACCTCCAAAACTCACGCTGGGCATTCCTCCATCCCCAAACAGCAGACCGGTCGATGCGAATGGCGTCGGCCCCGCAGTCGCAGCAGCAGCCCCCGAGGCACCCCAGCCTCAGCGACCTTCTACCCGTCCCGCTCCTCCTCAGCTGCGACTCGCGACCCCCATGGGCAGCAGTTCGGATGTCCCCCAGGAAGTGCCTCGACTGGCCAATGGCAGACCTGCCCCTCCGCCTCTGGCGACCACGGGGTTGAACGAATCGAACGGACATTCGAGATCCAGCAGTTTTACGTATCTGGATGGAAAAGCTAGCGGTCCGGCGTCCGCATCATCGTCGAATTATTCTGCACTCTCATTCGCCATGGGTCTCCGGCAACCGCACGGCAGCACTCCAGATCCCTCATCCGCCATCAGCTCGGTATACTCCGACAGGGAGGGAGGTGTGCAGATGGAGCGCGATAACAGCGTCAACGGACTTCTTCCCGATTTGGATAAGTTGAGTCTGGAAAAGGGCAGGCCCCTGGACGTTGATGACTTGGATGATGAAGGTTGGCTAGCTGCGAGCGAGCAAAAGAAGATTATTGAGTTGGGTAGTCTGGGTGAGGGGGCTGGTGGTGCCGTTACACGGTGCAAGCTCAAGGACGGCAAGACCGTTTTTGCCCTGAAGGTATTTACCATATTCCTGATACGTGAGATTTCTTCATGCCAATACAATTACTTCTCCAGATCATCACCACCGACCCAAACCCAGACGTGAAGAAGCAGATCGTTCGAGAACTCAACTTCAACAAGGACTGTGCATCAGAGCACATCTGCCGCTACTACGGCGCTTTCATGGACAAGTCGACGGGAACAATCTCAATTGCGATGGAGTTCTGCGAAGGAGGAAGTTTGGATAGCATTTACAAGGAGGTCAAGAAATTGGGAGGGCGAACAGGAGAAAAAGTCCTCGGCAAAATCGCCGAAGGCGTCTTGAATGGTTTGACATACCTACATAGTAGAAAAATCATTCATCGAGGTAAGCTCGCTTCTTCCAAGGATTCGTGCAATCGGCTGATCGATTCAGATATCAAACCCTCAAACATTCTCCTATGTCGAAACGGCCAAGTGAAGCTCTGTGACTTTGGCGTCAGCGGCGAGTTCGGTACCAAGGGAGATGCCAACACATTCATTGGCACATCCTACTACATGGCTCCTGAACGAATCACCGGCCAATCCTATACCATTACGTCGGACGTTTGGTCCCTTGGTGTGACGCTACTGGAGGTTGCCCAGCATCGTTTCCCGTTCCCTGCCGATGGCACCGAGATGCAGCCACGAGCCGGATTGATAGATCTTCTTACATACATTGTTCGCCAACCGATTCCCAAGCTGAAAGACGAGCCCGAAAACCGTATTCGCTGGTCCGATAACTTCAAGTACTTTATTGAATGCTGGTATGTATCTTCTGCCTTGAACAAGTGGGTTAGAGTTAACTTGTCCCAGTCTCGAAAAAGAACCTCCACGAAGAGCCACACCATGGCGGATGCTGGAACATCCCTGGATGCTGGACATGAAAAATAAAAAGGTCAACATGGCCAACTTCGTCCGGCAGGTGTGGGGCTGGCAAGATTGATTTCCCCAGTCTTGGACTCTGCAGATTTCAGCCTTCATTAGATCCGTTTCATTCCCTAATCACCACCCACCGACCGCAGCATTGACTTAATCTCATATACAATAATGCCCCTGCATATATTACGGTCTCTCCTTCAACGCTTGCAAGTGGCTGGGCCTTCTTGATTGACCAGGATGTCAAAAGCATACGAAATCTTGCATTATGACGACGTTCATTACCTCTCATTGCAACGTCATTCCTTTGGGTGAACAGTCGGAGTTGAATTATATTCTTCTTGGTTTCCACTTTCTCGTTCATATCTTCTTCCGCAATGTTGCTTCAGAGAGGAGAGAGTTCGAAAGGCATCTGCCGGCGAGCAGCAGTGCTGACGCTTTTTTCATGGATGCCGAACGGGATAGTTGGGACTCGATCTCTTTTGTGAGTTTTCAATATCGGTTCAGCCTGATTCTTCTTGAGCAGCTGCATCTGTGTGTGTGCTTTTAGTATCTACCTTTATGTTCTTGCTACATGCCTGTCTTCCAATGAGAATGTACATTGGCGCCCGTCAAGTCAAGTCAATAGTGAAAATCTCATTCGTCTTCTACCGATTGACAGTATATTGATATGGATTAGCTCAAAGCTATGGTTCCATTACCTTGTAGCTGATGTAGAGCTGGTGTATCAACAATGCCTCAGGCAGAACTCAGATGGCGATCGTAATGTTGCAATGCTGGAGATTGTAACGGATGTTTCGGGAATTTCAGTAGAAAATTACCTGGAAACTACCTTAGTGGGCGCCAGATGCACCCTAGTAACCTGGCAACAAACGTGACTTAGAGGCCTCACTGTGTGGTGTATTTCCTAACTTTTAGGAGTTCAGCATTGATGCTTCGATTCCCAGGAAAAAGACAGTCTCGAGCATGACATGACATGGTTCGTTCATTATTTCTCGCTGCAAAAGGCAACACTATGTATATGACTAAGGTATTCTAGTACGGTTATAAATGCATCGAGTCAAAGGGACAAGGGACAAAGGACAAATGACAATCTCAAGTCTCAACGCTAACCGGGCCAGACGCGGGACCAACGCCATGTCATCATGGGCAAACATCAGTTACATCACAAGCTCAGCTGTGAGCTGTAAGCGAATGCGAAGATGAAAAGAAAGAAGGCGGTTATTTACGATCGGTTGACAGGCTGCGCACCGAGAACCCAGCCGATCCCGCTTGCCAGCCCGCCCGTCACCATGTTACTGACGACGTCTCTCTTGCGGACTCGGCCCTCCTGCGACTGCGGGCTGGATTCCTCGTGGCCTTCGCGCGCTCGTCGCGACGGTGTCATTTCGTCTGGTGAGGCGGCGGCTGCCGAGGCAGCGCCGCGTAGGGGGAAGGCGTTCTTCTGCAACGCGAGGGCGGCGCCACGGGCGACTTCGAAGAGACCCATGGGTGCGTCTTCGAGGTGGGAACGGTGCCGTTGGGCGCGGACACGTCGCGCGTGTTGCTGCTTGGTGTCAAAGGCGTCTTGTTCCGTGTCCGTTGGGCCGAAGCCGCCGGGGAGGGTCGAGAGGCTGTCGCCCTTGGCGTCCCATATCTCTTCTTCTGCGCTTTCCTGGGCGCGGAGGACGTTCATCTCCTCGTCGCAGCGACGCCATGCGCCGAGAATCTCTGGGAGTGGGTCGGGATATGGGACGAGAGTGAGCGCTAGAGAAAGGAGCTCCATGCGTTGTGAAAGCTGGGTGATCTGGGCTTGCAGGGACGGCTCAGGGGTGGAAACGGGCGCGCGGTAGCGGCCGGCGTTGTAGACAGCGCGCCAGGAGATGTCGTCTTTGACGTTCGGATTTGTGAGGGGCGAAGTGGTAGGTAAAAGTGAAGGGGGTGTGAGACGAGTGAGGATGTAAGAGTATGCGGTGCCAAAGTCGTTAGAGGAAAGGGCGGATGAAATGGCCAGAGACATGACGCGCCGCTCAGCTGTGACCACCGCATCTTCCCGCGACGTAGAAGGCGTGGCACCCAAATGCGATTCGTGGTCTTCGGAGGCACCGGTCGGCAGCCCGGCCTCGACCAGATTGCGTCCAATGGAAAGTAGATCGTCGAGTTTTGTGTAGCTCTTTGGATTCTGATCGAGTACCTTTTCAATCAAGGAGAGAGGATCAGCGTGGACCCGGATGCTGACCGGCTGAAAGGGGACGCCATGCTGCAAGGTTAGAGAGTAGAACGACAAAGCGTGAGTCGCTGCTATGAGCGCCTGGATTTGTTTCAAGGTTACGGAAGCTGGGAAATGTGGTTGGAATGCTTGTAGACTGGTACGCGCAACAAAGCCTGTCAGTTGAGTATCTGGATAGGAATCGCACGAAACTCACATCTCGTAAGCCTTCTTCATTCCCCCTCGCGTCCTATTGCCGTTGCTCGCGTTGTCATACGCTGCAAAGATAGCGTCTTGAACTGTTTGTTCGACCTGGTTCGGATCCAGAGGAGCCGGGTCAGACCTGGTGTAAATGTCCACGGCCAGTTGATATTCTTGAGTCAATCAGCACCTGTCAAGTGAGAAATTGGCATTTTCTGCGACTTACCTTTGGCTTCCAACAAGGCTCTCAGCACTTCTGTTTCCAGGGTATCCCGGGAGACCTTCCAAAACAGTCCGTGACAGGGAGAAGGATCCAACGTCTGTTCAAACTGTTTCCCCTGCCAGTTGCGAAGCCATAGCAGCTGTTCACGAACCTTCTTCCAATCACGACCAGGAGTGGCCTGCTTGGCAATTGAGCTAACCGTATTGCGAAGTTCTGCAATTTGCATATCCTCGGTGCTGTGCAGGCCCAGGTTTGCAGCTTGCCTGCAGGGTATTGAAACGCCCAATTCATGCAGCACCTGCAAAGAGAGAAGTAGTGCGCTCAAGAATGAGACCGACGAAGCAGACGGAACCGTCAATGGATTCGAACTCAGAAGCAAGGCATTTTGTAACAAAGTGACTCTTGACGTGGACGGAATCTCACCCGCATCGAATGTCACCGAAGGAAGTGCGGAATCCTTGTGTACAACAAACACAGAGTCCCGAAAGTTGAGTAACTGAGCCACTCTTGTCACAATCTGCATTGAGCCCTCCAGAGACGAACGGCTCGTATCAGAGTTTGCGTACACAACGGCAAGGCCTGACTGGCCATAACGAGTCCGCATTTCCGTCAATTCGTCCTGTGTTGGTTGATCCTTCTCCTCTCCGTAGCCTCCAAGGTCCACGTCCCCAGGTCCATCCCAGTGAACAAAGGCGTTGACTGCAGTATCATGCTCCACCAAGCTATGCGACAGCAACCATTCATTTACCTGTTGCCATATAGCACCTGTTGTCGTCTTCGGGCGGTGGCTGTCCTGAGGAAGGGATATCGCACTCTGATTTGCGGCCTCGTTGAGCCTGCGTCGTTTCGCGCGATTGCTGCCATATATCCACGCACCCACCAGTCCACGGAGGTTCCTCGCGATGTCCATCTCGTCTTTTCTCGGACTCGTCATAGACAGCAGAACGTTGACCGCGGTTGCATCGTCCATCGACTCTAATGTATTCAAGGAGAACGTCTCATCTTGACTCGGGTAATACTCATAATTCAATCGGAGGAGCGGTAGGATGCTAGAAATCAACCATGTACGCACGGTGGACGAGCGTTGGTAGAATGGCAGAAGAAGGTCAAGGATGAGTGGCTGAAGACCGGTCTCGGAATCTATGCGATGGGACCGATGGATAAGAAATTGAGTCAAGAGGTCGGAAGGCTCGCTATCCTCGTCATCAGGGTGTCTCAGCGGCAGTAGACGAAGCTTCCGGACGCGTTTCCTCGCAACAGCCTCGGGAAGGACTTGGACGGCCGAAACGTCGACATCACCTTCAGAAGACTCGGTCGTGGAACCAGACACTAGTTCTTGAAGCACAGATGTATAGGCCTGCGGTTCTGTGCTCTCTGGAAGAAAGGTCAAGATAATGCGCAAGAGACGTTCCAAGGGTAAATAGCCGGGGAATTGGGCGTGGAGGAGTGGCAGATGAACGACATGGCCAGTGGCACAGAGCTGCGTTGCTAGAAGAATCGCATGAGCACCAGATATCGTTGCAGAAATCGCCATCGCGAGTCAGACTCCATAAAATGTCCTCTCATGTCACAATCTTGTCGATGCTTCTCCGACCTCCCGAATCGAAAACGTAGACGTCAACGGGGACAACAGGCGGGGCGCTCGGACCACCTGGGCGGAAACAGGCGGGGCGCTCGGACCACCTGGGCGGAAACAGGCGAATCGCCGCTTGACTAAGACTGCGTCCGCACCCTCACCTCCGCTGCTCTAATCCGCAGTCCTCTGCAGTCCAAGTCCTACTCTCACGCCCCCAGCGACACAATGGCCTCTGGTTTCGGTCTCAATGGCGGTATGTGGTACCATTCCTGTGACTCTTGAGTTCCAGAATCGCCTCAATCGATGATTCTCGGCGGTCACGGTCGCTCGACTTCATCCATGCGGACTCCCCGGCTAATGCTCCTGTGATTGTCCAGGTCCCTCGCGCTGCTACGGTTTTTGGCAGGAGGTACTAGGATGCTACGTCGTCAATGCCGGAGAGGGTGAAGCCGGCAAGAAGAAGTGCATGCCCGCTCTGGAGGATTACTATGAATGCCTGCACCACCGGAAAGAGGTACGCCCCTTTGCTCTGGGCCCCCTTCGGTTCGATTTGCGATGGACGGCTGTCTGCAGGATATTTGGATATTCGAATACTGGAGTGATGGTCTGACTTTGGCGTATAGGCTCTCCGAACGATGAAGATGCAGGCCGCCTACCGCAAGGCCGAGGCCGCACACCCCCGCGAGAATGCGCCCAAGGCAGAACAGATTCGCAGCTTGGGTCTGTTAGGGAAGGAAGAAGAAGCGTCTGCATTGCTGGCCAAGTCATAAGAGGGGAATTGTACGCATATCAAGGGGTGCGGTTACACGTTTGTTGTCTTTATACTACTACCAGTCATGCTGTCGCTTTACAATGGAGTTTCCAACTGTACAGGAACAAAGCGTCCAGTTTCCATCTGTGCCACTTACGAACTTTGAGCTTAGTGCATCTATAGTGAGGTCTAACGCTTAAGAGCTTCACTATTGTTTCAGGAGTCGGGCTCAGGCGTCATTGAGGATTCTTCGCGAGGAATCGAATATCGATGGGGCAAATCCCGGTCTAATACTCGGCGAAATTGCTGGCTTATATGAATATCTCTGCCACTGTAGAGGTGAAATCTCATAAAGCATTTTATCGCAGTGAATGACGTCCTTCGTAGAGTACAGTATGCGAATGAAATGAAGTCAAGGTAATCTGATTGGAGAGAATTGAATCAACAGCCACGCCTGAAGCAATTACTTAATGAGAAATCTAGTTCATCTGGCGGTATCCCTGAAGTAGTGAGAGTCTAGTAGGCGATCAAGATAAATAGTACTGTGTACCTTAGGCCTTGAGAACTGTCTGTACCTGAAGTCCAACATATTGAAACGTTGCATGGTACGGAACATCTGCATTTGTATCGTCAAGCATCCTCTGAAATGACACCTGACTTGTCAAACTAAGGTATTCTTCAAGTGATCAACGCAATCCAAGTATGCACATGAGGCGATCTGGCATTTCTTGGCGTGTTGTCGGGAGATTAAACAAGCTATGAGGCGATATATATTTACGTGTACCCAATTCTGAAGTATATCTGGAACATGTTTCTGCAGAGAACTTTTCTTGAGAGACTGTAGATATGAGAGTCAATTTCTCCTTTTCAATCGACGATATAACTCTGAAAGTACCTACAAGTGGAACCTCGATAGCTTGACCATGTCACCAGAGAAATCTGGGTTGTCCATGATCCAAACAGATCATCACGACCCTTTGCGGTGTCTCATTTGCAGGAAATTTCATGGCCGTCGATCCAGGCGAGGGACAGTCACGTGATACTAGGAAAACCTTTACGGGAGTGGAGGCAGCTAAGCCTTCCTGGGACTAGCGCAAATGGGCCAAACATGGGCAGGCGCGCCCAGCCAAAGATGCCCCCAATGATATAAACAGCCTGCGTGACCTCGAGAGGAGAAAAAAAGGTCGATGATCCAAGACGGACAGAAACAGAAACAGGTCAGGACAAGGTTACCTAAGGAGCCACCCGACACATACCTACCTATCTATACCTACAGAACAGCCACACTTGCAGGCAAGCAAGCAGTACAACATCGCGGTCCTGTAACCTGTTTTATTTCTTATTTTCTGTTTTCTTTTCTCCTATTCGCCTTCTCTCATTTTCATATTCACCTCTGAGTATTATTATACTCTGTCCCTCAATTTCTCCATTCACTTCTCCGTCGATGGCTGTGGCGCGGGTGTAACGAACTCGTGTATTTTACCATACCTCCCTTGATCTCCGTTACCTGCCTACTTTCCTCACTTTGGCGTCTA
The DNA here is from genome assembly GCF_010724455.1 of Aspergillus lentulus. Next base: position 288,513 of record NW_022983877.1, on the reverse strand, counting down.
GGGAGGTATTCTCTTCGTCATCTTCTTTTCTTCTTGATTGTTTTTCTTATGGAATTTTTTTTTAATACCCTGCGCGCATAATCTCCATGATTACAGCCCCCTCTTCCTGATTTAATCTCCTATCATATTGCGCTTACATCCGTGTTGACGACCCGCCATGACTTCCAGGTAAGTGAATCGTGTCCGTCATAATCCGGGCGTTTCCGTATTGTATGCAAAATGACGCTAACCGTTTACGCTTAGACTTGATCGTCTTGTCACGTGAGTTTGCTCTCCAGGAGCCTCGTCTTCGCCAACTGACCAATTACCTTTGCAGATTACTAGAGACTGGCAGTACGCCTCTCATCAGAAACACTGCCGCCCAGCAACTGGCAGATGTGCAAAAGCAGCATCCAGATGAACTATTTAATCTACTCGGACGTATTCTACCATATCTTCGGTCCAAATCATGGGACACCAGAACCGCTGCAGCCAAGGCAATAGGTCTCATTGTCGCCAATGCAGACACCTTTGATCCTAACCAGGATGACGGCCAGGAGATCAAGAAGGCCGAGGACGACGATCTCGATGTTGACATCAAATCGGAAGAGGAGCTGTTGTCCCCGACGGACGACTCGCTCCTCCAACTGGAGCGTCTTGATCTCTCTTCTATCCTGAAATATGGAAAGAGACTACTCGGCAGCGCAGGCAAGGAATATGAGTATTCTCTGGCCGCTATGGATCCTGCTTCCCGACTGCAGCATCAAAAGAAAACCTTGACCTCCCGCTTGGGTCTCGCCGGCGAGTACATCGAAGAGGACCTAATCAATGACAACGACCTGGTTTCGAAACCGGTTGTGAAGGAAGAGCCATCTTTTGTTGCCTCCCGTGAGCACAGCATTCAGGGCACTTCCCAGCCTCTGGCGTCGCCGATCGAACCCGCCAATGGAGAGGAGTCGGGCTTGAGCAAACGGCAGCTCAATCAATTAAAGCGAAAGAACAAACAAAGTGCCAGAATGGGGGCAACTAAAGTGCGTGTAGTTGACCTGTCCTCGCGGAGAGCGTCGGAGAACGTGACAACGCCTTCGGTCGCCACACCTTATCCCATCAAATCAGAGAATGGAGAAGACCGCAACGGCGATTCCAAGCCAGATTATTTCTCGTTAGACCGATCCGCCGCCGATGATGATTCGAAGATAGTCTCGGAATTCAAAGGAGCTGCGGTTCCAGAGAATCCATTACTCCAGCCAGAGCCCACAGAAGAAGGTCCCAATCCGAACTGGCCTTTCGAGCTCATGTGTGACATCCTCATGGTCGATCTTTTCGATCCGAACTGGGAGCTCCGTCATGGTGCTGCGATGGCTTTACGTGAAGTCATTCGCGTCCAGGGAGCCGGTGCCGGCCGTGTGCAGGGGAAGAGCAGGGCTGAGAATGACATATTAAATCGCAAGTGGTTGGACGACCTTGCGTGCCGTCTCCTGTGTGTGCTCATGCTCGATCGCTTTGGTGACTACATCTCAGATAACGTCGTAGCTCCCATCCGAGAGACCGTCGGTCAAACGCTAGGTGCACTCCTGTCTCAACTCCCGTCACGGTCGGTCATTTCTGTCTACAAGTGTCTCTATAGAATCATTATGCAGACCGATCTCGGCCTGGAACGACCTATCTGGGAAGTTTGTCACGGTGGCATGATCGGTCTCAGGTATCTAGTAGCGGTTCGAAAGGATCTGCTCATCAAGGATTCCAAGCTCATGGATGGCGTGCTCGAGGCGGTCATGAAGGGCTTAGGGGATTACGATGACGATGTCCGTGCCGTGAGCGCGGCAACGCTTGTTCCCATTGCCGAAGAATTTGTCAAAACTCGTCAAAGTACTTTGGGCACCCTGATGACCATCGTTTGGGATTGCCTTTCGAATTTGCAGGATGATCTCAGTGCTAGTACAGGTTCAGTCATGGACCTTTTGGCGAAACTGTGTACATTCCAAGAGGTTCTTGACGCGATGAAAGCCAACGCAGCGGTCAATCCGGAATCGTCGTTTGGTAAACTTGTTCCTCGCCTCTACCCGTTTCTACGACATACCATCACTAGCGTCCGCTCGGCGGTTCTTCGAGCCCTTATGACATTCTTGCAACTCGAGGGCGAAGGCACCGACGAGTGGGTTGACGGAAAGACAGTGCGTTTGATCTTTCAGAATCTGCTAGTGGAGCGGAACGAGGGCGTTTTGAAGCAGTCTCTTCAGGTCTGGTCAGAGCTTCTAAAATCTCTGGAGACTCGCGGTTCCTTCAAGTCAGAAAGCGATCTCCTAAGTCACATTAGACCCCTTATCACTCTAAGCATGGGTCCTTTTGGTGTTCCGCGATACCCGATTCCTATGGACGCTTCTTTGTTTATCAAACCCTCGGGTCTGCCTTTCCCATCAAGCGCTTCGGCTCCTGCCAGATCGTCTCCGGCTAGTAACACGCCTGAAGGAACTAAAGGTCGTCGGCGTAAGTCCGAGAAGAAAGAAGCGCCACCACCTTCTGCCCACAATGTCGACGGGCACATGCTCCAAGGCGACATTGACCTTGTGGGTGCAGATACCATGCTGAGGTCGAAGATATATGCCGCAAGAGCTCTCGGCCAGTTGCTATTTTTCTGGGACCAGAACCAACTCCCAAGTCTATGGCAACCTATTTTGGAAGGCCTCAACCATTCGGCCTCGACGTCGCAACTCGCTTCGGCCATGATAGTGGAGGAGTATGCCAAGCTCTCTGGACCTAGTGGCAGGTATGCCTCTATCTTGTGTGAGCAACTGCGCCCAATCATCGAAGGCGAGCGTCCTCCGTGGTATGGCGACATTGCTTGCTATCTTCATGTTGCTCGAGCACAGTGTCACTCCCTTCTGAACACATTCCGCGATCACGCACATGTTCCTGGCTCAAGATTGCCTGTCCTTGCCGTCATTGTTCAGGGTGATGCCGAGGCTGGACCCAATGCGTTCTCGCTGTCTGACGCCGAGAAGGTCATTGGGCCAGACTTTGAGCGACTGAAGAAGAGTCTTACTCCGGCTCAGCGCATTACCGCGCTCCAGGTCCTCAACGATACTCGCGCAACGGCTGAGAGCGCTATTAACGAGGCAAGGAATGTCAGAGAGCAAAGGGACTTGCGGGTTCGCGCTGCTGCTGCTGGCGCTCTGGTTGCTTTAAGCGACATTCCGAAGAAACCAAGCCATATTATCAAGGGAATGATGGATAGCATAAAGAAAGAGGAGAACGCCGAACTGCAACAGCGCTCTGCTACTGCTATTGCCAGCCTCGTTGAGTACTACACCACTTCCACGAAGCGGGGACCCGTCGACAAAGTTATTGGTAACCTTGTCAAGTACTGCTGCGTGGATACTTCCGAGACCCCCGAGTTTCACCACAATGCGACTCTCGAGAAGTCTATCCTCTCGCTTCGTAAAGAAGAGGACCGGCGCGATCATCCAGATGCTGCCAAGTTCGAGAGAGAGGCCAAGGAGGCTCGAATCATGCGTCGTGGCGCCAAAGAAGCTCTCGAGCAGTTGGCCGTCAAGTTTGGTTCTGAGCTCATGGCCAAGGTGCCTAACCTCGCTTCTTTGATAGAACGACCATTGAAAGAGTCTCTTACCGGCGACGAACTTCCGGCCAACATTCGTGATCCCGAAAACGAACTTGGCCAAGAAGTTGTGGATGGATTGTCCACGTTGCGTGCAATCCTTCCCAAATTTCACTCGGGACTTTACCCATGGGTGGTCGATCTCATGCCGCTTGTAGTTAAGGCGCTTCAATGCAAGCTCTCCGTTATTCGATATGCCGCTGCGAAGTGTTTCGCCACAATCTGCAGTGTCATTACCGTCGAAGGCATGACCATGCTGGTTGAGAAAGTCCTGCCTATGATAAGCAATGCTCTGGATGTCCACCACCGTCAAGGCGCCGTCGAGTGCATTTATCACCTGATTCATGTGATGGAGGACGGCATTCTGCCCTATGTCATCTTTCTCGTTGTTCCTGTCCTCGGTCGGATGAGTGATTCGGACAACGAGGTCAGGCTGTTGGCCACAACGTCTTTCGCAACTTTGGTGAAACTGGTCCCGTTGGAAGCTGGGATCCCTGACCCGCCCGGTCTGTCAGAAGAACTGCTTAAAGGACGTGACCGAGAGAGGCAGTTCATGGCGCAGATGTTGGATGTACGAAAAGTCGAAGAATTCAAGATCCCCGTGGCCATCAAAGCGGAGCTTCGACCCTATCAGCAAGAAGGTGTTAACTGGCTTGCCTTTCTCAACCGTTATAATCTTCATGGCATTCTCTGCGACGACATGGGTCTGGGTAAAACTCTGCAGACCATTTGCATTGTCGCGAGTGACCACCACCTGCGGGCGGAAGAGTTCGCTCGGACTCAGAAGCCCGAGGTTCGGAAACTTCCTTCTCTGATCGTTTGCCCACCGTCTCTCTCCGGACATTGGCAGCAAGAACTGAAGCAATATGCCCCATTTCTCAACTGCGTCGCTTACGTCGGTCCACCTGCAGAGCGGTCAAGGCTGCAAAGCGCTCTTCCCAACGCCGACATCGTCGTGACATCCTATGATATCTGCCGCAACGACAACGAGGTTCTCAATCCGATCAACTGGAACTACTGTGTTCTAGATGAGGGTCACCTTATCAAGAACCCCAAGGCCAAGGTCACGATCGCAGTTAAGCGTTTGCTTAGCAACCACCGTCTGATCCTTTCGGGAACTCCTATCCAGAACAATGTGTTGGAGCTGTGGTCTCTCTTTGACTTCCTTATGCCAGGTTTCCTTGGCACGGAGAAAGTCTTTTTGGATAGATTCGCCAAGCCCATCGCGGCCAGTCGCTTCAGCAAATCATCTTCCAAGGAACAGGAAGCGGGAGCTTTGGCTATTGAAGCTCTGCACAAGCAGGTTCTTCCCTTCTTGCTACGTCGCCTCAAGGAGGAAGTCTTGAATGATCTTCCACCGAAGATCATCCAAAACTACTACTGCGACCCCAGCGAGCTCCAGAGGAAACTGTTCGAGGATTTCACCAAGAAAGAGCAAAAGGCACTCCAGGACAAGGTGGGAAGCACCGAAAAGTCCGACAAGGAGCACATCTTCCAAGCCTTGCAGTATATGCGTCGTCTCTGCAACTCCCCCGCGCTTGTCGTCAAGGAAGGCCACAAGCAGTACAACGAGGTTCAGCAATATCTTGCTGCCAAGCATTCCAACATTCGAGACGTTGCTCATGCTCCTAAGCTCAGCGCATTGCGCGACCTGCTCATCGACTGCGGTATTGGTGTTGAACCGCCGACCGAGGGCGATCTGAGCGGCGCCAGCTATGTCAGTCCCCACCGAGCCCTGATCTTCTGCCAGATGAAGGAGATGCTGGATATCGTGCAAAGCGAAGTGTTCAAGAAGCTGCTTCCGTCCGTTCAATTCCTCCGTCTCGACGGCAGCGTGGAAGCTACCAAGCGCCAGGACATTGTCAACCGGTTTAACACGGATCCCAGCTACGATGTGTTGCTTCTGACGACCAGCGTCGGTGGTCTCGGTCTGAACCTGACCGGCGCCGACACGGTCATCTTCGTGGAGCACGACTGGAACCCGCAGAAGGACATCCAAGCCATGGACCGCGCCCATCGTATCGGCCAAAAGAAGGTTGTCAACGTCTACCGGTTGATCACTCGCGGCACCTTGGAGGAGAAGATCCTGAAGTAAGTCCAAGTCCTGGTCCGACTGCCTCAAACTGGTTACTAACCATTTCTTCTAGTCTGCAACGATTCAAGATCGACGTCGCCTCCACAGTGGTCAACCAGCAAAATGCCGGCCTCGGCACGATGGACACAGACCAACTCCTTGACCTCTTCAACCTAGGCGAAACGGCCGAAACGGCCGAGAAGCCTAGCGACGCGGCCGGCAACGAAGTCGACATGGTCGACATCGACGGCAACGTCAAGGAGAAGGGCAAGAAGGGCTGGCTCGACGACCTCGGCGAACTCTGGGATGACCGCCAGTACCAGGAGGAGTACAATCTCGACTCTTTCCTGGCTACCATGAAAGGTTGATTTTATCTGTGGTCTTTCGGTTTGCGGCTGTTGGCTTGGCTTTTTCCACTTTTATTATTTCTACTGGCGTTGGGCTGGCTTGCTTCGGAGGGATCCAGGTACCTTAAGACGAGACGAGACACGACAACATGGAGGATAGACACGCCGCACGGGACTGAAGTGAACTCTTCCTCTTTTTCCTTTCCTGTTTGTTTCACTATGATGATTTGTCCCTTTTTTCTTCCTTTTATCTAGAGCCTTCTAATTCCCTGTACTCTTACTCAATACTGTTCTGTACATATACAAACAACATCTTCATGAGTTCTACGATCGCATTATGGTTCATCTTTTCCCTACATTGATAGAGCAGGAGTCAATCGTATCGGTCCGTAGACCTCGAAATCAGGAATGCCATTCTGGTACCCGTACAGACAAAACGGAAGAAGAAACAGTCTGACCCTGAGCTGGTGGCTATCACACTTTCAATCACAATCAATCAGCCACATCCAGAAAATTCGTAGAAAAGACAAAAAAAGACACCGTCATACGCCGGTTCATAGTCCCATTCAAATGCAATCCAAGCGCCTCATATGAAACGAAGAGGGACAAAAAAGCAGACCATTGAATGAGAAACATAGATACACTAGACCGCAATGCACTGTACGATCGTAACCACTGTAGAGGTTTCAAAGGGGTAAATGGGCATGGCGATCTATTCAGGATTAGAACATTCGTTAAACAGGATACATGCAGTCATTGATCAACGACGGTTCTTGGGCTGAGCGAGCATGTTCAGGCGACTGATGCTGAGAACGCCTCGGCTTTTCGCTCTGGCGCTTGCGGGTGTACCCGTACGGCTTGAGATTGAGGAAGTGCGGACAGGGGTGTGAGTACGGGCCTTGGTAGGGCTGAGGGCGGGAGGAGCCTTTGCGGGAGATGGGGCGCTGAATTTGAGTCTCTTAGCACTACGAGGATCCGAAGTGGACTCTGCAGGAGGCACATTCTCGGTGTCCGCTTCGTCCTCAGTCGCGCGGTGTCTCTTCTTGTTACCAATTCCATGGGGCACACCAGCAATGTCTGGTAAGGTGGTTGCCTTCTTATTGCCAATTCCGTGCGGCATACCAGCAACGTCGGGAAGAGCAGTCGACTGAGCGTTGACATTCGACTGGCGGACATGACGGATGGTTGGAGTGCCATCCTGACCTGATCTGATAGCAGCAGCAGAGGTCTTCTCCGGCGTCAAGACGGGCAAGGTGGGATACACAATGTCCGACGAGGTATGGGAAACAGACACGGTGATTTTACTTGGAGAAGGAGAGGGCTGGTCCAGCTCGCTGTCGACTTTGGCGACTGGAGACTTGGTGGTGGGAGTAAACTCGACCCGCTTCTTTGGCGAAGGCGTCGGAGCGAGCTCTTCGGTCACTGAAGGCTCACGAGACGACCCCAGAAGGAAGTTGCAGGTGAAGTCCGGAGCGGCTACATGAGTGCCTGCAGCGATCTTCGTAGGGTCGCGGGAGAATAAGGGCTGATGGCGGCGAAGGATGGATTTGAGACCACCCAGTGTGGGCAAGTTGCTCTTGATCCGCGGGTTGAAATCGGTCTGAGGAGTGCGTGGGATGCCAGCAGGCTTCGAGACCGGAGAACGTGCCAGCGAAGGGATCATGCTGGTCCGAGGTGGTTTGAGGCTGACGGATGAGGTGCGTGCAGCAAAAGCTCGTGTGGGGGTCATCAAGGAACTGCGAGCAGCAGATCTAGGACGCGGGAGAGCCGTCTTTGGGGTCTTGTCTGCCTCGGTGGTCGGACGGCGAGTCGAAACGTCGTCGGTCTTGTCATGCTTGACACGCTTCGCACTTGGCGCGGCTGGGGCAGGAGAAGGCTTCGCCGTCGCCTTGGGAGGGGACTGGCGTCTGGACTCAGCTTCGTCAAAGCCCGCTTTCGAGTTGGTCCGCTTGAGAGTCGTCCCAACTGGCTGGAAGCGGCCTGGCGTAGCGCGGAACGCGGAGGGATGGTTGGCGATGGAGTCCATCTTCTTGAACTCCGCCATATGAGCGCTGCTAAAGCGGCCGGCCTTGCCTTTGGGCTGTGCAATGCGACGGTCTCTACCATTCAGTCCTTCAGCGCCACGGTCCGCAGCATTTTGCTTATCTTTTTCGAGAACCATTTGGGCCTTGATCTTGGCGACATCCTCCCGCACGCTCTCCATGAGTTTCTTTGCCTCATCGCTGAGTTGAGACTCTTGGCAGGCAAATTTGAACTCGAAACCAGGAGTGCCGTACTGGCTTATGGGGGAGGCCTTGGCTTTGCTGGGGGTATCGTGGGCCACGGTTTCCCTCACCACGTTTCCATTGGCATCTTTCTTCACAGGGTTGAAACCCAGGATTAGACCCGAGTCCGCTTGCTTCGTGGTACTTTGGTGGACCTTGCTCGGATGCATCTCGTCATGAGATGGACGGGTTATGGCGCTAGTTGGGGTCTTTGCTCCGATCAATTTCTTCGCAGTAGAGGGGACGGGTGTTTGGACACTGGATAGCTTGGTTGGAGTCTGGATGGATTTGGTGGGCGTTTTAGTGGTTGTATGAGATTCGACATCGCGGCCTTCGTCGCGTTCCATCACAGCGGGAAGCTTCTTTCTCTTCTTGCTCCCGTCTTTGTTTGTGGTGTTTTGGCCGTGTTTTTCGTTGGTGTTGTCATTGAGTGTCTTGGATTGAGACTGCGGTTCCTATAGTGAGAAGCGAGGGTTGTCAGTAACTATTGGACGTAAGGGCACTCTAGCTTCAGAGACCGTGGTAGACGGTTTCGATAGCTTCAGGCGCGTCACAATTGCCAAGAGGGGATCTCACCTCGGATGACGCCTTTTGGCCTCTGAGGCGGGCGGAACGGCGAACCGCCATGATTGTGGATATAAAGAAGGGAGATCCAACAACAGGAATTTGCGATGGATACAATGCTTAAAAGAATGATGGATGGAACCAAATGGTAAGAAAGGAGATATCGAGGAAAGGGATGGATAGCTGAGGGCGCAAGGGAGTTGAAGCTATTCTGGAAGCGAGCGTGTAAACAAAACAACAAAACGCAGGCGGTGAGCCGTTTTTGACGTCAGTTGCTACGTTCTCCCACCACACTATCATATCGTCAGCATTGCCACCATCTATCAAAACATGACATGATGCAAGAATCAGTCGATCATAATCTGTACTTGCAGATATTGTTCTCTTCTGACTATCTTCTGACTACAATCATTTGACCTTTGGATCACTAACCACAGTACTAACAGACAATCTAGTTACCCTTGGTACATACACACTATAAGCCAAATGGGTAGGTCTCCTCCTGTCCCAGAGGAGTCTTTGGTTGCACCTTCTCCAGTGGCTTGACGGCTTCAGTAACGTCGAACCAGATATACGCATCAAATTGGTTGTGGAGATACGCCTGCGAGTAGTGCGAGACCCGTTCCGTGTCCGGACGATAGATGACCCCAATGAACCGCTCCAGGCGGATTCTTTCAGCGGCCATCGCCGTACGCAAAGCAGGATCGAGGTGTTCCTTGCGCAGATCAATCACAAAGCTTGGGATCCCCGTATCGTGGGCGATGATCTCCCAGCTATCATCACGAGACGGCCGCACCTTCATTACCTGCATATCGTCGTCCCATTCGTGGGCGGCGGCCACGGTGCCAGTATGCGTGCCACATCCGAGGATTGCGACATTCTCGCGGCCAAAATTTTCTCGGATCAGCTGGCCGATATTGACCTCGTTGCGGCGCGTGCCCATACTGGTATAGCGCGCATCGCCGCAGTGCGAGTTGTGCGCCCAGACGATGGCCTTTGCGTCAGCGGGCTTGTGCCGGAACAGCCGGCGCAGCGTATCGAACATGTGCGTGTCGCGCAGGGTCCACGAGGAGGCGGAACTGTAGTACATGGCCTTGTAGTAGCGCTCCGCGTCCCGGACGAGAAACGCGTTCTGCTCGCCGCTGTGGAACTCCTCTCCGTCGCGCACATCGTGCTGCGCGTATTGCAGCCGCTTGTCTAGCAGATCGCGCAGCATCTGCAGCACCCCGGTCTCGCAGTCCTCCATCCCGCGGAGCGAGGCCAGCCCGTACGCGGAGGGTTCGTCCACCCAGGGCTGGAGGCAGCCGTACCGGCGGCGAGCCTCCTTGCCGGCGGGTGGATCCACGCGGTCCAGGTAATCGATGACGGCGCGGATGGACGCACCCATGCTGTAGAGATCCAAGCCGTAGATCCCAGCCTTCTTCTCGTCGGGCAGTTTGGAGTTGCGGTCGCGCACCCACTCGACGAGATCCTGCATCTCGCGGTTGCGCCACATCCAAGTGGGAAACCGCTTGAATGGCTCCAGGTCGCCGGCCTTGCCGCCAATGCCCGCCTTGGGGCCGGGACGTTGGCGAACGTAGCGATCGATGGCCTCGGCGTCGGGCCAGTCCGCCTCGAGGGCCACCATCGTGTAGCCATGCTGCTCGATGAGGCGCTTGGTTATCTCCGCGCGCGCGGCGTAGAATTCCGACGTGCCATGGCTGCCGTCGCCTAGTAGCACAACCTTGTAATTTCCGAAGGTGTCAAAATGCGAGCCGAAGCTGGGGTCCGAGATGGGCGGCAGCGGCTGGGCTGCCTCGGTGAAAAGTTGCTGGAGTTGCGCCATCATGGGCCGAGAGGTAAAGAATCGTTGAACAAACTGCATTAATCAGGTCATTGTCGATGGCAAGGAGTTAGATATGCGCCTCGACTGCTATATACTGGAATATTAATACTAGTGGTGGCCCAGCGGCGAATGAAATCACCTCCTCGTCAGCTCTCTATCATCATGACTTCACCCGCAGCATATGGTACCAAGGACCTCAACAACGCATTATTATATCGTGTTACCCTGTAGATAATAATCCAAATCTCTTGCAAATGAGCAATGAATAATCTCCGCAGAGTCATTCCCAGATTTAGATCTAAATCCATATCAGCTAGAGTACTAACACTAACAACAAAAGCACAAAATCGCACCCTCACAATGGCCACCCCCATAAGCAGCCCATCCCCGCGGCTCGACCGCTTCCAACAAGCCGTCGAATCCCTCTACGGCAGCTTCTCCTCCATCCCAGACCCCTCCGCCTGGACCCCGCCCCCTAACTCCGGCGGCCACCGCGGCCGCTACCTCTGGACCGACGCCTTCGGAGTCCTCACCCTGATAACCATGCACCGGGAATACGAGAAGTCGCTGGCGAAGGCAGCCCAAGCGCCCGACGATCGGTACCTTGTCCTCGCACGGCGCGTCGTGGAAACCGTGCACGAGGTGCTAGGCTCCACGCGCGACGGCAAGGCACGGCTGCCCGGCGCGACGGCGGAGAACCCGCTCGGCGGCGGGCTGCGCATCGGGAAGATGGACGAGCGCGGCCCGGACGCGGACGGCCAGTACCACCATTACCTGACGGTGTGGATGTTTGCGCTGAACCGGCTGTCGCTGGCGACGGGGGACCCGGCGTACAACGAGCAGGCGGTAGCGCTGGCCAAGGCGATCCACCCGCGGTTCTTTGTGAATCGCGAGTCTGCGCGCCCGCGGATGGTCTGGAAGATGGCGATGGATTTGTCGGCGCCGCTGGTGGCTTCCGAGGGCAATCTGGATCCCATCGATGGGTATGTGGTGTTTCGGCTGCTGCAGGGGGCGGCGAAGCAGGCCGGTGGAGGGGCGGTGCTGGCCGAGGAGATTGCGGACTACAAGCGCGTGATGGAGCGGAAGGGGCAGCATTTTGTGTCGAGTGATCCGCTGGACCTGGGGATGACGCTGTGGACGGCGCATTGGTTCTCGGAGAAGGAGGACTGGGCGGCGAGGTTGGCGGGGCGGTGCTTTGAGCAGATTTGTACTCGCTGCCTGATTCATGTCGCCGGGAGATGAAGCTGATGGACACAGATGATCTGTTTGAGATCAACCGCTACCTCGAACGCAATATCAAGTACCGGCTGGCGTTCCGTGAATTCGGGACGTGTATGGGTATCCAGTGCCAGGCGGAACAGACCACCGAGAAGGATCGCTCAGTCGACCTCAAGGTGTACGCCGATGCCATCATCGCGGCCTGGGATCCGTACATGGAGCTGTCTCTCGCGACCGACGTGACGCCAGACGATCTGCGGCCCATCACTCGGATCATGTATGCCGCGGCGTTGATTCCTGGAGGTGAGTAACAACAGCCAGAAGAGAACATGGGGAAACTGACAGCGGATGCAGCCTTTCGCAGCGGGTATCTGGGTCCTGAGCCGGAGTGTCCAGAAAAGTAGGTAAGGCAAAAAAAATGGTGATATACACGGTTGCATTCAGAGTATATATGCCGATGCACAGAATGAAATGAAAAGAAGTCCCTACTCGTACACAAAGTCTAGCATGCATATGTATCGTCATTCCTATACTCCGGGAATTCCAACGATATCCCTCCACGACGGCACGCTCAACGGCAAGACGTATACAACGTAGACCGTCCCAAGAGCAATCAACAGCCCAGACCACTACGCCATTAGCAATGCATGACCTCTCTTCCCGGATAAGAAAACATACCTTTTCCAACCACGTGTGGAACCAGATCGAAGTCATGAACAGCATCCACCATCCCAACCCCACAACAGCCCCAATCAACCGTAAAGACCAAGTCCGCATCCAACCCCCCTGCTCCTCCTCACTCTGAGCTTGAACCTTCTCAACCTCACTCTGACCATCAACCTCCCCATCCACCTTCTTATCAGCCTCCGCCCCCACGGAAACAGCCCTCATCGCCCCAACAGCCTCAAAAACCAGCATCGACGTCGCAAGCACAAGCATAAACACATGCCCACTCACATCATGGCCCCCCGTCCACGAACCCCCAGCCGCCTTACAAGCTGCCGCCGTAAACATCTTCTCGAGACCCGCAGAAACAGACCCCGCCTGCGCAACAGCCACAGCCGGGTTTCCTGACGTCTCCGCCACAACGCGCTCGCATTTCCCGCCCGTAATCACAAAACTGCGGTCGACAATCGGGGGCCCAAAGAACCACTGTGTCGTTAGGTACCACACTAGCGTAGCCAGGCTGTATCGGAGGGCGGCCTGGGCGAGTCGGCGCGGTTGGTGTGCGGAAGGGGCAGTGTAGGCGGGCTGGGAGACAAGCAGGGACAGGAAGGCGAGTGTGGTCCAGAGCCAGCCAACCTTGACAAAGTAGAGATTGAAGATGTTGTCCTTGCGAGCGAAGTAGTTGACCGGGTTTGGAGGGGAAAGGTTCACGTTGGCGGCGATGGAGGGGGCCAGAGAAGCGGGACGCGCGTAAAGGCTTTGTCGGGAGCCTCGGGCTGTGGGAGAAAGGATGGAAAAGAGTGATCCCACAAGTAAGGTCACTGGATAGATAAGAAGAGCCGTCGTTGGAGGCCGCATTGTGGTGCTAGATGCAGTTGAAGGGGGTGATCGCTGTCCCGAGGCCATCTTGCCGGTCTATGTGTCTTGCGGTCAAAAATCTATTTCTTTTTTTCTGAGCAGAACGGAACTCGAATTTGGAAGATAGAAAGTGTAACGTTATACAATGGACAACGAGACAGAACTAGTCCAACATCATGTATCTCTCTATATGCAGTGTTGGATGAAGAAAGATTCAAGGATGACGTCGGTGTGTGTCTGGCAAAGATTCTTGGCTTGTGATGGTCACAACAACCGGACTGTGGCAGCTTATGTCATACACTCTATCATACACCAACAAACTAGACCGTCTCTACTCAATTGAAAGTACGCAAGTCACAAGAAGACCAAGGCATTTTCAAGAGAATAGACTTGCTAGAGCCAAGAAAGAGAGGACACACTACTGAAGAGACTAAAGCAGAAGGGCAATGGCAGATTAAGAAACATGGTTTCCAAGAGTACAATGAACTCAACTGTACAATCACACCATTCTGGCAACCGTAAAAGAGACTATTAGACAGAAGGATAGTGTATAGTTACCTCCAGACCAGGGCATCTCTAGGTAATCTAGAACAATATGCGAACCCTGATGAATGTTAGTATTCACCAACTTCATTTCCTTAAGTTGATTCTTCACTACTATCCAATCTTTGCGGAACTCCCTAGAACTATAGTAGTCACTACATGTACTACCCCTTTGTTTCAATTCACTAGATAAAAAGGACATGAATCATAATGCACGATGATCAAAGTGTTACTATACCCTCTATATCAAGCTAATCTAAGCTATCTGCTGAACACGTGCACTCTATAACGCTATCTCACCTGTATCTACAGCTACAGCTATAGCTACTTCTACATCTACGTCTACAGAATACATCTACAACAATATGAACACTGCTATCACTGGCAGTATGCAGCAGCAGCAAGCAGAGTTCCAGGTTCCAGCTGAACAAAGCTCCCAGCATGGTCATCGTGAGCCAGATCAGCATCAAGGTAGGCCTTCTGCTACCAGCTCATCCCCAGACTGATCTGACTGCCGATCGTAGCAATGGAGTCCACCTTTCCTTCGGAACTGGCCTTGTGCTACGAAACACTGAGTGTCAAGGAGGCCGACGAGAGAGCCGATGGCCACGTGGAGCGGAGCGAAGAATCCCAGGTTCGTAAGGACATGGCCGTTCCCGTTTCTGCTCTGGAAGCGGCCGTAGAGAAAGGTAAGGCTGTGCTCAGAGAAATCCTCGGTGTTTTGAACCAGACCCATGTCTCGACCGGAGATACGGACTGGCGGGACGCTATCAGTGAACTGCTTGAATCTGCTAGAAAACCGAAAGTCGTGATTGGGGTGCTCGGGGCCACGGGCGCCGGCAAGTCGTCCCTCATAAATGCGATCATTGATGAGAAGGGGATGCTGGCAACGAACTGTATGCGTGCCGCCACGGCGGTCGCCACCGAGGTCGCTTATAACGATGGCCCTCGGCGATACAAAGCGGAGGTTCAGTTTATCCAGCCTGAGGAGTGGAAGCGAGAGCTGGAGGTCATGTGCCATGAGATGCTGGACGAGAATCCGGATATAAACGCAATCAAGACTACCAGGGAGAAAATCAAGGCTGTGTATCCTGAACTGGATAACGGGAATCCCGCGGATACCACGATGGAAAGGCTGCTTGGCCATCCGCGCATCGCGAACCTGCTGGGATCCTCGCTCTTGATCGAGGAAGACGACACCCGAATCTTTGCAGATAAGCTCAAGCCTTACATTGACAGCAAGAGTGGAACAGCGCGGGAGGACGCAGGTCTCTGGCCGCTTACCAAGACAGTCCGTCTGTACGTCAAAGCCCAGACGCTAGCAACGGGCGCGGTCCTGGTGGATCTTCCGGGCTTGTACGACTCAAACGCTGCTCGTGTCGCTGTCGCAGACGATTATCTGAAGCGCTGTGCGGCCCATTGGGTCGTAGCACCCATCAACAGAGCTGTGGATGATAAGATCGCCCAGTCGTTGGTCAACAAGCATCTCAAGTCGCAGATGATCTTCGATTGCATATGCGATAGTTTAACATTCATCTGTACGAAGACCGATGATATTTCTGTCACTGAAGTCCAAATGGGTCTGGGGCTCGAAAGTCCGTCATTTGATCGAGAGGAGAAAGAGAAGCATGATTTGTCGACCGAGGTGCAAATGCTCGACGAGGAAAAGGCGAGAGTCGAGAGGTTACTAAATGAGACCCAAGATCACATCGACAGCCTTGAAGATGGTTCTACAAACTATCCACAGCCATCTTCCCTCAAGAGAAGATGGAAAAGCGATGCTGAAAGCATTCTCGCTGAATTCCCGGTCAGTCAAGCATCCGCCTGTGCAGCAATCACGCCAGAGGGTTCTGAAGCCGCTCAAACTCCAACCCCAGCCTCAAAAGAGGAGATCCTTCGTGAGCACAAGGCCAGAAAATCGGAACTTCGCAAACGACGCAACTACCTCATCCAACTGAGAAAGGTCAAGGGAGAACACTTGGAGGCACTCACAGTTGATCTGGCCCAGAAACACGTGAGCAATATCCAAACTTCCATCCGGGAACGCAACAATTATTCCAAGAAAGAGATCACCAGGCACTTTCAGCACTTGAATCGCGAAAATGACAACAGGATCCTGCATGGCAAGAGTGAACTCGAGGGGGCGCTTCCTGTTTTTTGTGTCTCAACCAAGGCATACCAGAAGCTACAAGGCCGGCTTCAGAAGAACGAGCCCGGAGTGGCCGGGTTCACCGAGTTGGAACAAACTGAGATACCCCAATTGCAAGCTCACTGTATCCGTTTGACGGAAGGACCACGAAAGGCGTCAAGTAAGCTCTTTCTAATTGAGTTGAAGAAATTGTTGCAGTCAATGTCGCTTTGGTCCTCGGCGACCGGTTCAGCTCATGTCCTACCGGATGCAAAAAAGCAGGAGATGGAGGCTGGATATAAAGAAGCGGTGACAAGGATGGAGAAGGCAAGTTTTTCTCACTACCCATTGATACCAAGCTGACAATCTCAGGGAATGCGAGAATTGCAAGATCAACTCTTTGCTAGCCTGCGCAGGACTTTTGCAGGAAACATATTGCAGAAATTGGGTAAGTGACGACCATGTATACGCTCCGACTTGGACTAACGGAATAGAAAATGCTTGTCAGCATGGCACTCAGGGATTCAGAGAAGTAGTCGCGAATTGGAATGAGGAAGTTCATTGGAGCACCTACCGAGCCATATGCCGTCGCAGCGGAGTCTGGAAAGGCTATGTAGGTCATCCCCGCCAGATAGCCACGAAATGCTAACTGTCCGTCAGAACTGGAACAGCAAGGTGTAAGTAATGCTCGAAGCACATTGTTGATGGACAAGGGAGACTGAACCGTCGACAGGGCCCACCCTATGCTGGAATATATCCGCTCCTACTGGATCAGGTCAGATCTCGAATACCATGAAGACGATCGGCTGCTGACTGCGCATTAGGATGGTCAACGAAGAGATCCCATTGCATCTCCAGATCTTTTCCCAGAATATCGGAACATGCCTTGACATCTTCCACAAGCATATAGTCTCTTCTGCAGATGAGACTATCGCGCATCAGAACAATACAGAGCTGCAGAAAACTCTAGGCACGGCCGCCAACTCCTTGAGACACCAGGTCAAAGAGACCGAGGAGTCACTCAGAATCCAACAGAAGACTGCGAACCGATTGTTTATCGGAGTGATTGCAGCAGAGCTTGAAGGAACGTTTTGGCGGTGCGCGAACCAGGTCCGGTATGTCCTGTTTATCCTCTGTGCGTGTCGTGAGCTGACGGAGTAAGGGACTGGGATGCTCAAGCGGATGCGAGCTCTGATGGAACATGAAGCCGAAGTGAATGGAGCACAGATCCTGGAAAAGAGTGCCCAGCGAGCGTCTGAAGAGCTATCCAACATATTGAAACAGACCGAGGACAAAATCACTTGTATGGTCCGCGCAACCGTGAGAGAGCTGGCGCGCGATTACCACACAGCGATTATTGCACCACAAACCTCCGAGCAAGAGATGCAACTGAAATTAGAAGTGGCTGAAGCCATTCGCAAAGCAGAGCAGCATCTCATGTTGGACGAACTGAACCTCAGTGTCGAGGATGGTCAAGCAACTACGAACGACTCTCTCGGCAGCGGTGGAGACGGGGCCATAAGCCAAAGAGCAGACTGGGGATCAGGAGGGTCCAGGGAATGATTTATCTGATTCGAAATGTCGGTCAGATCTGAGTACTAACAAAATGCCGTGCTCCATTCCAAACCTGGGTTCACCCATCGAAGCCGCAGGATCGGGTACGTGTCGACCTGGGACTCGCTTGTGGGCGCTTGGGCCAGTGGGTGATTCGCCAGTAGTCAATGCTTCAGCTGCTGTCAAGCACTATCTAGATAGTAGTTAGTCTAGATCATCTGTTACTTGCAGATGGTTCATCATTTTCATGCAATGGAAGATGGAATATCTTCTGTTTTGATCCATAGTAAAGGGACAACGTCGGGCCTGTCTAGGCTCTTCATCTCGAGGACTTCGTAGATGGACTGACTCTACCTGCGTCAGAATCATAGCTAAACGCCAGTACTTCTGTCCCGTCCACGGAAGAATCGACGAGCTTCCACAAATGCACGCTAAGCCAGCAGCAGCACTTGATCACTTTTACCAGCCTCCTGGTTTTCTCTGTGAGGCTAAGTAAACGGGGTAGAGGATTGATCACAAGATAGATAGATATAATCCAGAGGACAATCGAGAAGATAACAAGTCATCATTAATATAATAAACTTCTCTCTGCTAATATTGTCGATGAATTGACAGCTCTCTCACTTCTCTGCTATACCACAAGGTAACACAGTGGTTACTTCAGAGCACATGACTGTAGCATCAGCAGCATCAACAATTTCTATTATGGAATCCTTCTCCTCCTAACGACATCGCATTCACGATCCTGTGAAAACACCGTGAATTGATTTTGGATATCTGATATTCTTCTTGATCTCTTCCTCCCCATCTCTATATTATTCACTATCGCCGACTCTCACCAGTATACCAGCGGAAGAACATCAAGATAAACATTTCCACCGCCTTCGTTGACATTCGATACGCTCAGCCAATCAGCGTCTGCAGTTTCTTATAACCAAGAAAAAGACCAGAACAGGAAAACGCCGCAAGAAGAAAAAGAGATGGTTCTTCCTCAACTCTTTGCCCGTCACAAATCCAAGCGGTCCACTTCATCCAAAGAGGATTCGAAGAAGACTTCATCGCCAAAAAGTCCTCCTCTATCGACGGAGACTCTTCCTTCTCGGACGTCTTCGACTTCGACTTCTTCGTCTCGCCACACCCCCAGTCATCATCCTCATCTTCGCTCTCCCTCCACACCCACTGCCGACTCCCGTTCCTCTTCCTCATCATCCATTCATCCACCGTCCTCTCACTCCTCGAGATCGTCCAAATCCAAGTCGAGATCTCAGACCTCCGCTAAATCCAAATCTTCCTCGTCCAAGGACGCCTCTGCTGCGAGGTTCAGTTTCCCTACTTCCCGGCTGTCCTCCACCTTCGATCGTTACTCCCGCGATCCCGACTTTCATCCTTTGAATCTTCCCCCCGACGAGCTACGTCGTTTATCCGCCATGGCTTCTGCCGCCGATCGAAGTTCAATGGATATCGATTCGCCTGCCTCTCCATCCCAGAACACCAATGGTGTGAACGGCGCTCAGACTGACCGGACTCCTACCCCGCCGCCGCACAAGTCCAATGGCTCGGTCGCCGAAGCCGACTCATTCAAATTGGCGGGCAATAAATTTTTCAAGGACGGAAATTACAATCGCGCAATTGAAGAGTTCACCAAAGGTGAGTATGCATTTTCGCATCTAAAGTATTCCACCAGGCTAATTGGTTAGCCATTGAAATCAACCCCACTTCCTCCATCTACCTCTCCAACCGGGCTGCGGCATATCTCTCTGCCAACCGCTACCTCGAAGCTTTAGAAGATGCCGAGCGCGCACTGGAGCTGGATCCCGACAACTCCAAGATCATGTATCGTCTGGCCCGCATTCTGACTGCGTTGGGTCGTCCGTCCGAGGCTCTCGAGGTTTTGTCCCGTGTCCAGCCCCCTGCCTCTGCGACCGACCGTGCCGCTCCTGAAAAGATGCAGCGCTTCATCAAACAAGCCGAGGAAACCTTGGCGGAAGATCGAGGTGTGTCGATGGTGCTATTCTGCATTGAGCAGGCACGGCAGCTGCTGGGCCGTGGAGTCAAAGAACCCCGCAAGTGGACTCTCCTGACTGCCGAAGCACAACTGAAGATGGGTAATGAAAACTCGTTGAGGAAAGCGCAGGATATCGCCATTTCTATGCTCCGCGAGAACAACCAGGACCCTGATGCCCTTATGATCCGTGCTCGTGCGTACTACGGCTTGGGAGAGTCCGAACAGGCTTTGAAAACGCTCAAGATGTGTCTGGGTCTGGATCCAGACATGAAACCGGCAGTGAAGTTGCTGCGCACCGTCCAGAAGCTTACACGCACCAAAGAGGAAGGAAACAATGCTTTCAAGGCCAAGGATTACCGCAAGGCTATCGAGTTGTGGTCCGAAGCGCTCGAGGTGGACCCTCAGAACAAGGACATGAATTCCAAGATTCTGCAGAACCGAGCTCAGGCATACATTAACCTGAAGGAATACGAGAACGCCATCAACGACTGCAATGAGGCCCTGAGACTGGATCCCTCGTACGTCAAGGCGCAGAAGATGCGTGCAAAGGCCTACGGTGGCGCCGGTAATTGGGAAGAGGCTATCCGCGACTACAAGGCGGTAGCAGAGGCCAACCCCGGTGAGAAGGGCATTCAGGAGGACATTCGCCGCGCAGAGTTTGAGCTGAAGAAGGCTCAACGGAAGGACTATTACAAGATTCTTGGTGTCTCCAAGGATGCATCTGAGTCGGACATTAAGAAGGCCTACCGCAAACTCGCCATCCAGTACCACCCCGACAAGAACCGCGATGGCCAGGCCGGTGACGAGAAGTTCAAGGAGATTGGAGAGGCCTACGAGACTTTGATCGACCCTCAGTAAGTTTCCCGTCGGCTTGATCGTTCTGGCAGATTCTAACCTCATATAGGAAGCGCGCTGCTTACGACAATGGCGATGATCTCATCGACCCTGCTGAGATGTTTGCAGGCCGTGGCTTCGGTGGTATGGGAGGTATGGGCGGCATGGGAGGCATGGGTGGTGCCACTCACATCAACATCGATCCCAGCGTTCTCTTCAACATGATGAACGGCGGCGGAGGATTCGCCTCGGCCGGCGGCCATCCCTTCGGCGGCCACCACCACCAGTCTCAGGGCTTCCCTGGTGGATTCCCTTTCTAAACTCAGACTCAACCCGACAGTTTCAACCACGATAGATGAAAAAGGTCGTGACGCAATGTGATTGATACCACAACGACGATAGAACTCTTCTGCTTTGGTCTTGCCTCCTTCATCTGCATAACAGGCCGCTCCATGCATACGTGTGTCGTCTTTCAAAATTTTCCCTGGGTGCATTGCATTGATGGTTTCGGACTGCTCCTGATGCCTGATGCGATAGATTGGCGTGCCTTTTGTTTTCATTTCTTTACCATTTTTGTTTCCCACTTTATCGGCCTGATGGTATCCGGGTCGAGGTTCTTTGTCGTTTTGTTTCACTGGCTTGCCACGTATCAGTGGGATTCGAGCAGAAGCAGATCATTTGATTCGAGGCGTGGCGGAAGTCATTGTAAGGCGTTATATACTCCATGTACGGTTACTGATTTTGATGGGGCATGATGATGCCTCTTTGATATGAATGACACATTTTCTATGTTCTCGATTATTTGTTGGGATGTGTCTGATAGACATGAATATTCGAGGCTATGCCTTTGCTGATCATTCACGCGAGCAGACGAAGACTTCTCTAAATATCGAATCATTTTACCCAACATAGAACAGGATTGATCCCTCCTTGGACTTGAAGGTTACATCCATCCATCCTCCTGGCCTTCTTTCATCGTCGTCGTCGTCGTTGTCGTTTTTCTCGTTGTCATCTTCATCCTCATCATCGGTTTCGTCATCGTAATCATCCTCCTCATCATCACTAATCCTCCCCGTCCCAACCATCGCATCAACGATCCCCTCTCCCGACTCCACAACTTCCATACCCTCCCCCTCGAGCCTTACACTCCCACCTTCAGTACGCACATGCACATTCCCAGCCCAAGCAGCCGGATATGCAACCTCCATCGACCCCTTCCCCGCAACATGACACCCAGCCACAACGTAATTAGCCTCCACCCCAGCCTCGGGTTTGGAACCCAAGACATAAGGCTCGGTGACATGAACCCGCTGCTCACCGGCTCCAGTCTCCGTCGCGATCGACACATTCCGCCACATCTCCCTGGTACAATCCTCACCAACACCACCAATAACCGGAATGAGCATAGCAGTGATATCACCACCACCCGAAATCAGCCGCGCGGAGCGCGTAAAGACCATCCGGCCTGCGATGGGGCCGGATTCTGTTTGGATGTCGAGTTCGTAAAGCCTCGCCGGTAGCTCGCAGGTTTTCATGATCTCGCTATGTGACGAGTCGTTAGTTTCCTGGTACAGCTTCATGGATAGTTCGAGGCCCGGGAGGACGGCTGCCTCCGGAGCGGTGAATGAGACGGTGACCGTCCCTGAGACGGAACGGATATGCAGCCGTGCTGGCTCGAATGGGTGGTCTGGGTGGGCTGATTGCGGGGCAATGGCTACGGTGATGTTACCGGTTGTTGTGCTGAGGGAGAGGGAGTCGTAGAGGGGGTACACGCCGTGTATGTTCCCGGTGTTGGAGTCGATTGTTATTCTCCGGTCATTGGATGCAGTTGCAGTAGTATCCTCGGCGCTGATGCTGGTGCTGGTGTCTGGGAGATCACCGGTTTTGGGCGACTGCTGCTGCTGTCAGTAGTGTTTACCATCATAGTTGCGCGCAGTCTCACCTTCGCACAATACCTAATCACATTATAAAGCACTACGCTGAACCAAACAGCCAGAACAGCCTTGAGAAGGAACAGCAGACAGGTCCTCCTGAAGCTTCTGGATTGAGAATGACTCCGCTTGAACCTGGGAGTCCATTCATCGTCAACCCCGAAAGTCGAGCTTGGTCTGGGGCTCGGGCTCGGGATGAGATTCTTGACGTCTCCCATCTCGAGCTCTTTCATCCCGTCTGCTGGTGCGGTTTCATAAGCTTCAGACTTGGATAAGAGGGGAGCTGTGCTATGAGATTGATCCTCGTCTAGCATCGACGGCTGATAGGTGGGTGCGGAGTCATGGTGATGGTCTGAAGGACCGAGCCCAGACATGATACCGTTTTATTTAGATTGATACTTTCTCGAGTATTGATTTGGAGGATGTAGTATGGAGCGGATAGCTGGTAAGAAGCTCGCAGAAGAGCGTTAGTAACTTGCAACCTGGGGTCGAATATACAGAATTGTAGATTACGACATGATGAAACGTGAAGACGAGCGGTTTGGTCTATTCAATGGTGGAGCGGTGACGCGAATACGATGTGATGATGATGGTTATGATGGTAAGTAGAAGCTGATGAGGTTGAAGGTGAGCACGTGGGTGCGTCACCTTGAGACATAACGTCACCCGCTACCGACTATCTACAAGGATAAATAGGTACTTTTGTATGGACGGATGCTCAATTATGTACACGCTATATGCAGAAAAACGAGGATCTCAATAACAAGGTCATTATGAAATAGAAACAGTACAAGTCGATCATAACTAGAACTCATGAGGGGAATCTTGGGGTATTCATAACGAATGTGCTGTCGAATATGCTGTTGAATATGCAATGGTGATGAATGGACGGAGAAACGAAAATAAAAACGTAATAGACAGATCGCTCAATAGCCAAAGACTATGCAACATAACCAAGGTTCCCCAGCAGCGTCCGGCATTCGTTTCCGGCCATGCCCAACACACCCAGTGCTCTGGCCTGTGTGCCCTTGCGCAGACGCTGCAGGCCCACGGCAACCTTCCACCCTTCGGTCTCCTGCAGAACGAAGACATAACGGCGACCTTCCTGGTCGCGGATGCTGGCGCGGAGGACATGCAGCCCTCCATGCTCCTCCTCGTCAGGTGATGCCAGTCGGCACTTGTTCTTGCACACCTTCAGAAAGTTCACAAGATTCGCGTCCGACTCCTCCGGGGTTGGTTCATTGGTGCTCCGCCGGAAGAACACGTTGGCTGGCTTAGGGTTTGGACGGCCTTGCGCCGTCGCTCCGTACTGGGGACACCACACCTCCACCAGTTTCATGGTCCAGGCCTTGATATCCCATTCGCGCTGAGGTACACCTCGGATGTCGTCGTCAATGAAGAGTCCCTCGGTAGTGATGCGCAACACCAGTCCATCGGTCACCATCCCTTGGCCAGAGACCAACTGCGCCACAGGACTCCGCAGGAAGGCGTTATTGAAGGCATAAACGCCTCGGATGACAATCTTGTCCGGATCTTTGGTCGAGTAGGCGCCTCGAGTTGAAGGCGGCGGAGTCGTCCGGGCTGTCGACTGCGACGGGGCATAGGAGGATTCAGAATAGACCGAAGAACCTGATGTACCCGCATAGGGCCGACGAGGTCGGTCATAGGGCCGGAAGGAATAGGCATCATCCTCGTCTGCAGTCGTTGGCGTACGGGCACTGCCGGAATACGCTGGCTTTTTTGGAGATGGGGTCCTGGGAGCCGTTGACCCTGTTGCTGATTTGTTGCTTGCTGCTTTCGCCGCTGCCTCCTCTTTAGCTGCCGCTTCCTGGGCATCTTTGGCCTTCTTTTCAGCATACTTCTTCGCAGCAGCTTCCTTGAGCGCGGCAAATTTGGCATCGGCCTCCTTTTTAGCAGCGGCCTTTGCGGCAGCCTCTTTCTCAGCGGCCTCCTTCTCCGCCTTGGCCTTTGCTTCTGCGGCCTCTTTTTCGGCTTTGGCTTTGGCTCTGGCCTCTCTTTCCTTGGCCAAAGCAGCAAGTCTTTGAGCTCGAGCTTCAGCCACTTCCCGCTCTGCCTTTGTCTTGGCTTCCGCAGCCTCTCGCTCGGCCCTTTCTCTGGCCTCGGCTGCTTCACGCTCAGCCTTGGCTTTCGCTTCGGCAAGTTCGCGCTCGATCTTTGCTCGAGCTTCGGCCGCCTCCTTTTCAGCTCGCTCCCTCGCCTCCCTTTCGGCTTTTTCCTTCGCCTCGGCCAACTCTCTCTCGAGCTGCTCTCTGCGCTCTCGAAGCTCCCTCTCCATGGCCTCGCGTTCCCGCTGCTTCTGCTTTTCTCGTGCTTCGGCTTCCCGTTTTCGTTTGAATTCTTCCATCTTGCGCTTGAGCTCCTCCTTTCGCCTCGTTTCTTCACGAGCTCGTTCCCAATCTTCGCCGCTCTTACTTTTGCTTTCGCTCCTGCCAGAAGTCGGCTCTGCTTTCTCCGGGCCCGGGTCGGCATTCGGAGGAGGTGTATGGGGTGGGGCCCCGGCATTCGGCGGTGGGGGCGCGGCGCCAGCGCCATACTGATTCCCGGGATACGGGCCTCCTGGGCCGGGGCCGGCTCCATAGTTACCGCCGCTGCCGTAGGTCCCTTGCGGCCCTGAGTTAGGGCCGCCGAAATTGGGCCCTCTCGAATAGTCCGGGCCAGAGCCTGCACCTGAGGACTGATGGTAAGAGCCGCCACCGCCGGCAGCTCCATGTCCACCAAATCCAGCCCCACCAGGTCCCCCAGGGGCCCCTGGCCCAGACTGGCGGGATTGAGAGCTACCTCCGGAGTCTCGGTTTGCACCGGCTATATGTGCTTGGTATGCACCAAACCCCCATCCCGCAATGCCGACGATGGCCAGTAGGACCGCAACTCCCATTCCGCCACCATTGGCAGCTGTAGCAAGATACCATGCCTTCAAAATGGGAGAAAGTGTCTGCCAGATGTAAACCACCGCTAATGCGGACACAGCGCCGGCCAGGAAGCTATTCCGGTGAGTTTGTAGCGAGGGAAGGTATAGAAAACCAGAGCCCGAGGAATGAGGTGGGATGATAAAGATATCATAGTTTCCGTCCGGAAGACCGGACCCTTTCTTAAAACCGTGAGTGGTGTTCGGATTCTCGCCGTGAGGCGGTGGAGGCGGCGGAGGGCCGTCCATTGTCAATCCTTATGGGGGTTCGGACTACAGCGCTGGGCCCTTGAGCAAGTCTTTGGATTGCCGCGACTGAGATCAGGATACCGAACGCTGTTGACACTTGTTATTGATGAGATAGACCCGTTCGCAGCAGTCTAGTGGGCTTGGTTTTGAATGTGTTCTTGTATTGTTGGCAGGCTGGAGGCATAGACGTAATCGACGATTTGTTCATATTCTCAGAATCATTGAGAAGGCACTGAGGCGTTGTGGCCTCCAGCGCTTGACCTGCTTCTGGAAAGCCGTTGTCAGCGTCCGAAATGGATTGTGGGCACGATTGCAAACGAAGTACCACTTACATGATATATATGATAAACGAAAATCCAGCTTGTTGCGCTCCGAGGTTATCCCAGAAGAACAGCTGGAAGACTATGGAATCGATGTGGGTGAGGATGGAAGTGGGATGGAGAGGGAAAAGACCAGGCGGCAATGGCGAGGAGGCTGTGAAAGGTGTGATTGATCAGCGGCAGCCAAAGGATTGGTAGATAGATACTACATACGTAATGTTGGCAGGTTATTGCCGATTAATTCATCAAACCCGAAGGACCGTTGAGACTCGTGTAACAGAGAGAAGAATGGTTATCTTCTGTGTATAATTTGACAGAGTATTTATTGACATATGGACGACCTGGGGAGTGCTTGTATATATGACTCTTGCGATATATAGATCTGACAATTTTCAACACGTGCGAAACAGAATAGTACCGATCCGCCACTGAATTTTACTCTACGCACAGCGAGAAATCGAGAATGAGATAGGGATGCTTCAAGTTATTGCAATCACTAATAGACCTCTTCATCGGTGCGCAGGCTCAGATTCTGGCCGGAATCATTATAATATGACCAAGTATCCGCTCCATCAGTGTACCACAATGCCCTTCATGCATTTCTTTATCGAGGTTCAACTCTGAATAAACTCTTCAAAAGAATTCTCATGTCTCTGATTTAACAACTCTTACAATCAAGCTTAACCAGGCCATTCTCCGAAGAATGTGCTGGTTCTGACGGTTGGCGCATTCTTTGGCAGTCGTCAGTGACGCTGCCACGGCTTTGTTTGTTTTGAATTTCCTCCATTTGGCGATAGCTCGATTTTCATTACTGGTTGTTGATTGGTTGTGGGTGCTTGCATATATTTATGTATAAAATATTACATAATATTATGCCTGCATTCATGGGCTGAATATCTATGCCTCTTCTCAATGCTGTTTTCCCCTGATCCTAGGTTAACCCCCCTCTGGAGTGGGTTTTGTTGGGGATTTTCATGGCACTAGCAACATGTCCAAGGAAAGTTAACTGTATATGTTCTGTTTGAGCCCTATGCAGCTTTGAAACGCAGACAAAAGCCAACGATTGGACCTTCGATTATCACTCGAAGCATATAAACAGCGAGGCATTGAGCTGAGCAAGTGATCTCGAGACCATGGCTGCCATTGGGATCCCCAGGAGCCAGATATCCTCTACCATCGATCAGTCAAGAGGAACGTGGACTATTGTCGAGATCAAGTTAGCATCATCGGGGTCGGTCGGAAGATGGCCGGGGAATCCCATGATCAACAGGTGATGGTGCCTGATGATCATGAGGATTGCGAGACACAATCAGTACATCCAATTAATACAGATGCTCTTCAATTCATATGATAGACGAGGAACCTCCAGCTGGAAACACGTAGGGAGATGATCCAGAGATATGACACCAACTCGAGAACCTCAACTAGTACTTGTAGATAGTGACGAGTCGTGGCGGTCGGGGAAATTGGGAGCCGCCTGCCAACCAACCTCTCAAAACGGTTAGATTCCTCCTCCGCCATCATCACCGCTGCCTATGTACCTACGGAGGACTGAAGTTTACTACGCAGTACTGTTAGTTACTCACTGGCATTGCTGCTGCTGGTCAGTCGAGGTTCACTTGGACCAAGATTTGCTTGTCAGCGTCTCCATCTTCTCTGGCTATCCCACACTTCTTACTACAGAGTACACTCTCTCGAATCACTGCCCTTTTTCCAGTGGGGGCTGTCAGGTACCGCCTCACATCGCTTCTCCGCCTCCCCGCCAACTGTCCTTATTGTAGATTGTTCTGCTTCCACGCTGAACCAAGATCTATTTCTCTCATTGTGTTTTTCTGTCCTCCTCTATGCAGCGACGATAGATTACTCAGTTTGGCCGTATCGACACTAGCCCTTCCGAGGGCTCACAGTCCATCATGTCCTCCTACCATCCCCCTACCCAAACCTACCAGTCTCACGCCGCTCCTCCCCGGCCTATACAGACCTTCAACCCAGTTGCCGCTGTGACTGCTCCAGCAGGTACCTTCCTACCGGGGACTAAGGTTCAGGTCGGAAGTCATCGAGTTGTGGTTGAGAAATACCTCTCCGAGGGTGGTTTCGCCCATGTCTACGTCGTGCGACTCTCGCAGCCCGTCGATGGCTCCGATCGGGCAGTGTTGAAGCGGGTTGCGGTCCCCGATAAGGCTGCATTGGCGAATATGCGGACGGAGGTCGAGACAATGAAGAAACTCAAGGGACACCGGCACATCGTCAAGTACATCGATTCCCATGCGTCACAGCTGAGAGGGGGCGGGTACGAGGTGTTTTTGCTCATGGAGTTTTGCTCCGGGGGAGGTCTGATTGATTTTATGAACACACGGTTGCAGAACCGGCTGACAGAGCCGGAAATCATCAAGATCTTTTCGGATGTGGCGGAGGGGGTGGCCTGCATGCACTATCTCAAGCCCCCTTTGCTGCACCGCGATCTCAAGGTCGAGAACGTCCTCATCTCCTTCCAGGGAAATACTCCTCTCTATAAACTCTGCGACTTTGGCTCTGCGGCTCCTCCTCGTCCCGCTGCGACTTCAGCTGCTGAGGGCCGTTTGATTGAGGATGACGTTCAACGACACACGACGCTGCAGTATCGAAGCCCCGAGATGATTGATGTCTACCGCAAACAGCCGATCGACGAGAAGAGTGATATCTGGGCGCTAGGAGTTTTGTTATACAAGCTGTGCTATTACACAACTCCGTTCGAAGAGGTTGGCCAAATGGCCATTCTGAATGCGAGCTACAAATTCCATTCATATCCCCCATTCTCGGATCGTCTGAAAGCGCTCATTGGTGAGTCGCCACCTGTGTTGGATTACGCAAATACTAACAGCAATCAGCATGGATGTTGAAGGAGAATCCACAGAAGCGCCCTACTATCTATGAGGTAGTGCGCGAGGTATGCAGCATGCAAGGAAAGGAAGTTCCTATTCGCGATGTAAGCGGTCTGCTCTACAGACGGAATTGCCAGAAATCTGACGTCTTTTCTACCCTAGATATATGCCAATCGCTCCATTTCGGAATCTCGTCGTTATCAGGAACTTCCCCCTTCCCCGGTGGAAGCACCTCAAGTGGGAGCGGTCTTCTCTCCACCTATCCAGGAAACCCAAATCATTCCGGAAATTGCGCCGATGCGTCGAGGACGTCCGACCAGACCGGATCATTCTCAGCACAACTCGGCGAAACCGAGCCCTTCTCCCTTCCGCGCTAGTTCTTCCACAGACCCCTTCGCTGCTCTGGACGGCAGTGGTCACAAGTCGCGAAACTCCATCGAGGAGTTTTCGAATCGCTTCCCGTCGCTTGATCAATTCCAGATTCTGAACGAGGAAAAGGACAAGTTTGACTTTGAGCCGACTGTAGCAGAGAAGAAGTCGGAAGATGAAGATCTTGCGCGGAGACTCACGAATGCTCTTGCGGACGACGCCTTTGCGAAGCCGCAGAATGAAGAACGACCGATCAACCAGCGACCTCAGACGTCCTCAGTGGAGACAAAGCCTGTCGAGCCACCGCGACATGTCCAAGAGCAGCCGTTACAGCAGGCTCCATTGTACCAACCTGTTCCTCAGCGACCCACCATGGTGTCGACTGGCACAATGACATCGCCTCCACCCACGCCGGGAGACAAAAAACCGTCTAGTCGTAATATCTACAGATTTCCTTCGTCTGATCATCACCGCCAGCCGTCCAATCCGTCTTGGCTGGCTGAAGCGGATCAGAAGTCTGTGAGACCCAACAAGGCACCGTCGCCCCCCACCCTATCGACGAGACCGGAGCCACACCCCAAGACCTCCTTCGACAAGTTGTCCTCGCTGTCATCTGCGTCGGCACGGCCCTCGTTGGATGGGGCGCGACCGAACCTGGACGTCGATGTTCCCGTAGGCCGGTCCAAGTCGGCCAACGGCAAGGCGCGCCCGGTCTCGGTCCATACCGGATCCAGGCTGGAGTTCTCGCGGGGGTCCGAGAGCGCTCGGTCGTCTCTGGATTTGAGCAGACCGATGTACGACGGCGGCGCGCCGCTGCAGCACGCGCGCACGGACATGGACATGTCCGAACGAGCCAATATCTCGTCGGATGTGGACTTTTTGCGTGCCAGGGAAGAGGAACTCAACCGGAAGCGCGAGAAGCGGTACAGTGGCAGCCACAAGCACAGTAAGCGCACGAGTCTTTCCACGCTGTCGCTTTCTGGCACCAAGACGTTGTTTGCGGGTCGGTTCGGCGACGCTTTCCGCCGCTTCGAACAGAGCAATCAGGATAAATCGCCGTCTCCCACCGCAGACGACGCCGCGAAGCCATTGCCCTCTGTGACAACCTCGGAAGTGCCCGACTATGCGGCTGGTTCGAGTGGCGAGGAGAGCAACGAGGATATATCGCCGGAGATGCGGCGCGAGCTCGAGCGCCGGCGGCTTTCGCAGGAGGAGAAGCGAGTGGCGGCGGCAGCGGCCGAGTACCGTCGCCGGGTTGCGGAACAAGGAGAGGGAGGGGCCCGAGTGGTGGGAAGCGACGGGCCGAGGTCGTCGGCGATTAAGAACAGGGTGCAGACACTGCTCGGGCAGAGCAACAAGCCTCCACCTCAGAAGACGGCGACGGGCTACGGGCGGTACACAGACGAGTCGAGTGCTGCTGCTTTGCAGGCGAAGCAGACGGAAGGCCGACCGGAGTCGCGGCCAGGCACACGAAGCGGAGCCACGTACTTGGCTCAAGAACAGCAGACTGCGAGACCGGCGAGCGCTTCCAAGCAGGAGACCGCACGCACAGGATCGCGGCCGATGGCGCCTCCCAAACCGAAAGGGCTTCGTGTGGGTGGGCCGGACCTGGGTCGGTCCTCGGGCGAGGAGCGCAGTCCAACGGCACAGGCGACACCGAGCGACCCGGGCGAAGACTGGGAGGCCAGCTTCAGCCGACGGTTTCCCAGTCTGTCTGGACTGGAGATGGTCGAAACGGAGATTGAGATACCGAAGTTCGCAGGTCTGAGGACCAAGGAGGTGTAATTGTGCGTAGACTTGGCTTGCCTTTGGCTTTGGCATTGGCATTGGCAGTTGGCCTATGGCCTACTTAATATCATATATACATATTGAATTAAATGAACATATCAGCCTCAGACCAATAAGCATGCCATTGTCCCTGTATCTTGTATCTTTGAGTACATTGAATCAGTGGTGGTGTAGTTACCACAAAGGGTTAGTACTGCCCCGCAGTAGCTCTCCGCCTGCTGCATTACGGAGGTACAGCGAAGTCAAGTAAATCCATGTCCATCTTGAACCACCATTTACAGCAAAATGGCCCCAATCACATTAAGCACAGTTGATGGTACGCTACACATCCGTATTGAAGTAACTAACTCTGACGGAGGACCAACAGACGACCTGAAGGAGGTAATCCAACACCTCTTCGAGATCCAGTCCGCCGTCCACGGCTACCTAGGCCCAGAGACTCAGACCGAGCTCGTCAGGAAAATGTATTCTTTCTTTCATCTCCTCCTCATAACAAACAGATTACTGATGCATGCTTAATGGAAACAACAGCAAAAACCTCACCCTCGCGCTCTCCACCCTCTCAACACACACCAAACCGCAGCCCCCGTCGCAAGACGAAGAACAGAAGGAAAAACAGGAAGAAAAGGACAACGACCCCCTTCTCCGCGACATCCAACTTCCCCCCGAGATAATTGACTATGTCGACGCAGCGCGTAACCCGGACATCTACACGCGGGAGTTTGTGGAGCTGGTGCAGCGCGGGAACCAGGATCTGAAGGGGAAGAAGGAGGCGTTTGCGAGTTTCCGGGATGTGCTTGCTAGGGAGATGAAGAGTGCGATGCCGGAGTGTCGGGGGGAGGTGGAGAAGGTGCTTGCTGCGACGGAGGGAGAGCCTCAAGGTCAATAAGAAACGCTAAAGGGGGTTGTTTACTTTGTTTCTTGTTTGGCTTGGGCTGAATTACGGAGTTGGGAAGTGATTGCGACAGGGATATATCATACGGTAAGGCGTTAATGGTTTTGTTTAGGCTGGAGTTTGGGCTGCTCAGTCAGGGGTAATGAAGTAAAAGCATAGAGATACCATTTGTTTAATGGAACAGCCTCCAACAACGATCTCCGGTGTTTCTCATGTTACTAGCAGTAGGAACTAAGACAGGCGAAGGATTCGGCGATCCTCGCGGAGGTTACCGTTACTGTCTTTGCCAACACTGCCAAGTTGAAGACGAGGTAGCATTGACTATCGAGCAAGGAGACATAGCATTCATTAATATTCAATATGAGTCTCCTTGCGCCGACACGTGTTGGTGATTAATGTTAAGATTGAGGTTGAGATTGAGAATGTCTCTGGTCTGGCTCAGCATGTGGAGCAAGGGATAATGATATGATCCTTAGCAGTAGGCCTGAGTATCCCTCTATGGCACTGCGGTACTGGAGAACATCTGACGATATTATTCGAGGCCTCGCCGTGTAACGTCCAGACCAGACTCCACACTACAGGCAATAAGATTAGACTTTGTATCCTCGGGGAGTTAAGGAAACGACACGGACGCTCAGCCGATGATGTCAATCATCTCAACCTTATAGTCTGGTAGAACTCAGAGTAAATCATAATAATCTCGTCCTGGAGTCCGTAGATTAGTGATAGAGAAGTGATATGCTTGTCTTAGTAGACAGAACAGGTAGACCTACCGCGCATGTAGCCTGACCAACAGCTAGGGTACAAGCAGAGGTCGGCACAAGCACACCGCATGATTCCCAGAAGTGACTAAGATGGTCCCGGGACGTTGGGCAGTTTCGACTGGTCAGGATTCAGGTTGTCGATACATAGTGTTGACCGGGAAGTTAAGCAGATGAAGTCACTCTCGCACGGTCATTTCTGTGTCCTTTGCGATGGATGATGACCCACAAGGACTAGCTTGAGGTCCACTTGACAGACAGCAACGATCAATACACCGACTCGCAGAGTTGCAATGACTGAGGTGAATCAGTCAAGACGGAGATATCCCGGAGGATTCAGGACGAGAATCAATCCTAAACTGGACTGGCTGATATCTAGTGATCAGAGACAAACCAGGGTCTTCGTGGAGAGATCCAGCACAGGTTAGTGACTTGGCAAGTATTAATGAATCAGGGGATCGACGGCGTCTATACCCAAGGGGGAGTATGCTGTCAACTGCACACGACACTATCACTCTCGCTTGCGGGTGAAGCCAAAGTCTAGTCTAGTCTTGACTCTTGAGTCTCTTTGATGTCCTGCGTATTTTTATTGCCCGAACGTTCGAGTCAATCGCCAACAACGTTGGATTGGAAATCTGCCCTTGGCTGAGTAACGCTGATCAAACTGTAAGCTGAGTCGTCACTAGGAGTGTTTCTTTCTCCCTCTGTCGATCAGGCTGGACTCATGATCTCATCTGATCTATTTTGGCTACGAACTATTGACAGTTGTGGAGACGAGAATATCCTCGGATCTTGAAGTCAAAGAGTACCTTAGTATGATAGTATCGACTTGACCAGTCATAATATTGTGCTTCGGGGTATATCGGTCTGCCGATATATCATTCCATCAATTTGTCTTTTTTATTGGTCTCATTCTTTTTGACATAGGGTCAAGATAATAAATCACCGTGACAGGGCTAATAATCATAATAATAATAATACGGTGTAGTGTACAGCCCCGGTTTCTCCCCACGTCTAAAATACTTCCACTAATAATAATAATGATGCTGTTAGTACTATTAGAGATTACTTATTAGTATATTGACCCTTCCTCACCTGATCGCTCTATTTTCATTTTTTTCCCCCCAGCTCTCTTACTCTCTTCTCTTCTACTCCTTTGGCTCAAACACGTTGCAAGTTCGACACAGCATGCCTCATACCCCCCTCGCCTAGATACAGCATGCCCCATGGGACTCGAGCTCCTGGAGATGGCATTACCGGGGGATATACAGGCGATAGCCTGGCGTTGAAAATCACCATTGCGACTCTGGCGGGAATCACCTGGTACAATGCCATCGAGCTCATCATCCTCGTCTTCGTCACCTTTAGCAAGTATCATGGCACCTACTTCTGGAGCTTGCTCATTTCCTCGTCCATTGGGCTCCTGCCCTATTCGGTCGGCTTCCTCCTCAAGTTCTTCCAGTTGACCGACCAGACCTGGCTATCCGTCACCTTCATCACCGTCGGCTGGTGGTGCATGGTCACCGGCCAGTCCATCGTCCTCTATTCGCGCCTGCACCTGGTCGTGCGCAACCCACGCATCCTGCGCCGCGTCCTCACCATGATCCTCGTCGATGCCGTCATCTTCCACGTTCCCACCACCGTGCTGACCTACGGCTCCAACATGGCCGGCCCCGTCAACGCCCCGGCCTACATCCGCGGCTACAACGTGATGGAGAAGATCCAGATGACCGGCTTCTGTATACAGGAATTCATCATCTCCGCCCTCTACATCTGGGAAACCATCCGCATGCTGCGCCTCGATCCGGACCGCGGCAAGCGCAAGATCATGTACCAGCTCGTCGCTATCAACCTCATCATCATCGTCATGGACCTCGGCCTGCTCGTCGTCGAGTACATGAACAAGTACATCATGGAAACCATGCTCAAGGGCGTCATCTACAGCATCAAACTCAAGCTCGAGTTCGCCGTCCTCGGTAAACTCGTCTACCTCGTCCACAACCACGTCTGGAAATCCGACCCCATCGGCGTCGGCATCGACAACTGCCGCCATCACCACCATATCCCTCACACCACTAGCTACTCCCACCCGGAATACCACTACCCCGACTTTGTCGACGCAACACGCGTCACTTCCGACCTCACGCACGCTATTCCCCCCGCATCATCCTCCGCAAACGCTCGCTGCCGCTCCCACCCATGGATGGACTCGGACGACATCTCCATCGCCATGTTCGAGCACTCGGAGAATGCAGCCCCCTCGCTTCCCGACCAGGGAACCGGCCACTCCGAGATCTCGCAGTCCTGGAGCGGCGAGACCCAGCGCGACGTGAGTCCGCTTGATTTTACGGGCTCATTGCATAAACAGCACAATAGTATAAGTGGGTCGGTGCCGGCGCCCGATAAACCGGGTTGAACTTTGACCTCTATTGAGCCTCGACCCTAAAAACGAATAATGAGTCACGAGTCACGTCATTCATATC
Source organism: Aspergillus lentulus (assembly GCF_010724455.1). Next base: position 253,455 of record NW_022983877.1, on the reverse strand, counting down.
ATATCGTATCATATCGTCCATGGTATTCATCTCAACTACCTTATTCTAGTTGATTATATCGGATGATGCGGAGGAAATCAACAATTCATGGATACTTGATGTTCTCCACAATTACAGGGTCTGTTCCATGGTTCTTGGTTACCACGCCATCCCGACCCTGGAACCATATCCATCCACCCCTGAATACAGGTCCACAGTCTACCACACAGTGACACTGACGTAGCCAGACTATACTAGCTGAAGCAGCGTCTGGCATGTACCTACTGTACATAACATACTGAAGATAAGCTTACTTAATCTAAATCATACAATTACACAACTACAAACACAGTCAATACTCAATAGTCGATGGTAAATAGTCAACTGAACAATCATAACTCATAGCAGATAGACAATATCGAGTAGATATAGAGCGGTAGGTAGATGCAATCACAAATCATATGAGAGTCTTCATGCTCGCTTCGCTCGGCAGTCATATCTCAAAACGTCGACTCCCCTCCACAAGCCCATCGGACAATTTACTCACCCCCACCCAGACAGGAACATACTGTCTCACCTCGTCCAGCGCCGGAATCACGCCCGCTGTATTCCCATCGCTCCAGAGGCAGACTACCCGTCCACGTAGCCCTTCCCCGTCATGTTCCACCTCCACTGTCCAGGTATGTCCCCACTCTCGGCTCCAGAGCCGGATCTCCTTCGTGCCGTCCGGAGAAACATGCGGGAAGCGCGGGTCATACGCCGAGTCCGCGACCGTGAAACTTACAACAGGTCTATCGAAGACGAGTTTGCAGGCGCGGGTGTTGCGGCCGGAGATGCTGAACTGGGCTTTTGGCCCAGTGTCGGATCGGGTGATGTTGTAGGAGAGCCAGTCTTTCATCTTTGATGCTTCAGACTGAAACTGAGGCCGGGGCTGAGGCTGGACTACCTGCGGGGGAATCCCTTGCCAAGAACACTTGGGTCGGAGCAGGTCCAAATCGCAAGTGATGTTTTGGCCGGCGGCGCTGGGGAGGGAGCTAGCGACATCGTGGACGAAGGGGTAGGCACCGCTTAACGAAGCGCGATTGACGCCTGTGTCGAGGTCGACCTCCTGGATGAAGAACAGCTTGAGCCGGTTCGCGGGGGAGAAGGGAAAGGCAACGAGGTTGTAGATCAGGGTGCCGGCAAAGACGCACAGCAGGAAAAGCGGGATGTGGTGCGTGTAACGGTGGATAAACGGAAGAAGTGGCATGAACAGTAGAGTCGTGAGCGCCGCGATGGCAATGTAAATAAAGAGCGAGGAGCTGCCGTCCTGGCCGGTCTGGCGCAGGGCGGAAGTAAGCAGCAGCGCGAGAGGCCCCGCGAAGATCAGAACGACCGGCGCGGTCACAAGAAACTGCAGCACCCAAACCCACTTGGGCAGGTGGATGCTCCAGGCTTGCTCGTGGCCGTACAAGTTGGGCTGGCGCGGCTCGTCGTCGTCATCGCGAAGATAGTCGCCCGTCACCCGGACGTAGTTCGCAAAGGTGGTGCGCTGTCCGCGCAGCAAAGAGGTCGTCTCCGTGGCCTCCGCCGCGGTGCCGTCGTCATCCTCATCCTCGCCGTCTTCGACATCCTCGCCAGAGGCCGTCCCCAGCCGACTGCCGTGGCTACTGGCCCGCCGGGAGGGCAGCGCAAGCTGCGTCGCGTACTCGGACTTGCGCGGTAGAGCAAACAGCTCCAGGTACGAGATCCACGTCGCAAGGGCCGTCCCCGCAAATGCAAAAAACACAAAATAGCCCCCAGCCAGACCGTATTTGTTCTCGTAGACCGTGGAAATGACCAGCAACACCCACTCCACGAGGAACAGCCAGGTCAACGTGTACACGCGATGAAATGCTGACGGCCGCGCAAAGTCCGCCACGCGCGAGACGAACCACGCCGAAAACACCCAGGCGGATACCATCATACTCCAGACCGCATACTCGCTGCTGTGGATGATGTACGGGTTGAACTTGGTGACCAGGTACGCCAGACCCACCGTCACCCCCGTGGGGATCACCAGCAGAAAGGGAAACCGGAAGAAGCCGCGAACCCCGTGCAAGGGCACCGCCTCGCTGCCGTCGCTGTCCTCCGGCGATGCCGACGATCGGAACAGGTACATCTTGTCCGCCCGAGCCAGCGCGATGCTCGTCATCAGCAGAACGAGCGGCGCCACAACCAGCAGCGTCACCGACAGCGCAAACAGCGTGTGCAGCTCGAAGACAACAAAGGTGCTCCCGAACATATCGAACCACACACCCCTCGGCCCAGATCCACTGGCAATCCGACCATCCTCGCGCGGCAGCCCTTCAAACCGGCCGCTGGCGTCCGAGACCAGACCATTCGTCGTGGCCACCGCGGCAGACAACATATGCCACACGGAATCCAAGCTCGTATGCCGCGCATCATCCTGGTCCGTATGGTACCGAGCGCGGGGCTCCATAAACGCGACGTCCAGGCCGCGCAGGCCCAGATCGCCTTCAAATACCACATAATCCGTCTGGCTGCTGATCAGGCCCGCCTCGAACCCGTTCGCGCTCAGCACCGACCCAAACGGATGCGGGGCCCGCATGTACGGTTTCGTGACCTCCGCGTCCGAGCTGCGGAACAGCGTCGCTCGCCCGCCCGCGCCCGCTCCCTCCAGGTTCAGAAACGTATGCGGCAGCTGCGAGATGGGGTGCTGGCTGTATACGCGCGCGCCGTTCAGGAAATCTTCCTCTCCGTTGTTGAAGAGCACCACCAGCCCGCGCCGTGGCACATGCCCCGGCGTGGTGAAGTACTTGATCAGCTGGAGGCACGAGACAACGCCCACCCCGTCGTCGGTGGCCCCGTATCCCGTCGACACGCTGTCGTAGTGTGCGTTCACCAGAACGCCGCCCTTGCCCGCTGGCCGGCCGTGCGGGTCTTCCCACCAGCGCTCCTTATCCTCTTCCCAACCCCGGATATACACCATAATATTGGTACTTTCGAAATACACTCCGAGGCCCGACCCGCGGCCGGAAAAAGTCAGGTTCGATTGCGTATCGTCGAAGACAAAAGTGTCTGGCTTCTCTTCGTCGACCGATTCATACTCGCTCGCGGGTGGTGCGCTGTCGATAAGCTCGTGGATCCGTTTCAGAAGCCACTCGTGCACCTCATCGTTGCGGTGCGAGTTGTACGGGTGGAACCCCTTCGTGAGCACCTGCAGATCAGTCCAGGCTTCGGTGAGATTCAGTCCATTTGGACTCGAGCTAGGAGCCGAAGGTACGACATGATGAAGGACAAGTAAAGGCACCACTAGTGCAAGGTACACGACGGCCGTGATAACGGTGACAGGCCATGGCGTGAATCCGAGGGGATTGGATCGTGAAAGCGAAGGACGTGCCATCGAATACGCTGATTTGAACAAAACCCGTCGCTTCAGGCTCAACTGTCACGCCTGCGACTGGGATTCGAAACCCAGGCGCAGCTAGGAATGATCGGGGGTGAGGTGGACGCGCTCGAAGAGCGGAGAGCGGGGAAGCGGTATGCAATACTCCGTAGAGACCGTGCTACACTCCTACTTCATTCAGGCCAAACACAATTTATCTCATCGAGGCCGAATGGATATGGCACGATGATGAGACAATATCAATAAAGTGACAAAATAACTAGAGCATTTATTCTATTGATGCGACAAGGGAATAGTGTACCAGGTAGACTGTAAGAGTAGTGCGTTTCATAGTCTCCACTCCATGACATAAGTCACACCGTGATGGTGATCTACTCAAAGCAACTGACAGCCGAAGATTGACAGCTCCATGAACTTAATGAAGAAATAAAAGTCATATATATGCCTATCCCAAGTAAACAAACATGAATAACCCGAATCCCAGGTTGTATCAACCGCTATTGATGCAATTCCAGATGATGAAATCTGACAGTCCTAATTTGTACGTATGAGGTCGAAATGATAGGGACGCCCGCTCTTTAGCCATGATTCCCTGAATGATAATGCCAAAATTGACACAAACGTCATGCGAAAGATGAAGGGTAAGAAAGGCAGAGAAACACAGAAAAGCGCCATGGGGAAAAACACGCTCGAAGGAATAGCAAAGGGGTATCAACCGTGAGCATGTCCGATATCGATATAGTCTTCGTCGTTTATGACTGTCGCATGCATCAGGCCAGTCACTTGACCTTCGTCCTCGTCCAACTCTTCGTCATCGTCATACATGGTAGCTTCGGTCATTTCGCGGGTGGAGTCAGGACTGTGATTCAAGTAGTCTCGAAGTCGATTGACACCTTCACCGCTAAAGACACAAAACACTTCGCGCTGTTGTTGGGTAAACTCCGGAGGTGCTTCGCGGCAGAACCGGGTGACTTCCGGAACCAAGAAAGCCTGCACACCGGTGAGACTGAGATGTGTGAGTCGAGGGCAATTATTGAGCAGAGCATGTATTCCCTAGACATCTAAAATCAGTACTGGCAAACACCTGGGCTGATGTCAGAAGACTTACCGGCATTGTCAGGTTGACGCAGTAACTGAGGTGCACTCGCTCCAGGCTACTCGTACCGAGAGGATCAGGGGACACCTTGGGCCGTGCCAGAGCCAGAATACTCTGATCTGTAATCAGCTGACACTTGACCAAGCCGATTCGTCGAAGTTTAGGTAGAGTCGCCAGCTGCTGAACGCTGTTATCCGTCAAACGGTTGCAGCAAGCCAAGTCGATGTATCTGATCCGGTTGCAAGACTTCACCAGCTGTATTACCGCAGGATCGGTGATGTTGGAGCAGTGACCCAGATGAACGTAGTGAAGGTTCTTTCCGAGCTTGCAGATGGCCTGCACTGCGCGGTCCGTGATGAACCTACACTTGGCCAAGACCAGGTTCCGCAAGCGAGGCGCAGCGCTGACGATGCGCTCGACAGCATCATCTCTGACGTTCTCACATGCGGTCAGGTCCAGGATGCGGAGACTATCAAAGGAGAGGGACTCGGGAAGATTTATGAATGCCGCATCACTGATCTCGACGCAGTGGGCCAGCCGCAGTTCACGAAGGTTTCGGAGTGTGGTCATAAGCGAGGTCACCGAGGGGTTTGTGACAAGTTTGCAGTCATGCAGGTCGATTTCAAGAATAGCAGGACAGTTTTCGGCAAAGGATAGGATTGACCGATCCGTTACTTGTACGACTCCGTTGAGTTTCAGCTGGAGGTCCTTGTTAGCATAGGCAATGTAAATCGACCAGAAACACTCTAAAGCTTACTCTTTTGATCTGTCGGCAGTTTTGCGAAATGACGACAAGGGAGTCGTCGGTCACTTTGATACACCCAGTGATGTTGAGTCCTTGAAGCCTAGGGCAGTTCCTGGCAACAGTATATAGAGTATGGTCCGTAAGGTATCGTAGATCTGAGACATCTAGAGCCTGCAAATGTCGGTTGCCTTCCACCAGGTCCGAGACACCCTTGTCCGTGAGCTTCGAACAATTTGTCAAGGTCAACCGCTCAATACGCTTGCACTGAGCAAATGGGACCACTGTGCCGTCGCTGACATCTTCCGTCAAGGCAGAGAGATTGAGTCGTTTGATGAGCTCTGAATACGCGAATAAACTATCCGACTTTCCCACGGATGCTGTTACGCTCTTCAAGTTGTCCCAGTTATTGCACGACGGCCGATGCCACAGTATCCCGACGCAGTTGGCAGCCCACCCTCGGCATACCAGCATGCAACTCAGCAGATCCACAGTTGAGCTGAGCTTCGCGAAAATGGAGATAAGGAGCTCCGGCGGTAGACGTCCGATCGGAGGAATTACTGTGTTTCTTGGATTCTGGTCGCGAGGCTCGCGGAAGTTCCCCACCCCGACGGAAGACTGCGAATCGTTGGCCTGGGCCATGAAGAAGTCGGTATCATCATCGACGGTGCGATCGGGAGAGGTGGATGACGAGGACTCGGAGGGAACTTCGCTCGAAAAGCGAAGTGGTTGCCGTGAGCGGGGCATTCTGGATTGCGGGTGTGAAGCCTGAGGAGGTCTTGTGATGAGGGTTGTCTGATCAAGGTTCTCCAGCAGCATGAGATATGCTATTCATGAGTACTTTGACATGAGAAGGAAACCGCAGTCAGCACAAATCCGTAGCTCAAAGTGCGGGAGACGTTCGTTCGGTATCCCTTGACACCAGCAGACCCTGTAAGCAAGCTGGAAAAGGAAACGAGAGCAAAAGCACGGCGCCGTCCAACCCGGCCGATGGATCCCGTCGCAGCCTTTAGGAAAAAGGGACGAGAAACAGGAAATAGAAGACAGGTATCAATTAATAGGAACGCGCGTCCGAGCGTGCCTGCAGCAGTTGCACAATAATCCGGAAGGTAAGGGAGGGGCTGAGGAGCGGAGAATGGAGGTTTGGGGCGGGCGGATTATTGACCAAGGAAACGACAAACGCTCGATCGGGGAGGGAAAGACGTGGTGGAGTTATCGAGATTTTATGCTTGGAGCAGCATTATCCAGACGGTCTATGCGTAGTGATATGACTGACAGAAAACTGTAGGTATGGTGGGTGGGATCTATCGAGGAACTCAAAGAGCTGTTTGATCGGGCGGCTAGAAGACGAGAGTCAGCACAGGGTCGGCGGCGGCTGCCAAAGTGATGGATGATTAGTCTACGGTAGATGGGAGGCAAATAAGAAATCATGGTTCCAGTCCCGCCGCTGGACCTCACGGTAGGATCGACGTTCTTTGTCTTGAGGATTTATCTCGTACCTTAGATTCTGACCTGGATGTAGCTGAAATTCCAGGGTTTCAAGATGCGCAAGGCAATAGAGTCATGGACATCAGGCACCTAGGCAGGATCAAAGTGAATATACAGGCGAAACGCTTGTTTTGCGCACCGATTGGCTGGAAGAAAATAGTATCTAGATGGTGGCATTCACAGGCCCTCCTTTTAATATACACTTATACACAAGGTCCTTGGGATTGACATGTATCGAATCCTGGATCCAAAAATATATCGCTGAGAATAATGATCACCGCAGCTCCCAGTATTATTGGCGATGGCAACATGAAGCGATTGGCCTTTCTGAAGGCAACCTTCTCGGCATCCCCATCAACCATGATATCCCTCTTCACTACTCCGTACTTCGTCTCAATAGCGAGACTATCAGATACTTGGGATGCATCTTGCAAGTTCGCATAATCGCATGCCATCATAGGCTTGGCAGCCGTGGGTCCCGTAGAAGATTAGTGTCGATAGTGGGAAAAATGTCTCGATTTAGTGTCTGCCACCAGAAAGGGGCAGACCCATGGATACCCTCAACAGCCCTCAATCTCGTATTCTCAGCGAGACTCTACTTCGGCCGACACTGGTCATGTTCGACTCCCCCCTTTTGCCCATTCCCGAAGGACATTCTTTCTCATTTTGCCCGTACTCGTCTTGGGGAGCTCCGCCACCACTTCCACCTCCCGAGGGACCATGAACTTGCTGATCGCACTGTGATTTTTGGCCCACGCGATCACTTCTTTTCCATCGACTTGTTTCCCCTGCTTCACAGTCACAAATGCCTTGGGTCGCTCCCCCCAGTGTGCGTCCGGGACCGCCACAACGCCAGCTTCGAGGATGTCTGGGTGGGTAACGAGCATCGACTCGAGAGCGACGGATGATATGTTCTCGCCTCCTGTTCAGTCTTGGTCAGCATTGCGTTGAATGAGCCGCAACCGTGGACAGATATTGCCTACCGCTGATGATGATGTCCTTTGCTCGGTCCAAGATTTGGACGGCTCCGTCTGGGTGCCAGACCGCCAGATCCCCGGAGTGCAAGACGCCCCCAGCGAAGAGCTTTCGCGTGGCCTCAGGGTCTTTGTAGTAGCCCCGGGAGCAGATGTTGCCAACAAACGCGATCTCTCCTATCTCTTTGCCGTCCCGATGGACATCAATAATGGTTCCTTCTGGAACGTCCGTCTTAATGACTCGAACGGGCAAACTAGTCACGAAGCCATGTCCTTGTCTTGCCATCTTCTTGTATTTCTCTTCCGCCGGCAGTTGATCCCATTGAGGCATGTAGTACCCTTTGGTAATCGGTCCGTATGTCTCCGTCATTCCGTACACATGGACTGGGTGCAAGTTGAGGTTTGTCATCTGCTCAAAGAGATGGGGGGTGGGTGGGCTGGCCGCCACGGTGACTTGGACCGGCCGCGGAAGTCGCTCGGCCTCGTTGGCAGCACACAGCAAGGTATTCACCGTTGGAGCCGCATTGAAATGGGTAATGTGTTCTTGCTTCAGCAATCTCCAAATCTCCGGATAGTCGATCTTCCGCAGGCAGTAATGGGTGCCACGGACGGCGGTCACTGCCCAGGGAAATGTCCATCCTGGAAGAGTTAGTCAGATGACAAGAGGCTAACGGCACTGTGATAGAGCATATGACTAACCCATTGCATGAAACATAGGTAAAGTCCATAGATAACGGCAGCGGCCTTGTTGAAAATTCAGGCCAGACTCAATCACGTTGGCCAAGGCAGCTAGGTAGCAGCCACGGTGAGTGAATTCGACGCCTTTGGGGCGGGCCGTTGTGCCACTGGTATAAGCCAGCGCAATGACATCGTCCTCGGAAGCAGCCTGGCTTTCCAGCCCATCCCAGCCCTTTGCGCCTGTGTCAGCGTCATACTTGAGGCCTTGTAACACAGCCTCATCGAAGGGACCGGAGAGCTCGCCTTCTGTAGCATCTGTATCCGTGTCGACTATGACGGGAATGTCAGGGTTTGCTGCTCGGTATGCCTGCAGTAGTGGTAGATATTCTTTGTCTACAATAATGACCTCAGCATCCGAGTGGGTGAAGATATAGGCGATATCATCTTCCTTGAGTCGGTAATTAACAGCTATTTGGTGTCAACGTCAACCTCTGCTGCAGGCAATGAGGAAAACATCTCGCCCTTACCAACGTTGACTGCTCCAGCAGCAGCTATCCCAAAGATAGACTCCAGGAAGGCAGGGGTGTTGGGACACAAAATGCCAACCCGCTTGAACTCATGCTTCTTGAGATAGTATGCAAGGCCTCTAGCACGATCTGCAGTCTCTATATATGTCCTCCGCAGAACCTGATTGTTTGCAGTGACATGGTAGATGGCTTCAGCCTATCAGCCAATGGTTGTCCCCAGTTAGTTCACTGAAACCAAAACAGTCGCCTTGTACAAAAGCAGCGCAAAGGGGGGGGAAAAAGTCTCACATCAGGTTCAATTGCCGCAGCACGAGGCAAGAAGAATGTGGGCGAGAGCGTATGGTAGTTGATGCGATGTTGCGGAGCAGGGTGGTCCTTAACTTCGGGGGATGCAAGGTGGCCCAGTAGACCCGACAAGCGAGTCTTGACCGATGACATGACTAAGGGCTCGGTAGCGGTAACCAAACAAAAGTGTCCAGATTCATGAATCTAAGGTACAAGAAGCCAAGTACTCCCAAGGTGTATATAATTATTGCAGGTGTTTGGGTTCGCGGAAACAAGGGGAGCACCGTACAACGAGAGCCGAATTGGAGACAATGCGGGGAATGATCGGCTGCTAGACTGCTTTGGACCGCGGAGAAGTTGACTTACCCGCACCCTACCAAGCGGGATGCGGGCGACTCTTCCACATGCCTCGTTTGTTGTCCAATTATTTACGGTACAAGTAAAAATATGAATATCTTTAGAGGAGAATGATATAAGTAAAGGAGAATGATATAAGAGCTCAATTATCGTTATTGAAACAGCTACATCTTATATTTCGTAATGAAAAGTCTATCTCAGCTTATCCTTTGCGTATCTCGAACCACTCAGGGTAACAAACCACCCTAGGCCAGACTTCTCCCCTAAAGCACACCCAGTATCCGTCTACCGACTATCCGTATGATCCGCACTCAATCCGCACTCCGTACGCCCGTGACATCCGAGGCTGGTCATTGATAGCTCAGACGTGTCGATCCTGAGACTCAGGCATAGTGGGAACCGACCGCTAACAGACTACGCTCATTGACATACATTGGATCTTTTCTTACAGTCAAATGAACGATGAATGAAACAAACAAAGAACGGAAACGAGCATTGTCAATGGTCATGAGAGTCATTCTTAACTCGAGAAAACTTTGGATTAAACCGCGACGGCGCGAAATAACGGTCAGCTATTTTGAACAACCTTTCCTCCCAAGCGACTCCGTATTTTTTACTTTTGAATATGAAATCGGTTCCTGTAGCCTCCATGTCCGTCACAACATGAACATTTGTGGTAATGCATGATGAGGTAGGGACAAGGGAAAAAAGGTCGATCGGTTTGCCGTCCAACTTCGCTGAAAGATAAACCGTTTGCGATCCCAACCCAACCCATCACTGAGACAAGCAACCAACCGCGCAACGAGGTATCTAATATCCGTACTCAGCAAGCTGGCTCTTGGTCTTCTCGTCAACGCTCGCCGACTTCTGGGCCTGGACGAGCTGGCGGCGAGCGGCCTTCTTGCGCTCGTAGTATGCACTGCTCTTAACCTTTCTCCGCTCCTCAAGTCTGAAAAAGAATCATCCATTAGCCATGTCCATAACACCAGAAAAACCAATGATCCAAAGCGATGGATACACACCTGGCAACAACGTCCTGGTACTTCCAGCCAACCTCGTGGCTGAGTCTACCGACGGTGCAGTACTTGCGGCCGGGGCGGAGTCTGAGGACACGCAGAGCCTGGGGAACGACGACGCGCTTCTTCTTGTCGTACGGGGGAGGAACACCCTCGAAGACCTTGAGTCTCTCCAGAGCAGCAGCACCACGGGGGGTCTTGTGGGGGATCATTCCGCGGACGGCCTTGTAGAAGATGCGGGAGGGGGCACGGAAGTGGAAGGGACCACCACGAGTGGGGTTGTAACGAGTCATCTTGCGAAGGTAGGCGTGGTACTTCACTATATCATCGAAGGTGACCATGTCAGCTCTTTGCTCCGAACCAGTGTCAAACAGCCGCAACATCTCCAAATGTCTCCACGTCTCGGTATATATGCTCCACCCTCTTGCGCCTTCAAAGGGGATGAGAAAACGAATCGGATAACGTACGCTTCGCACGGAAGAACTCGCCGGAGATGTTGAGGGCTTCACATCTCACAACGACGATCTTCTGGCCGTTAAGCAGCTGCTTAGCAACAGTGCTGGCCAGGCGACCAAGAAGGTGTCCCTTGCCGTCAATGACGACCTGTAAATTCCCAGCACAAGTCAGCGATCACTGTAATTGTAAATGACATAGACCACAACGTCTCCCGTCCTTGAAATCTCCAAAGCACAAAAGACGACGAGGCTTTTTGGCGGTCTGCAGGTGAAAGGGGGTACGCACGACTGGCTCGGTGGAGGACATCCTGCTCTTCTGTCACCGTTTCAAAAGGAAAATATCCAGCGAAAGGAAGAGCGCTGCTCTAGGATACTCCCTTGGGATGTATGTTGTCGGCGGTTGTTGTCGTTGTGGTCGAGTTCAACGCACACAACGAAGTCGGATGGGTTCGCAGGTTAGATCGCTAAGCGAAGCTACTACCCTTTGTGTGGAAAGGTCAAGAGGGCCACAGCCCTAACCCGGTCCAATCCCGTGGCTCGAGATCACGTGAACCGCCTGTTTCGCCCCTCCGGTCAATTCCAGCCCAGGTTGACGCTTCCTGGGTCCAAAAGACAAATTGTTTCTTGATAGGCCAGTTTCAAAATGTTCCACCGAAAAGGAGCATTTAGTTGTTGTCTATTGATTGTGGTTTATCTACTCCGTGGATTGTCGCCGGTGATGTCAATATCTTCACTCGGCAGGCCGACTCCGGCGTGAATCTAGAGCCTTACATGGCGACTTCAAATTTTATCAATGGAATGACATTGACAGCCTTATGATCTTACGGAATAGCTCCTGGTACTACCTATTTGACTCACTCAAAATAGTTTAATCAACGATCGGCCACCGATCAAATTCCATGACATTTCTTGGCATGATCTAGAAGTTTCAACGCTTCATGTTGGCTAAGATTGGTCGCCGTATACTTACCTGTTCTCATATTACGACTTCCGAGCTTAAGGTCATACGTATTCATCCTCAACTCGCTTTATGGTCTACTAGTCCTCGTGTCTGGAAGCCCACTTCGAACCTTGTATGAGTTATGTATGACCCAGCCGACCTACTGCTACGTTATCTCCAGCTTTAAACTGTCTCTGGCAGCCTTGTTGCAGCGTCGAATGATAACAAAGCAGGCTTGTTTACAGCCTTAGACAACGGATGAGGCTTCGAAAGACGCGCTTTGTTTGCGTCTCTGACACGCACGGATACACGCCATCAGAAGCAGGCTTCAAGCTACCAGCAGGCGATGTCTTGATCCACGCGGGAGATCTTACGAACCGAGGCAGTCTATCTGAGTTGCGCAAAACCATCGAATGGATTTCCAAGGCCGACTATGAGGTCAAGATAGTTGTCTGCGGTTAGTCTGCTTGGAGCACGCGGTAGTGCATGTGTGTTTACTGATTACCACCCCTGTCCAGGCAATCATGATATTACGTTAGACGCAAGCTTTTATGCTAAATACGGATCGGCCTTCCATAATCAGCATCTAGAAAACTCTGAGCAATGCATGGAAGTTGTGAGGGCTGGATCACCCTCGATAGTATTTCTTCAGCATCAGTCAGCACTAGTCCGCTTGACCCGGGCCGACGGGCCCAAGACCATATTTAAAGTCTTTGGCTCGCCCTATTCTCAGTTCACGGGGAACTGGGCATTCGGATACGAGTCGGCGGACGCTGCTGCGCTCTGGGGACAGATTCCATTGGACACTGACATTGTCATCACACACACGCCGCCTCATTCTCACTGTGACAGCCTGAGCACTGGCGAGCCCGTCGGGTGCAAGGCCCTGCTTCAGGCATTGAGCAAGGTGAGACCTCTGCTTGCCGTTTGTGGTCATGTACATGAGGCGCGGGGCTATGAGAGGGTCAAATGGTCCTCACCATTGTCAAACAACGCCGCACCGGAACAAACCGAGCATCATGTTATGCGAGGTGTCTTGCCTCCTCGAGAAAGCAAGAAGCAAAACCTGGTTGACCTAAGCGGCAAGAAGGCCGAGCGTCCAGACAACTATGGCTACTCTGTCCAGGCGAATACAGATTTGCCGACGGCATCGTTCACACCGTCGCAGAATGCCCTACTTCTGCCCTCAATCACAGCCTCAACAGCCACGATGCCCGACAGTCCGCAGCAGAGCCAAAATATACCTTTTTCGCTCCATTCTAGTTCGATCGAGGACACTCGCAGTGGCGAAATCCATCTGCGAAGAAAGGAGACGTGCATCGTCAACGCCGCTATCGTGGCAAGCAAATGGCCGCACCGAGGGGGCAAGAAATTCAATCCCCCTATTGTAGTTGACCTGGAGCTGCCGGCCTGGTCAGAGCCTGAGTAGCCCAGTAGACTTAAAATATTTGAAGCTTTGGCATATCTACCAAGTATTCCAGTCTGAGGCTGTATTCGTTGCCTTAAGAGACTGGTATACTCTTTGCGGCTCGCGACGGACGATGCAGCTCTGACCTACAGTCGGCGAATAGATAGACTACATCTCTGGGTGGTGCATAGCTGCCTTGATGAGCTTAGTGATAAGCAGAGCAAGGTCTCGGCTTCCTCCATTACATCATTTCTTCAAGATGTTAGATAGATTCGCACCCTTGACCGCGATATTCGTCGAGCACCGGGTCATCACCCCCACATGGCAAGCGAGGACTTGGAAATCGCGAACCAAAGCACCGTCTCATCCCACCATAGTCTCTTAAAGGAAACCTGATCAAACGACTCCCTACCCGATGAACATTATTAACACTAGACGAAGGTTCAAAGGTCATCCGCAAGACCCCTCCACCACCTGATCGAGCAATGTCACCAGTTTAAGGTTGGCCGTACCCAACCTCGCACCCGAGAGGAGCGCTTGTTACCGCCTTATGAATGGCGGAGGAAATCTAGCGCAGTGATAGCTTGGTCTTCTGCCAGGTGCAGATACTTTGTAGTTGACGATGTCAAGATGATCTCAGCATAAGACCACGCAGATCGGGTCTACTTGTCGCAAGGTCCTTGACTACTCAGGCGGCCGTCAGGCCACTGTCAGGCCTTGTAGAAAAATACAGCGTCAAAACACAGAGTATCTTAAACGGGTAGTTAGTGTCTTATATGACGAACCTCGACTCATTATGACTTAAGTCCACATAGCTGAGGTTCACCAGCAGCTAAGATCTTATCTAAACATTCAGCTTCAGCCATAAAAAATTGTTCTCAGCAGTACGTAACCTACCTCTGGGAATGCCGACTGCTGAGCACCTAGACGCGTGGACTTAGCTGAATACTCCGTATCGGTAGTCGGCGTTTGTTCCAGTTTCCAGTTTCCAGTTTTTATCACTATCGCCGTGAGCGCCACCTGCTAGGGTTGGCGCGCTAACCTTGAATAAACAATCGCTCCTCAGTGGGTCACAAAAACAACTCGAACTTTTGAGTCTTTCGCTCTGATTGTTCCAAGTGGAGGAAGATCTCGATGCTGGATAACTAGCCGCCAATTGATAAGATAGGTTAGATGCGCCTGGCCAGATCGGGAGATGTCTCTAGTGGGAGTTGTGGCTGTGGGACTCTGTCCTCCGTACCCGTACCCGTTGCTTAGTCTAGTTGTCTACGAACAATACGCTGCCTGCAGTAAATCGCTCCCTGATGGTAGCTGCTGGCTGCGATGTTCGGAGGAACGCTTGTTTGGGTAAATGCTGTCAGTGCCTGAATATGTTCTATTTCTAGATAGGTGGTTACTGTTTACTGCGCCTTGTAGTACCCCACAATTTGACTCTGATGCGGCAAGCCATGGATCGCCTAATTGTTGTGCAGGCAACGCAGTTGATTTTCCTTGAAAGAAAGTGGCACACTGTAAAAGCAAGGAGATCATATGTACAGTGTGCATATTGGTAATTCATTAAAGCCAAATACTATCCCGTATCTATCAGTTGATGATCGTCCAAATGATACAAGCGGAGACTGAAGAAACTACAGACCACATGGTCAGCCACTAGTACCTATTGTTCTGAATCCAGCGTTTAGATAGACTCTGGGCCTCTGTGACAGCTTCGCATCATTGCCGTCGGTCACTTGGTGGATAAGATACATCACACCCACCCGGAAGTGTGACATTGCCATTATGCTCACTTACCGGTGGATGGGCGCCTGAGCCTGTAACTGGGTACGCTCGAGCAGGGAAGGTGAAGCATTAGCCATGCAGGCTAATGCCGGGGCAATCATCACTGCATGGCAAGAGCGTGCCGATGGTTGGCTCATTTCTGGAACGGACCTCCTGTGCAGATGACTTTCCCAGGAACCAATTATGCTTCCAGAAGCGTCCACTTCATGTTTCGACAGCGCTCAGAGTTCTGGGGATGCCATACAGTCACAACAGGAATGCGATAGGCCAGCTCGCAAAGTAGGGTGTCAGCCATCATCAGGCGTCGGTCCTGTCAGATTACGCTGTGGTTCGAGCTTTTTGGAGGAGTCAGCCACATCAAAGGCTGTTTATCCGTTCTTCCTTTCGTCCTGTTCGCCTCAATGGGTTGCTAAAGCGATGGAAGCCTAATGCTATGAATGTGATTGAGCCGATTCTAAAATTAGCCTATCATTCAAGGACCAGATAGTTGTCCAAATCTATGAGAGAAAGACTCCATTCGCATGGACATCCCAGGACTCAGGTACTACCTTCGGCGGAAGTGTCACGGAACCGGCCGGGAGCCACCCATGGGACCACTTTCACGCGAGCGAGGATCGGATCGATGAGGGTTGTAGCCGTGGATTTGTTGGAGACATCAGCCAACGATAATTCGGTGTTCCTGAATAAAAAGGTCGCATGTAAAACTAACTCCGCACATGAGAGATGTGATCTCTAATGCTCCACTACTTCTGGTTAGCGAATAAGGCGCAAGAGTACAGAAGCTCCTGAAAAGGAAAATCAAGGGGGAATGACGAACCTGTCTCTGTCCTCCGTATTGTGGGACGAGAGCCGAGGGGGACCAGGTGCGAGAGCCAATTCTAGACCGCGAATGCAGCAACCACCTGCAATGGGTGAGGCAAGACGCAGAGAGGCGGACCATAAAAAAACAGGGCCTCTCGGCGATGTGATTGGATCTGTATGTCGACCCCGGCAAAGGCGAAAGTGATGGCACTCTGTCAACCTATAAGGAGAGGAGATCATCGAGCAAAAGTCGAGGACATACGAAGTGTGGCCTGTGTTGCAGCCAGTCAGTCACAGCCGGCGCCAAAATACTAGTGCGGGGTTTTCTGCTCATCGTTCCCTTTGCAGGACATGGCTGCAACAGAGTCCTCTGAGAGGATAGCGGGTGGTCAGACTGCATATTGGAGGTGTTGTCCCCTGGAAGCTGATTAGTTCATGTTCAGATAGCACACCATCCAGTCATGATGGAGATGGAGGGGTACTCTGAAATTGCCCCGCAAGCCTTGGCTGATGACGGTTGCACTGCTGCTGGCTGGCTGCTCATCTGCCAAAGAAATGTCAGGACTGTACACATCAGGATTAGGTGGGTTCTCAACCAAAGAGGAGGTATTCCCATTTTCTGTTGTCCTGCAGACCTCCCTCCCCTAAAGCTGGAGTGAGGAACTGAGTTTATTCAATACTAGGCGTGAGTAAAATAAGGCGAGCAGAAGGCTCACTGCTGCTCTTATTGGCATAAAGGGTATGCTCTTCAAATATACTAACTACTACTGCTTGCTGCTCACGGGGTGATAGTGATGCTCCCTAGGGATGAGCATCTCCAACTAACATGTAGTGTACCAAGCAAGCACAGGGCTGTTGTTGAGTCCTTGTTAGCGCACCGCATCGTCAATCATTGATCATTCTTTCTAGCCTGATTCATGGCTGACTATTTGTATCACACCTGTTCCTGATTTCCATTCACAGGACTGGTACCTGGAGCATCCTTCTTAGGAGCTCTAGCAACCGCACTCTAGTCAATTGATTCTTTTTTGATATCAAACATAGGTGATTCTCTTCTAGACTAGCTATATATCCTTTCATCCTTATTAAATGCACGGCTGCTCCCTAAGAATCGTCAAGCCCTTCTCCAATTGCCAGTTATCATTATCATTACTATTATCTGTCAAATATCCTCCACTTCGTCGGAGTCTCCAACAAACCAACTCTGAGCGACACCAAGCGGGTCCCTAAACGTGGTTTCACTTTCGACCTCTACTTCTCCTCGTCTTCGATACTAATTATCTACCAATTAATCGATCTATCCACTTTCCAGCTACTCCGCCCACCTTTTGACCGCTAATTCGAATTGAGATCATCCTTTCCCTGGCAACCAGAAACAGCAAAAGAAGAGAATCAGCTGGATACTTAGAAGGAGACGACCCCAGGGACACGCTCGCTCTTTTATGCGTGGTCTTTTCACTACTACATAATTGATATCTCCCAACAGCGCTGCATCTTCCAAAGGGCCAACACCCAACACCATCATCGTATTGTCAATTCTCATTCTCATTCACCAGATTCGTATCCCATTCCAACCCAACCTGCAGAGGAAGCGTCCCGATTGAATCTCATTTGTTCCTCCACCTTCTGTGGCATCATCGAACCTCTTCCACCTCGCTTCTTCTTGACTTACCAACAAGAGCCACAACAATTACCTCGTCATCATCGTCTTAACTAAGAGTACTCTCATTATTACTCATTTTATTCATTTTTGAGCTGTTCATCTACAATTCTGACTAAGAGTGGTGCCACTTCACCGACGTCGACAACCAAGCGAGGCGCAGTCCATACTGTTCTTGTGGCCTTCAGTGTTGGCCCTCATCCCGTCCAATTCAAACTTTTTTCTCGTACCTGTTTCTTTTTTGCCTCTTTTGAATTTTCCTCCGATTTTGATATTATTATTATTATTATTATTATTCTGATTTGCACCGACTGCTCATCTGGTTTGCCCTCGGTTCACTGCTTCACTGCTACAGTACCACTTTTTGCCCCCTTCAACGGAGTACCTAACCAACAAATCAAACACCCTCTTCTACGACGGAGGAAAATACACTTCGGAAATCCAGACCCAACTATCCACCCCTGATTCAAGACTGGCTCCTTTTTTTTATATTAGTCCGGTCTCTTCCAATCATTGTCTTCTGGCCGTCGTGCTTTCAGGGCCGGTTCCCCGTGGTTGTTCTTTTGCCTTGCAGTATTCTTATTGCTGATCTCTCGCTTTCCCGCTGCATATATTTCTCTCATACCAGATTACATGATCCTTTTGGGAGCATTCTGCCGTCTTCGCCGACATTCTTAGATGAATTGGTCGTGTCTTGTGCCAGGACACTTGATTAATGAACCATTGATCGTCACGAGAACCCACGTCACGGTCGTCACCCCATTGCATCCGCCCACTTTATCCACCCGTACCTAGGTCGGCCCAGGTACACTCCCGTCCTTTCCCACCGCCTCTCGCCTCTTCCATACCGCTCCCCTTGGTGTCTACCATTTTGCTTTATCAACTCACCAATTCGCCCCTGGTACATCAATTATTTTTCTTTTTCTTCTCCGTCTTATATTTTTCATTTGATCACCATTCATTGTTGATGTTTTTCAACCGGATGTTGATTTCTTCACATAATGCTATCCGCACCAGATATCGATCCATATGCTGTCCTCGGAGTTCAGAAGGATGCGACTCTCGCTGAGATCAAGTCCGCTCATCGGAAACTGGTTCTCAAGTGCCACCCGGACAAGGTGAAGGATGAGTCTCAACGCAGCAAAGCTCAAGAAGAGTTCCAGCAAGTACAGCAGGCCTACGAGCTTCTTTCTGACGAGACGAAGAGAATCAAGTATGATCAAAAGGTTCGTCTGGCCGAACTACGGCGCGAAATGATGGCGCGCGAAGGCTCCTCTGGCGGCTCATACCCATATTCGTCCCCGCGCGGTAGCGGTACCTCCCGGGAGTATCGCGATGGGCGATACTACGAAGAAAGAAAGCCGGCCGATGCGGCGTTCTTTGAAGATGATTATAGGTACACCGAGGAGCCACGCCCAATGTCCCGCAAGTACGAGGAGTTCGAACGGCGACGACCACGGACGAAGCCAACCGAGGAAAAGAAGAAGTCCAAGGCGGTTCCCCTCGATCATCTTCGCACGGCGAAAGATACGGCTCGCGAGAGCGTTAAATCGACCCACACTAGTCGGGCCAAATACCGTACCAAGGAACGGCGGCGGGAAGCTTACGAGAAGCATGAACGGGCGGGACCGTACTACGACTCCGAAGATGACTCAGACGCTTCGACGTCCAGCGCATCGTCCATCTATGTGAGAGTTAAGCGCCCTTCTGAGTCGAGAAGGAGTCGCGACTCGACCTCGAGAAAGACCAAATCGGCTGATTCAAGCCGTCGCGCCGAGCGTGCACGGTACGATGACGACGATAACTATTCAGATGAATGGGACTCGAAGCACGAGAAATTACACACAACCGCACAGGATTATATTCTTCGCTCCAAAGCTGTTCCCGTGGAGAGCGATCGGAGACGTCGGTCGTCTCGTTCACCCGTCCGCCACCATGGCTACGAGTCTGCGGACCCCGAGCCATCAACGTCTCGGCGTCCCGGCCGCTCCAGCCGTTCGAGCCGGGAAGATGTTCGCCCTTCAACATCCCGCAACGGATCCTATGAACACCTGGAGTCTCAGTCCCGCAGCTACGAGACCAAGAGACCCAGTATGCCAACGGCTGCCACTTCTCCGAGTATCAAGGTATCCTCTAGCACCGTCCGGCCGTCTCTTCAGACTTCACGATCTGCATCGAGTGCACAGTCTCAATCTCGCTCAAGACGAGAGCCTCCTAGTCGGGTAGAACAAGTTCTCCTGAACATGGTTCGACCATCGGTCAAGTCAAGGGGCGTGGAGAGATACGATTCGGGCTATTCGAGCCCCGGTACTCCAGAAATGGCATCGGGGGATAGCCCTACCAAGACCTCCACGCGCTACAAGATCAAAGAGCAAGACACGGCTGTGGTCGAACCGATCATGTCGCCACCGCCCACCAGCTCGTCGAGACACACGAGAGCGTACTCACCGCCACGCGCAGAACGCCCTTCGACCTCGACTCGATCCGCACCGAAACCGGTACGGAGCAGCACGACCTATACCTACCCTCCTGAACCGTCGTCTCGTCACGAAAGCTCTCGCCACGAAAGCACTCGTCCGAGTGCGTCTAGACAGTCCTCATCAAGACTCTTCGGCGAAGTCGAGTATAGCGCGCATCCCAAGGAGAAGGACATCAAGTATGTCCGCGAGATCAGGCCCGAGCACGTTGTCTACACCCGAGATGCCTATCCTCGCCAGCACTACGACGAATATCGTCAGCCACCGGCGCCACGGCGCCAATCCACCTATGCTTAATGAATGCACGACTGCACGATAACGACAGAAGCCACATCACTGTTGCAGCCCTTTTTTATTCTTATCATTTTCGCAATCTTACGGCGGGGCGGTGAAAGTCCTTACACAGCTCCATTCTAGGTGGCTCCGTTTTTCGCTGATACTCTAGACGCTATGGAGCTCTCTTCTCTTATGCCAGTGTATCTCATTAGTGGCGTTGTGAGAGTCCCGTTGGACTTCATTCTCCTGTCACACTTTATCCTTCTTGCCTATACTTTTTTTCAGACGTCTTTTTACATGACACCATCACGCATGCGGTAGGCTGGAATTCCAATTTACCCTTAACATCGATCACATTACATTGTTGGCGTACGGACTGCTATTGATCTTGGATGCATTTGAGCCGATATGATACTGTACTGGGGGGGCACTACTGGGGAGCAAACGATGAATATCTATGATGACGATTTAACGAATCACCTTGGGAGGAACAGGACAGCACTTATTACAACGACAGACAGAAATTGAACACTGGTCAGTGGACCTGCTTCATGTTACTATCTCGGTGAGAGACAATAGACTTTGTAAATTCGTCATGTTGCAGTCAGACAAGAAACCTAATGGGAATCAAGGTTGGCTGGTGCCTGAGCGCACGATAGATGACATCAATTCTGCATTCTATTACCCCTCAGGGAGGAATGACATTAAGCATGTGGATCTAACTTGACAAATCTCCTGTACCCCAGATTAATGATATGAAGATGCAAATGAGAATGACAATGACATCATATGTAATCATCCTGCTTTGCCTACGGAGTACCTGAGCGGTCCTCCTGACTCGCATCTCTTGATCTTGTCAGAGTCTGACTGATATGATGACAGCAAATGGAAGCGAAGCTTCTCGGCGGCACCTGGGGAAAGCGCTCTTACCCATTTTTGATAAATCCTGTAATTAGCGACCTTCGTGTAGATCGAACTGACCTCCGCACCTCCCACCCCCTCACCTCACCACGGAGAAGAGCACGCAAAGCTGGAAAGAGTTGCTAACAAAGCTTCGGCTTCGTGCGTACGAGGCGAGGGATCCCACGGCCAGAATTGATTCATGAACTATGTAAATATCACTTAAGTATGTGTATGTTTATTTATGAGTACCGCAGTTCCTGTCATATTATATACTTTGTACTAGACAGGTCCGTCCATAGGAAAGGAATGATGATAACAAATTTCGACTGGATTGACATACATATTTGCGCTAAACTTTGCTGGCCACTTCTCATCATATTTCAGATCCTAATGTGGATCGCAATGGGCGAAGCATTTACAATGAATCAAGTAGACCACGTGACAAGAAAAAGGATCACAATTCAAGGGTATGTGTGTAATCGAGAATAGGCCAGAGTCCCAATAGAAAGAGTATAACTTTGCCAACCAACAATTGAAGATGCTGCGGCAATGCCTTTCAGAGGTATTAATGCGTCAATATTTGATATGCCTGTCTTCTATAAACATGAATCCAACGTATCCAGCTGCTCATCAAGGCTTCAAGGCTCGGACCAGTCGACCTGATCCGTCACCGACTCTGACCCGTCTTTTGAGTATGTAACACGGAGACGAAGGCGGAGCTTGGGTGGGAGTGCCTATCATGATATCGTTAGCAACGAGTTGACTAGTAAAATGCCCGGACAAACTTACACCACTGATGGCTGCGATCTTTAGCATCTGCACGCCTTCGTCTCCCGCAGAAAGCTCGGATCTGTTGATCGCACTAAGCTGAAGCCGTTGACTCTTGGGCACCGCGGCTTGTAACCCGACATTGGAGAATTGACTAAAGTCGGAGACGTTGCGGAAACGGGCCTGGATCTGTGCATTCCCATTACCGGCTCGCTGTACCTGCAAAGTAAGAATAAGGTCGTTCTTGTTGTATGCTGTATGAACCGCTGCGGCCAACGGGGATGGTGCTGGGGATGGGGCGGATCCGAGCCCTCCAAGTATATCCACAGATGCGGATGCCGGCTCCGCTGGGCGTGGTGAGGGGGTCGCTCCGTTTGAGCCGAACAGGTCCATGATGGCGCTCGTGTTGGCTGATTGGGCAGGTGCGTGTGCGGCCTGGGGAGCGGGCGAAGAGATGCCAGAGTCTCCACCGAGGATGTCCGCAAGTAGGTCTGCGGTGTTCTGAGATCCATTGGCCGCCGGGCTCGTTGCTGGAACATCGGCGCCGCCCATGAGATCGACGAGCAGGTCTTGCTCGGCCTGCTTGGCAGGCTTCTTCGACTTGTCTTTGAGCAGCTTACTCTGGCGCTTCTTGCTGGGAGCGCCAAGGACCCTCTGTTCCTCGCGGATCTCGGGAGGTGGCATCCGTTCCAGCACACCTCTGCGGATTTGATCGTAGCCGAATAGGTTGGTATATTCGACCGCGCGCTGTTGAATCTCCACGCTCAGATCGGCGGTCCGGCTGTTGAGGAAGCGCCGGAGACGCTCTATCTGCGCAGGATCTGTCATGCGCACGGTGAGCTTCATCGATGCCGTCGTGATATACTCAATCACAGTCTGTGTTGCGTAGGTACTGTTGAGAATATTGTTGAAGAGGTCAACAATGTCGCTTTCCTTGACCTCCTTGACGAGTTCCTCCTCCTCATACTGACCGCCACGGAGCAAGCTATCACCGTATTCACCAATGACCCAAGTTGCCGCAAGCGTCAACCCTTCTTGAGAGATATCCTCTTTCAGGGATGTGTAGAGCTTCTGCACGCAGTACGTCTGCAGTTCCGGCGTGGTGGCGATCAGGCGCACAAACGACGACAGAATTTGTTCCTTGACGTACGCACCGGCCAGCTTGAGGACACGCAGAATGGTGTCGACATGCCAGCGCTTGTTAGGGGCGTAGCGGTCAGCAGCGATACCAATCTGGGTCGTCATAGCTGGTTTGAACTCGTTGTCGGCAACCTCTAGGAAAGCGAGCAGTTCCCGGACGAGGACACGCACGTTCGACTCATTGATCAGCATGAAGCTCAGGTCGAGCGCTCGTCGCCTGATGCTGATATCTGGGTCACGGAGACATTCCAGGATGGTGTTGCGGTGTCTCTGAACAGCATTCGGCTCGATCGCTACCACCTTATTCAGGGTATTGAGTGCAACGTAACGAATGTTATTATCTTTGTTGGAGAGGAATTTTCCGAGAATATTGACACCCAAAACCCGCAAACCAGAGTCGGCCTCAATGTCCAGAATGGTGAGGACGGCTTCGTAAAGGATAGCGTTGCCCACGTTTTTGGTAGAATCGGTGTTGGTAGCCACCTGGGCCAGAATGTCGTTGATCAACTCACTAGTTGCCGCATCTCCTCTTCCGAGCACTTTCAGAAAGCGCAGTATCTTGACCTGAAGGAACGGGTCCGTGATTCCAGAGACATCGTGCTCGGGAGCGTAACCGGAGGTCGTCAGTCCTTTCAAGGCACGGACAAGACCGGGGACCAAGGGCCGGAACATCTCAATCACGCCCTCTTGCCCTTCCTCGGCCTCCTCGGCCTCGCACATGTCTATTACCAAGGTCAACCCGCACAACAGCACGCCGTGGTTTCGATCCGACAACAAGGCCTTGGCTTTCTCCAGGAAATGTTCCTGCAAGTCTGGCACCTTACGGCAGATACGCATGGCACATAATGCTGCCTTCCGCCGGATATAGGGATTGGCTGTGGAGAGGAGGGACTCGACTTCGGTGAACAGATCTCGAGACATCTCGACAGAGGCGATGTTACCCAGGGCACATAGCGCGAGACCGACGATATACTGGTTGGAATGGTTGAGATCACTGAAATCCTGTCAGCCAGGACACTTCGCAGAACAGCACGCAGTTGTTGAGACAAAGACCCACTTCTTCAATGAGTTGGTCACCAATGTTAACACTTCCTGATTCTCATCCAGGAGCAGCATGGTACCCAGGTATCCCAGCCGCTTGTCGGCGAATCGGTGGGACGCCAACAGTTTCAGGCATTCGATCTGACCAAAGTGGGTTCGTTCCCCAAGGGTGAAAAGATAGAGCAGCTTGGCGACATTGTTCCTCCTGCAAGTATCATATATGAGCTGGTTGTCCGACGGAAGTCACAAGGTGCTGGTGTAAGGCGTGGTGCATAATGCTGACCGGACTCCCGAATCATGGCTCTCTTCTCTGAACGACGCACGAATAGCGGCACTTTCTTTTTGAATCACCGCTCGTTCATCGGCAATCGTCTTGGCCGATCGAACATTCCGAATGAATTGTTTGACTGTTTCGAGACCGCATGTGCGGCGACGAATTGATTAGTGATTCGGTTGCCAGCTCAAAAGGGGTGGGGGTGGTTCACGGAGGGCAAACACATACGGGATGTCATGGCGGTCGCAAGGACCCCCGAACGGGGAGGAAGATAGGGGAATGTAGGAGGGTGCGACGAATAGAGAAGAGACAGGGAAATTGAGAAGAAGAGAGGGGGGCGAGGAAACCTGTCGACGCACTACCCGGGAATAAATCGATGAATGGACGTCGACGACTTTCTTCTTTGATAGCTGCGCTTCTAGTTAGTTAGGCATGTCGAGCCTCGCCCGTCCTTTGCTTGATCTGGCACTCTTGGCAGCCATTTGTTCGGGCTTAGCGTCCCTCGTGCCCTGAAAATGTCACGTGACGCCCCCGTGATAAGCTCCGTGTGGCGGCCTTGGTAGTTAGGCATCAACTTTGACTGACAGGAAACAATACACAAGGTATTAGTCATGTAAAAAATAATACCGGAGATCGGCCGACGGCAGCCCCGTGGGTCCGACAAGACATTAAGTATTGGCATACGAATACGGAGGACGGCTCCGGCTCAGTGACTTACCTTACTTTAGTGAGGATGGCGAGGAAGCTATGACGTGAGCCCTCGGTTCTTTGTTGACGCCGCTCTACGCCGTAGTGCCCTATCCAGAAGTCCATTGTGCCTTGGAAGTCCGGTCGATCCGCCAGAGAGGTTCTTGGATGCGAATAATCCCTCGTTTTTCCCTGTCGTTCGTTGGTCCCTGCGCAGATCATCAGCCTTACTCAAGTTTCGACTCCCAAACAGTGGTTCATGATAGGATCCACAAGCAATACACATGACACATATCGTCAATTCCTCCTTCCATCAAGTTCCGAACGCTGATTATATATAACGCCCTTCATAACCCCCGTCGCGTTGATGTGAAAACGATATCGATGTGAACTTTGCTACTCTTGGCCCTCGTCATCAGCATGTCCACTGCCGTCTTACAGCGCAATGGCAATGGGTTGCCACGAGCGCGCGGTCTGAAAAAGGCCGAGGATGGTGTTACGACACCCGCTTTAGATAGAATAACATCTGTTGATTCAAGGTTGGCGGGACTGACATCAAAGAGAATCTGAACTAAACATGTGCTAATTTCTTCGTCAAGTGGTCGCTCAACCCCCGTCGCCGATGATGCGCCCCCCTCGGCGCATTCGATATCCAGCGCCAGGAAACAAGCGCGAGCTCGGACTCGCCTGTTCTATACCATCAATTATACCCCTCGCGTGTCACATTTTGACCCCAGAAGCGACCATCACAATTTTCGCGGCTTCTTCACTCTGTTTTGGATTGCGCTGTTTATCATGGTGGTTACGACTGTGCTGCGGAATATCAAGGATACTGGTTACCCGTTGAGAGTGAGAGTGTGGGGCCTGTTGTCGGCGAACGTTTGGGAATTAGGCCTCAGCGACCTTGCGATGGTCGTCAGCAGTGGGCTTGTCGTGCCGCTGCATCATCTCTTTAGGAGCAATGGTTTGCTGCGGTGGGGGCGAGCTGGTATGATTGTACAGAGTCTTTTCGAAGCAATATGGCTTGTGCTGTGGATCAAGTGAGTGCGCTATGTTCAAGCCAACCACCTGGGGTCTAACAAAGTCTCTAGCTGGCCATTCATGATGCGCTGGACCTGGACAGCCCAGGTTTTCCTGACTTTGCATACGCTTGTCTTCCTGATGAAGATGCATTCATACGCGTTCTACAATGGGCATCTGAGCGAAACGCAGCGTCGACTGGCTTCACTAGACAAACCTGACTCGGTCTCACTCGATGCAGCGGTCCGATACCCAGACCCGGAACCTAGCGGACACCCGACACACCCGCACAGCAAACATACACGATCTAAATCGGTCGAGGAAGTGCGCGAGGACCTGGCTTCTGAACTGACTTCACCCCTGGGACGTGTGACCTACCCACAGAACCTCTCTCTCGCCAACTATGTCGACTACATTTTCTGCCCGACGCTTTGCTATGAGCTGGAGTACCCCCGGAACAAGAGCAGACAATGGACCGAGTTGGCCGCCAAAGCTCTGGCCGTCTTCGGCTGCATCTTCCTCCTAACGGTGACGAGCGAGGAATTCATCGTGCCTGTCCTGAGCGAGGCCAGTGCCCAACTACACCTGGTCCACGGCGCCTCCGAAAAGGCACTGATCCTGGCCGAGACAATCAGCATGCTCCTGTTCCCATTCATGATAACATTCCTGCTAGTCTTTCTGGTCATCTTCGAGTACGTGCTCGGCGCATTCGCCGAGATCACCCGCTTCGCCGACCGCCAATTCTACTCGGACTGGTGGAACTCCTCTGACTGGTACGTATCCACCGCCCCCAGGCTACAGTAACGCAATCTAACCAATGAGTCGTACAGGCTCGAATTCTCCCGCGAATGGAACATCCCCGTGCACCACTTCCTACGCCGACACGTCTACTTCCCTTCGCTATCGTACTTCTCCCAGCCCGTAGCCATGTTCATCACCTTCCTCGTGAGCTCCGTCTTCCACGAGCTCGTCATGAGCTGCATCACCAAGAAGCTGCGCGGCTACGGCTTCCTAGCCATGATGCTCCAGATGCCCATCGTCGCCGTCCAACGGTCGCGATTCTTCCGCGGGAAGAGGACTCTCAATGTGCGTCTCCTGTCCTCCCTAAATCATGGAATCCTGATTGGCTTGCTAACTGCGTTTTTTACATGTGCAGAACGTCTTCTTCTGGCTATCGATGATAACGGGGCTGTCTATGGTGAGTTTTACACATTTCCTGCCGGTTGATGCATAGCTGACGTTGTCTAGATGTGTGCTCTGTATGTCTTGGTTTGATCTGAACAATGTACACTGCGGTCGGTAGAATAGCGCGTTTTGGTTATACTTGTACTATAGTGTAGTAGATTTGGTTATATACCCTCGTGTCGAAAGTGTTATGTGTATCCATTTGATAGATTATATTTCGTAGTCCAGACTTCGCAATTGACAATGGAAATCATACCCGTCTCTTATTCTGGTTGTAACCAAAAGCCTAACTGGACAGAAGGGGCGTGATATGGTTTCCAAAACTCATGCTGTAACATGAAAATAACCGGTTTCGTATGACAACCTTGAAAGTGTCGATGTCGACGACTGCCTCTATTAACCAAACCGAATGCGCGGCACACTTAAGCCCAAGAACAGAAGTAACCAAAAATTGAACGCCACCTTCAACGCCCGGACCGAGCCAAATTGTCCTAACGAAGAAACCAAGAAATAGTGACGCAGTCAAAGACGTTCGCCCATCCCTAAGCTAAATATGCTCAATGGGTTCCTCGGGCAGCAGAATCTGCCTCTCCTGCCTGTCACGGGGAAGACATGCTTTGAGAGGGGGACGGATGATATCGTTGAACAAGAAGGTTCCGTAGACGAGAAGCGCAAAGCCCAGGACTTGCAGCCACTTGAATGTTTCCCAGCCGAGGGCGAGCGAAACAAGCCAGATGAAGAGTGTCCGGCAGGTGTCGATCGTACTGCGGGAAGTGGCAGATACGGTTCGGGTGACTGAAAGGCCGAAGAAGTTGAAGCCTCTGTGAGAGACAACAAATTAGCCTCTTGGCCTCGGCAATGTGCATAATGTAAAGAGAAGGGGCGTTGGGAATCACAAACCCAATGCTAATCATAATCAGGACGCTAGCCATGGCGATGTACTTGTTAGAAAAGACTTGACGCCATCCTTCTTTGGCGTCAAAATAGCCGTAGCGACCGGCTTCCGTCCGTCCTACGGTCAGGTACAAAATGATGGAAGCAATGGCAGTAACCGAGAAACCGAATATGCCTTCCCATCCAACGACCTGAAGGGGATCCATGGCGTAGTTCTCGAGAATCCACTCCTCCAGCACGAACTGTGAGGCCGTGAAGATCTGTGCCGCTGCAATCAAGAGCACACCAATGACAGCCTTGAGCGCTTCAGGAGTCTTCACCATCTCCCGAGCTTCCATCACGGCCCGAGGGGCAATTGCAAGCGTATCATCCCGGGAGATATCATGGCCTTGGTCCTGGCCGAAGAGTGCACCGGCAAGTCCTACCAAGGCGACACCAAGAACCACCACGAACAGTGCAATCCACTGGTATAGAAACAACTTCCGTCGGAGAAACAGAACGCTGAAAAGCCCGACAAAAAGGACCAATGCTCCACGCGTCATTTGGTAGATGCTGGCCGCAACGAAGAGCAGACCCACGTTCATCAGAGTCGTACCCGCGATATCGCAGCATGCCGGCGCAGCGAGAAGGAGGATCCGACGTCCACTGAGGTACGGCCGACCTTCAGCATCGGTGCGCTTGGGAGTACGGTTAGATGCATCAGGACCGTCAATCGTATGGTCCTCCTCATCACCTATGTCATCAGGGTGGACGGGATTATACCCGCCCGCAAGGAGAGGCGAAGAATTGGGAGACAGACGCGGATATATAAACGATTGATAAACATATGAGCCGAATATCACGAGCCAACACCCCATTTCTCCAATAAACATCTGAACACTATCATCGGTACGGGATTGAATTTAGCATCGATTGCGTAACATAGTGGATACAGGATGGGGGGAACCCACGTCTGGACGACTGGCTGCTCGAAAGTTTGCCGATATTTAGAGTCTGGAGAGTCGCAGTTCCGTACACATTGCATATCCTTTCAAATGGCATTAGCTAGATTGAAAGAGCAAAAAGACTCCTGGTATCAGACCTGATACTTATTGAGGATTGTATTGCAGACACCGGTCACGAGCATCATCGTAACTAGAAACGGTACCACAGCCCGAGTAGCCATCTTGCACTGTTAGGAGCTAGTATAAATCAAAAGAAAGCATGTACTGTGTATACAATATGCAAAGCTTTCGAAGATGATAGCTAGTTATAGCTGAGGTAGTTCGATAACGACAATGGACTGAAAGAAAGATAATCGAGGCTTGATCTCCGATATAATCGATCCAGCGAAATTCAGAGACCAGAAATCAACAACGGATAATTGTAATCACAATCACTTATTGAGTACCATTCTGGGCCAAAGACGAGAGATCAATGGAGAACAAAGGGCGGAGGCGAGTGAGTGCGTGAGTGACGGAGATGGTGGAGATGGGGGAGGCTTATCAGCTCCGTATCGGCTACATAAGTCACATATCAGCATGATTATATCAGCAGCTGATCAGCTGGAGTCTTAAATTGGCTTGGCAGTCTCCAGGTACAGATGCACATAGGCACATGATTTGTATCAGGTGATGATTGCATACTAGGTACTATCTTCAAGGCATCTAGGATACCACACCAGATTGAGATTGGATAAGTCATAATATTAGGATGATTATTGTAAGTACCCAATATTTCTCACAAGGAACGCTCTCGAGCCTTCCCCCTATCTAGGCAACTGACAAGAAGTCCCCTCGCTTTTCCCATATTCTGTCACTCCAGATAACGCCATGGCTAATATAACCAGATCAACAAGATCAAAATGGCACAAGGAAACAGAAACCAATCCCACAAGACCATGTGGAATACCCAGAACGATAATGCCGACTGCGGAAAGCAAACTGGAGCCTCCCGTTCTCAGGCCGTGCGTTAATGTACACATAAATCATTCCTATTTACGCCAGATAAATGAATATCGCGCAATTCAGCTGCGAAGTGCCATCTTTCCCTACATGGCATAGATGGCAATGCCATTGTCGTCAACAGTCATGGCCCCGTTGTTCAGGTCAACTGTATCCCAATCGAAATTCTCCCAGGAGTCATTAACCACGAGTGCGTCTTCAAAACGGGAAGGAACATTGGTCCAGTCCATCGGGATCCAGCTATCTTCAGAGACATCGAACTTGCCGCTAGCATCTTGGATCTTTGGAACCTCGCTATCCTTCGGCGTCTGCGTAGCAACGCCAGTTTCGACAGAGTCGGGAGTATCCTCAGACTGCGCATTGGCGAACATTTCTGGGTTGATAAACTCATCCATGGATCCAAAGCCAAAGCCTGAATCGCCGCCGAAATCCATGAACGTATCTTGAATTGCCTCGAGAGAAATGGTGCTATCTGCCCAAGGATCCTTGGTAACTGCAGCAGATGGCGCAGACTGATCCACCGGCTTTACGGCCTCCATCTTGCCGTCCTTGCTCGGGCTTGGCTTGAGCGCCGACGAGGTGGGAACTTTGGCCGCAGTTGTACGGGGAGTCTGCTGAGTCGAACCAGGAGAAGCGGGCTTAATGCCGGTGGATCCGGGCGCGCGACCCACACCCGTAGTACTAGGAGCGACTGCTTCACCTTTGACTTCATGCTTTGCGGAAGACGGAACGATACCGGTGGTAAGACGGTCCTTCGTGTGATCCTGAGGTTGTGCTCCTTCTTCGTCCTTCACAAGGCTAGTGTGGAAGCTTTCAATGGCGAACTCGAGAGGGTCGTTGATCGGCTCCTCCACCTTGTGGCTTTCTTCGACATGTTTGTCAAGTGCATCCTGAGTCGCAAACCCAAGATGGTGATGCTGACACTCAATGACGCTGCATTTGAATGGGCCACCCAGGACTGGAGCAGCTGTTTTAGCATCAGGCACGGCCTGCTTAGCCGCCTGCAACTTTGAGACTGGCGTGCCAGGAGCTTGACCTTGGGTTGGAGTCCCGCCAGGATGAGACTGCTTCCTCTTCTTCGAAGGAGGAATCTTCAACTTCTCGGGCGGAATGCTTCCCGGGCCGTAAGCGTGCGGGACCCCCTGGGGAGATGGCGCTCCAAAAGGTGGCTGCGGCACTGCAGAGGTTGCAGAAGCAGCCTGGCTTGAGGCTCTTCGGGCTCGCTGGAGAGCCTCTTCCTGTTGTTGGAGCTGCTGCAAGTTACTTGCGTTTAGAGCAGGCATATTGTTTTGATTGGGCTGGGGCATGGTAGAGGATCCTTGTGGCACGCTACTCGGCCGCTGGCCAGAAGGTTGGTTTTGCTGTTGGTTCACCCGAGTGATCATAGCGTGGAACAGCTTCCTGATGTAATTGATGGTGCCGCTAAGATACTCTGGAGCAATGGTAAACTGGTCACTGATCGTCCAGTCCGGGCCGGGTTTAAATTGCCTCATTAATTGTATACGCTACGTCAAAATTGAGTTAGTATGTAATTTCCGGGAGGAGCGGAGTCCAGGGACGACTGCGGACATACCATTGCAAGCAAACTGCGAACGTTCTTCTCCTGGCCGGGGATTTTTGAGAACCATTGGGCAAGAGTGTCCATTCTACCAAGCATGTCGGTGCATTCACGAAGTTGCTGGGTCATGGCAGCTTTCTGCTCAGGTGAAAGGGCAACAGGTTCCGCTGCAGGCGCATTCTTCGCGATATCGTTGTAGAGCTGTCGAATCTTCTCGGGTAGGTTGTTCCATGCTTCCTCCGCCGCTGCTCGACTGATCGGAACCCGTTGTTGACCTTGTTGACCTTGTTGTCTGCGCATTTGCGCTAACTGCATGCGTTGGTGAGGGGTCATTGCAGCCAGTTGCTCGGGCGTGATAGCCAGATTAGGTCTAGAAGGCGGCGCCGATACTCCTCCTTGAGTAGTAGTAGTAGGCTGGGCTGTCTTTGAAACCGGTGCCGCTTGGGCTTCTGTAGGCTCTTCAGCGGCTGATTTGCGCTTGGTGCCCTGTTTGGGAGCCGAGCCCTTTGCGCCCTTCGCAGCCGCCGTATTTTGAGCCTTGGCAGTTTGGTTTTGTTGATTTTGAGGTGGGGTGGGCTGCTGAGGACCCTGCTTGGCCTGAGAAGCGGTAGGAGGCCCCGTCAACTGAGGTTGTTGCACCGTTTGGTTCTGCTGGTTTTGGTTCATATTCTGCGCGGCTAAAGCCTGGGCTGCTCGGCTCTGGGCCATCTGCATCAGTTGTTTCTGCCTGTTCCGAAGGATGATCTCGCGGAGCTGGTCGTCGGAGTAGTTGGCCACTTGAGCACCCAAGCGCTGGCGAGCCATTTGAATTTCAGTGGCGGTGACCGGCCGCAACGCCGGTATGTTCATTGGTACATGCTGCTGGCCCGCCTGAAACGCTTGTGGATTCACAAATTGCTGGGGCTGTCCCTGAAAAGACATCATCTGTCCCCAGTTTCCCTGGCCATTCTGATCCATGTTACGGACGGCTCCTTCTTTCCCTTGAGCTACAATCTGGGCAAGATGTAGCTTCTGCAAAGTCATGAGTTTCTGCAAATCAACTCCCCCAAGAGCTTGCGGGTTTGCAGCCACCCATTGTTTCAACTGACCCCAGGTCTTGATATGCTTCGGGACTGGGGAAACCATATTCGGGTTGTTAGCGAGGATCGCAGGAGGGAACTGAATGCGATCCATCTCCTTGACCTGATCAGGCGTCATCTCTATGCTCCCACTCTGCTGCCGCAGAAGCTGCAGCTTGTACAAGTCGTGCTGCCTCTGTTGCTGTTGCCGTTGCTGAGC
Organism: Aspergillus lentulus; assembly: GCF_010724455.1. The sequence goes on along the minus strand of NW_022983877.1, from coordinate 220,438 downwards.
CGACATCTGCTGTCCCGCAAGCATCTGATTGGGCATCTGTCCACCGTTCATTCCGGCCAGTTGCTGTTGCAGTCCGAGAGACGCGCGCATGTTCTGATTATTACCCATCTGGTTGTTCACCATCTGCTGATTCTGGCCGGGTTGCGACAAATTCTGCTGCATGGGCAACGGTTGCTGACCAGCATTTGCTCTTGCGAGAGCTTGGTTGTTTGCGAGAGCACGGCGCTGCTGATTTAAAAGAAAAGCATTAAGGTGTTCAGGAGTCATTTGAGCCAGCTGTTCGTGCGCCGCGGGTGGCAGACCAGGAGGAATCTGGGGTCGACCTTGCATTCCGGGCTGTCCAGCAAGACCCTGCACGCCATTGGGCTGTTGTCCCATCCCGGGAGCCCGGGACGGCGGCCGGACTTGTGCAGCCACTTGCCCTGGGGACATCTGCCCAGGCGGCATGGGACGGTTCAACATCGGCATAGCGGGACTTTGAGATAGTTGTTGCTGCATCTGTGGATTAGCCTGGCCTGCTTGTGATATCGCCATTTGCGCTTTCTGGGCTGCTTGAGCTCGTGCTTGCGCTTGGGTTTGCGCTTGGGGCTGAGGCTGGAACTGTGCTGCCTGCTGGTTTCGATCCTGCTGGGCGTTCTGAGGGTTCTGCAGGTGCTGTGCCGCGAGAAACTGAGGGCTGATAGACGCGCCATTGAGGTTGGCCTGACCCCCTTGACCCATCTGCTGGCCCACTTGGAACATGTTCTGAGGAGCAGTGTATGGCTGTTGGTTCATTTGGGAAGAACTGGCAGGCACCACGAGTTGACCTGCTTCTTGGGAACGTAACCCATCCGCTTGCTGGCCCTGGATATTTTCCACGTTGCCGATGAACGACGACTGATCAAGGCTCTGTTGGTTGCCCATGGGAAATCCCGAATTGCGCTGAAAGGTCATCATATTCTGAAAGATCTGTCTCTGCTGCGGATTCATCATGGGATCTGTCATCATGGCCCCATTGGGATCGACACCGGCGCTCTGCGCTCGTGCCATTTCCAAGCGATTCCGTTTATGCCTTCTGAGTTGATTCAAAGCCTGGCAACGGAAGAAGTACGTGATTGGATCCATGTTCTTTCGAGTAAGGTATTGTCTTTGTTCCGGTGTCATATTCTGTAGGTTCATGCGAATCTTCTCCATATCTTCCTGGGGCGTTTTGGCGAGGATCTGATTGGCTATCCGACAGACATGTTCATATTCTTGAGCCGAGAGAGTATTGAGATCGTCAGGCAGGGAAGCATTGCCGCCTGGTCGCTGTTGCGCACGCTGCTGCTGGAGCATAGCCTGATTCTGCTGCGACTGTTGCTGCTGTTGCTGTTGTTGTGACTGCTGCTGCTGTTGCTGTTGGCGCTGTTGAATTGCAGCTTGCTGTGTGGGATCGTTGATGCCGATCGGCATCTGCTGTTGGCCTGGCATTGGAGATGCCTGCACAGGTCGGTTCAACTGCTGAGGAAACCCATTTTGCCCTACCCCAGGCATACCCGCTGCGGGCCCTTGGGGCATCATCCCATTCTGCATAACTGCGGCTTGTCTTGCTCTAGTGTCTCGTATGTGGATTAACTTCTCGTTGCATTCCTTGTCGTAGTCGACCTGTGAAGGGATTCGAGATTAGACTATCTGTGAGGATGGGCGAAAAGAGAAAAACTGACTTTTTCCCTGGCGTCTTTGAATGCTTTCTGCTCAAAGCTCATTGCAGCTTGAGCCGCGCTCTGAAAATCAATTCGTGGCTGAATCAACCGAAGGGATGTAATCCTTGTTGGACAGAAGAGTTAGATCAGTACGACGCGGAGAGAGTCAAAGAAAGCAGTAGAATTGCAAAACATGAATCACATGCGGCGCTTAAGCAGTAAGTCAAGGGAATACCAGAAGCTTAGCACTCACATCTGATAGACCTTGACAGCTCGGTCTTTAATTGGGACTTCCGCTCTCCAACCGCTAAAAGGACCCTGGGCTTGAAGCGCCTGAGCCACCTGGTTCATTATAACCGATGCATTTTCATTTCTCTGCGGCATCTGCGTCTGGCCGTGCGGATTGGCTCCGCCGGGCATGCCCCCGCCAACATTGGGGAAGTTTGCGGGATTCATGGCTGCAGCCCCGTCACAGGGGATCGGCGAGCAATCCGCGAAAGCTTTCCTGTTTCGCCAGCATTCGCTGGTAAATCCAAATAATCCTCACACGCTGCAATTTCTTATTGGTCGAACCGGGGGGTTTTCAGAGAGCTTCTCCGGTGGGATTGAGTAGTTGTCAAAGCTTCAGGCGTGAATGGAGAAAAATGATAAGAATACAGAAGGGTTATGATGTATGACCGCCGAGAGGTGGACTGGAAGGAGGCTCGAAGGCAAAGAGATATCGTAAGATCTGCGGTTTCGAGAATCGTTGCAAGTGAAATTAAGGTATGTAGGTTTGAGGAAAATCAGAACAGCGTAGATTTGAGGACCAAGGTAGCGGAGAAATCGAGGCGTTTGGGCACCAGGTTATCAATCGAGGGGATTCGCTGGCAGAGGTCGGAAAAGTGAGGAATGACACCGCGCCGGTAAAGGATGGGCCAGTGACAGGGATGTTGCGACAACGTCGTGCAGAATATCGTCCGAATAGAAGGTAGAGATCTCTGGCCGACAACAAAGGAGGTCAAAGGAGTCGAATGAGGATGGAATAATGAAAATAATGATAATAGTAATAATTGAAGAGGGAAAAAGAGAGAAAGAGGATCTCCTAGAAGTGCGTAACGGCGAAGATTAGAATGAATCTCTGCGCAAAAAAGACTCAAGGTACGAAGTATAGGTAAGAGAAAGAGGGGGTATTTTTCTGAAAGAGGATGCGAAAAATAAAAGAAACGATAAGACGAGAAGAACAAGAAGAGGAAGAAGAGGAAGAATGTAAGAACATGCGAACAATGCGTGTTCAGTGGTTTGGAATAATAATTCCAGCAGCAGTCAATTGAAACGAAATGATGGACGGTCGGGGATGAAGATCTGGAGGAGGAGGAGGGTGGTTGTTTGGTGGTGGTGGGCTTACCGCAGAAGAGCTGTCTGGTGGCGTGGATGATATGATGGGTCGTCAGCTGGAGGGAAAATGATGGGAGGAAATATTATCCAGATGGAGCTAAGAAGTTCAGAGAATCAACTTCTTCCTCTTTTTCTTCTTATTCCTCGACAAACAGTGTATTAAGAAGAGAAGTCAAAGAGGAAGAAGAAACAGTCGAAGAAGGAAAAGACAAGAGGCTTGTGAGAAGGGAACCTTCGATAGGACCAGCGAATATGAAGCTCAAAATGAAGGAACGGTTTAGAAAGGAAAAAAGATGGTGGAGCAGCCTAACAAGGGAGGAAACAGTCCAGAAACTGAAGGTGATGATCCTCGTAGTGGTACTAATTATTACTGACAGACTTTGGAGGCTCACTAGCTGAATAGTCAGTCCATAGTGATATAGTCTACTCAGGAATATCATCCTAGATAATTCTTCATCCTGCGGCTACGAAATAATAGATTAGAAGTCAGTAATCTACCCAAGTCCAATTTATCTAATAGATAATGAATTACCTATGGGTTTTGGCGGTACTACGAGGAGGACTAAGTGGCTACTAAACAAGGTACTAGATCCTTCAGGCGTTTTGGGATTCGACCCAAAAGACCCAGAAAGTTTTAGTTGACGGGAGCGGATGATGGACCCAGCACTACCTTACTACTACTAGTTAGTAGTTAGTTACAGTCCTCCGTACTACCAGTCTATGCCGGTACTAGTTAAGTCCCTGGTGCCTTGGAAATTGGAATTCTCCAGAGAAAATGAGTAGCATCTCGATGGCAATTAATCAGGGTGGTCATTATATAACTATGGAGTACGGTCCTCAGGTAACTCTCGCATCTGTCAAAGGATTAATTCTAACAATAGGTGCTCTTGACTGGCTAAAATTTGACGCAAGGTCCTGAAACTAGACTCAAGAGTCCAGACAGCGTATCTGGTAGATAGGCACTGCTAGATATACTCCGTGCCTACTCTGTACCACCAGGGAGAGTGGTACCTAGGTATTATTCACTAACAGTGTCGCTGAAAATGCTCGTTATTATTACTACCTTATTATTATTACCATTATTATTATGAGGGAGTTCCCATTTATTTGAGAAGAATCCAGACTAGATCGTCAGTTCATCGACTGGTACCTTACTACGGAGTCCTGTATGTACCTTATCATAGACCCCACCAACGCCTTTAGACCAGGGAGTAGAGGGGTCCCTCTCTACCTAAGACAAGACTACCAGATAGAGCCAACAACAATAATTGAGATCGGATGAATTGACACATAATGAAAGATATCTTATTTGTTTAGACTTCTTCACGACAATATACAGCAGAATTACTGCAGACTTCGTAGAGTGCAGGATAAGCATGCCGGTGTGCTTGGACCCACTCACTCTGCTCTGTACCTAGCAGGAGATGGCAGCCTTCTTGTCTTCTTTTTTATTCGGCGCCCCTGGTCAGACCATATCACGTGATTACTGCTGTCGTCACCGCCCATCTTAAGACTCTCAGCAGCAATGACAGTTCCCTTTTCCGTTCGGGCCTGTATACGTACTTCGATGATGATGATCAAGGAGATCCACTAGATAGTCTGGATCACCGGATCACTGGACATCTAAATTTCGACGTATTTGGGTCGCTCAACTCATCCATCTGTTTCTCTCCTCATTTCGTGTTTCTACCACTTATAGTCCAGGCTTTCTCTTCTTTCATCTTTTCGGCCTTTTCCAGCCAGTCCTACAGGCCCTCAGCTCGATAGTCTCTCCTTTACTGTCACGTTCCTTGCATTTCCTCCCGTCATGGTCATCTAATTTGGGACACCTAAAGCCATACTATTTGTCTCGTCTGTTTCCCCGGTGGCCCCCCTTAAGCGCCATGTTCATATTCTCCGCAGCTCCAGTCCCGGTCGGGTCCAGTATTTTCTTTGCACTGGCCCTGCTCGCCATCTCCGTTTCAGTGTTATTGCTGCTCCGACGTTTCCTTACCCTGCGAGCCACTCCGGCATACCTCTCTGTCCCCGTCTTCCTGGCTCTTGCGCTCCCCGCCAGCGTAGTACTCCTAGTCCCGATCGATCTTGCGTCAAGTTCTCGTGACGGCGGCGGCCCAAAGGCGATATGGCTTCCGGATCGTTTAATCCTGGTAGCATGGCGGATCGCCTATTGGCTAATTTTTGTCCTGACCTGGTTTGTACCACTTGTGGTCCTGCTGACCCTCTCGTTGCAGAAGTGCTGATCATCGGTAATTGGTTTCCTGCAGGGCTATCCTCCCGCTGCTAGGAGAATATATCGACTCGGGTTATCGTGATACCAAAAGTCGCATTCTGTATTCGCTACGCTCGAACGCTCGCTACCAGCTGATCGTTTTATGCTGTGCGTTTGTCGGTTTGATCTACATTTCCATTCAGAATGGCTTCCAGTTCGCGTCGATTAAGGCGCTCATCATGGCCTTGGCTTATGTTTGGGGTCTTGTGCTTGCAATTTATGCGATGGGCCATGGCCTGGTTTCCATGCCTCGTACGCTGTTCCGCAACGCCAACGTCAGTGGCAGGCTACGCAGAGTCCAGGCCCATGCACCTCGACTGCACGACCGACTTATGGATGCCATCAATGATCTGGAGAGTCTTGAGTCACAAGTCACTCAATTGCAGCAGCGGAAAACTGGAACCGCTCGAGATTTTCAGGATTGGATTGAAGAATTGGCTGAGACATCCAGCCCCATCGAGTCGCGATCCGCTATTCTGGAACCCTCCAGTGTGCAAGGCACCGTTCCTCCGGTCATCACAGAACGCTATATGGCAGATCTGACCCGACGCCTACAGCGCGCTCGGCACCAGAAGGCCCGCTTTGTCGATGAATGGGATCGTCTGGTTCTGCTCGCGGCCGACTTGCAAGCAATTATCGACTCTTCTGCATCTCGAAAGCTGGACTTTGGCCAATCGCCCCGGCGTTCGACTTCTTTGCCACGCATCAAGATTTTGACCCCCTACATGCGGTACCACCTGTATGTCAACATCATTCCCAGTCTGCGGCTCGTTTTGGGTGCGCTTTGTGCCATCGCGTCCGTCTGTGTCATCTGGTCTGAATTGATCAAATCCTTGGCTCCTCGCTTGTCCGTCGTCACACTCTCCATCATCTCGTATCATAAAGATCCAAAACCGGTGGATTTTGGAAGGCAGCTGGCCGCTTCCGCCTGGCTGCTGTACATGTGCGCTGCTGCTCTGGTGGGTGTCAATGATGCCAAGGTCTGGGGCAATCGTGCCTTAGTTCGCCGAAACACTTATGGGGAGAGCGCGTGTTGGTACGCTAGCCTAGTCGCCAGGCTTACTGTTCCCATTGCTTACAACTTCCTGACGTTCTTGCCGCTGGGTGTACGACAAAACACCATCTTCTATCATTTCCTCGGTCGGCTCATTGATCTCACGCCACTAGGAAAGGGATTTGATTATTTCTTTCCGGTCTTCATCCTACTACCCGTCGTTGCAACTCTCTTCAACCTCTACGGGAGAATCAAGAATGTGTGCGGCTTGGGTCTGATTGAAGAGGATGACAATGAGTTGGAGAATAACCCCAGCGGCTACGGGCTAGGCGGTTGGAGAGAAGGGCGCGAACTCATTGATCGAGAACTGAACGGCCTCGGATCTTTAGCGCCGTCCTCCCGTATTGGGCAATCGAGCTGGCAGTCGAGCCGTAACACCGATGCTCCAGGATCAATATCCTCCAGAACACCTCGGGCCGACAGTGCTCGACCAACTCGGCCTCCCAGAGGTCCTCCCGCATCCTCCGCTGTCCTAGAAGACGAGACTGATGAGGAGAATTTCTTCCAGTCTTTTGCGCATCGGGTCAGGAATACCTTTGAGACTGCAAACAAACCTCAATGGCTTCAGGGCGAACGGTTCCGCCTTCCAAGATGGATGAGCAATGATAGGGCCCAAGGAAGTAATGGTCTCACAAGATTGTTTGGTGGTCGCCCAGCTGACGGTGGGGTGAGACTTTAGTAGCCGCCTACGCTACTCTATGTATTTTGTACAGTATCCTGCATGGCGAGGGCGTCTGGCTGATCATATATTCCTTCTGATATATAATATGTATATTTATTTTAGCCATCAATAGATCATGGGCTTGAAGACTGGAGTGCGTTGCGTTTGTCCATTAATCTGACTGAATCGTGTGAATATATTTTCTCACGGGGTGCCCCGGACGTTGACGCCCGGGCAGGACTTGACATTCACACACCCCATATACAGCTTTTAGACCAGGCATCCTTATTTTGAACGTCGATCTCGCTCTCCGCCTGAAACCTGTACTATGAGAAGTAGCTAGACCATTTTGAATGAGACGGCCTCGTGATTTGTTGCATCCAACTTGTAGTCTCCATGCTGTGTGGGCTGTAGGCGGCAGGCAGAATTGACCGCTAGCCTAGCGCTCCGTCGTATGATTTGCCCACTCCTGACCAAATCCTGACCAAACAGGCCACAGCTTCCATGACCTCACATCCTTCAATGACTTTTTTCTTCGCTTCTCGCAGGACTCTCGATCCATGAACCTTCACCCATCACACATTGCTCAGTCCTCCGTGGGCGAGAGGTGTGCTTCATATATCACAGCGATCAGTGACACACTTACCCAACGAGTCGTTTCGCCTCTCCTGTCATCCAAAGCGTCATCTTCCCTGCGCACTCTGAGCCTCTCACCCGATTGGGTCCTCGATCCTGCAGATCTTCCCACTGCCGCTCTCACCGTCTTCGCCTGCGCGATTGCACTCGTCGCCATGAGCTGGCGATTCAGCGATCTCTGGCGTCGCTCCCCCTATCCGGCTGCCAAGACCACGCCGCCGCATATCAGCGACAGCGACTACACCTACCTCACCCCGGATGATATCGTGGACCACCCGTCGGGCTACGCTGGTGCGGAGGAAGACGAGCCAGATACTCTTCTTCTCAAGCATCGCAAGAATACCTACGCCTTGCATTTCCCCGCGTACGCCATCAATGACGGGGCGCTCAGCGTGGGCGAGTTGAGGCGCCGGGCGGCGGAGGTCACGCGCACACCTAACCCGGCGCGCATCAAATTACTCTACAAGGGGAAATTGTTGGATGATGACTCGGTGCCGTGCCGGGCTGAAGGCCTCAAGCAGCAGTCAGAGGTGTTGTGTGTTGTTTCGGAGGTGCAGCCCGGTGAGAGCACGCCCAGCGAAGGCTCGGAAGCGGAGGCGGAGAAAGCCGACGATGCTCCCCATCCAGACGAGGTGCAGAGCGGCGGGGAACGAAGGAAGAGGAATCGGAACAGAAACAAGAAGAAGAAGGGCAAGGGCCGGAATAAGGCAGCTGATGCGGCTGCTGCTGATGCGGACGGGCTCGCCCCGCCGGCGGAACCCTCGCGACCGTCCTCTGCTGGGGGCTCGTCATCGTTACCGGCGCCGTCTCCTAACCTGAAAGTCTTACGCACCCCGCTCGAGCAAGCCAATGCGTTGATCACATACCTGCGGACTGAGCTACTGCCGCTCTGCGAGGCGTATGTCGCTCATCCGCCGACTGATGCCAAGGCACGCGATTTCGAGCACAAGAAGCTGAGCGAGACGATCCTGGCACAGGTCATTCTCAAAGCGGACGGGATCGAACCGGACGGCGATGAAGCTGCTCGAAATGCGCGTAAAGCTCTGGTCAAGGAGGCGCAGGCGGCTCTCACCAGTCTAGACAAAGCTGCAAGGGAGTGAGTTACACCCGGGGAGACTTGATTGATTTTGAACACTGTATATTTGGGACTTGCATTACTTGAACGTATGTATTTGGCACGTGTGTTTCCGGGTCTGGCTATCGACAGAAGAGGGAATAGAATTGCTCTTGATCAAGACAAAGGTACAGAGGGATCGGGTATCTCTGGAACTTTCATCGCTTTATGTTTATGGATTATGGACATCAGGTCGTGTCCAATGCACATATATGTACTTGGAAATTTGCATTGAGATGGCGTCTGGGATTGATGTCTCGGGATTGGTTCTAGAGACCGATGAGATGGCTCTTGACATGATGAAGTCGATTGCTGAAGAGACTTGAGAACCGAGAACATTATTGATTAGCCACAGAATACATGCTTCAACCAGGAAGCCTGGAATAGTACCTAAGTAGACGCACTAATCTAAACCGGTTTAAGGCTCTCAGATCTGGACTCTAGATGATGCTACCTATCGACTGTCTATCATCCAAGCACCAGTTGAGCTAGTTGCAAGATTGGCTGGACTGTTGAGGCTTCGAGCTAAACCTTCATCAGCCCCGTGCCGTGTCTTTCTTTCTCCAATCTCTCTCTGTCTCTCTCTCTCTTTCTGTGTGTTCTCTCTGACTATTCTCGTGCTTTTCCTCTTTCTTTCTCTACTCCCTACTCCGGACTCTTGTGATCTCTCTTCTCCTTTCTCCTTGGCTCCGGTGCCGTCGATCCCAACCCTCGCCCTGATTTTTTCTTCTACTTTTTCACTTCAATTATTCACTTCAACTTTAATAATAATGTTTCTTGCTGCTTGTTTCTGAATTCCACTAATCTTGCAGCAGCGTGGAGCTCTCTTACTTCGGCGCCACAGTCTAGCCCAGAATCCTGTGCATCCACTCCTTTTCATCCTTTTCCTTCTTCCCCCTCTTCTATCTTCGTTCTCGTCCTCGTCCTCTGACGGGTCCAGACGTCCCCTCACACCGTCGTCGCGAACCTAATTTCCATTTCTCTCTTTCTATACTTGCATTATATCCCATTGTCGCTCGGTATCTTTGACAGTTTCATACCGAAACCGCCTGGCCTTTCTAAACCGGAAGACGCATCGCCTATCCACGGTACCGAGTCCGCCGGATCCCTTAAACTACCAACACCAGCTGCGGAAGAAGTGTGGAATCCCCGGCTCGAGCGGAGGAATCGAACCAAAGAAAAATATCCTGCTGCTGTTTTCTTTTCTGGCCTATTTACGTTTTACTCTTTCGGGCGGCCTTCGCTCCTATCCGGCCTTCTCCCTAGCTTCCACCCCCTGACACCGAATCAATCCATTTGCGAAGGACCACGAACGCTGTGCAACTCGTCTCATAAAGCCTCGTCGATTGAAACAATATATTTCGTCGATTGTCCGCGACCGGTCGGCGCCCGTGCCGTTCCCCTGGGATGGCCTGATTGAGGGGGAGATTGCTGGAATTTGGTCTGCGTTTGACAAAGACCCCACCATACCTGCATCCCTCGAATTATTCACCGGGTTCCAGCTGGTCTGACCTATTCTTGACGCCTACTTATTTATTTCGTTGATTTTTGATGGCTGCTGGAATGGCGGGGGCAGCCACCGCAACATACTCTGCAGATGTCTGGACCTCGCCTGGTAGCGTAGACGCCAATCAGCAACCATGGGACTTTGCTGTTCCTGCGAGGCAGAATGTAAGTCTTTGCATCCGTTGTCGAGTGCCGTATCTCGGTTTTCGGCTTAATGGTGTTGGCTGGGGCATCACATCGGACATGCCATCATCTGCTGGAACAATGGCTGATCATTTCTCTGATAGAGTAACGCTCGTCCCAAGTCACGGTCTCGTGACTCTGGCCACAGAAGATCCCGAGACAAGGGCTCCAGAAGCTCGTCCCTATCCAGACATGCCTACTCACAAGAAGCAAACTTCCTAGCATCGAGGGGAAGGCGCGAACATAGCCCGAAGCGACACGAAAGTGAGCCTGGATTTCCGCGAGACCTGCATGGATATGAAGCGGCGAATCGAAGCGGGAGCAAAGCGAGAGATTCTGAACGCAATGGACCTCACAAGGGTAGCGACAAGAAAGATGGGATGGGGCAGCCTCTGGATGAACTAGACAGTGCGCATTGGATCCATCGCGATAAGCTGGCCCGTATTGAAAGCGAGGAGCTGCAACAGGCGGCCTACCTGTTTCACCGTCGGGCTGGTCTGGAGAATGTCAAGCCGAGCCGGGCGAGAAACCACGACTCCAACAACAGCGGGTTCAGCGGGTTCAGCGGGTCGGTAGGCGCACCGACGGCGTCAGAGTCCATGGAGCCATGGCCCAACCTCCGCGACGAGCAGCGCAACCACGCCAGCTCCCCGAAGCCCTTTGACGGTGATGGCACTGGAGACGTGACGGAAGAGGAGCGCAGAGGTTGGGATCTTCGTAGACCAGAGGAAATTGCTGCCGACGAGGTGACAGATAGCGCATCGAGTATGTATCGTAACCCGGGACTTCGAAAGAGCTCGTCTCGGATACCCATATCGACGGCTAGCCCGGCACCTATTTCTCCCGAGCATCTGGGACGTGAGTTTCCCATGCAGCGTGCGCGGACGCTCACAAACGGCGAGGAGGAAATATTGCTGTTTGGAAAGCCACGCAGAGCTAGCGAGCCAATCGCGGTGGAAGGGTCCGACTCCTCTGCCGCTCCATCTGCAGGCAGCCGACCAAACAGTCGTGGCATACAGCCCAGCCAAAATTCTCCGGCAAAAAGAGGACCAACGGGCAAAGGTTCTGCAACCCGAAAAACTTCTGCTCCCCCAAGCAATACCCGGAAATCGTCGCGGAATCGGACCGTTTCGACCAATTCCCAGCGCCCTACCACCAGATCAGGCGAGCCCCGTCCGCCGCAGCCGATCAATCGACCCGAGGGGGATCCTCCATGGTTGGCGACCATGTATAAACCCGACCCTCGACTCCCTCCCGACCAGCAGATCCTCCCTACGCATGCACGAAGAATGCAGCAGGAACAATGGGAAAAGGAGGGCCGGACACCTACAACGTACGATCGGGAATTTGCTCCCTTGGCTATCGGGCCTGACGATCGACCTCAGCTGTCCAGCAAGGAGGAAGATACGGAGAAAGCGGAGAATACGCCAGAGAAGGCTGAAGAGCAGTCACTCTCACCGGCACAAGCAGAGAAGACCGACAATCTCCTTGCTTCGCCAAAGAGTCCCGCATCAAGGCCGAGTTCCAGTACGGGATACAGCCCGATGCCTAAGCTACAGGAGATGCCGGCCGCTGCCCAGGTGGGATTGACGCCAAAATGGAACCCTCCCGTCGTGACTGCGCAACCTCCGCCCCCGAAGGAGAAGGGATGCGGGTGTTGCATCGTTATGTGATTCGAACAATCCGGCCATTCTCGGAACAGTTTAATTGGAAGATACCTCAGTCTGACCTCTTTTGCATTTGTCTACTGTTTCTCTCACTAGTTCATTCAGCGTCAGGTTGGCCGATGGTGTTGTGTTGCTCCGAGCTGTTCGAGGTTTCTGTTTCTTTTCACCCCCTTCGTCTTTCCAATCCGCATGTGAGCGACGACAATTCCGTACGCATACCTGCTACTTCTTGGCGAGAGTCCCATCACTTGATGATTTCGATATGCATACCTTCCTTCAATTTTCTTTGCTCAAAACTTGGTCTGGACCGATCACCTGCATACCCCGCTGTTTTGTTGTTTCGTTTCCGCCGTTTCATACTTCAGCGACAGCATTTCATTTCTTATCTGATCTATATCCAAGTTAGTCATGCTGACATCGACTATTTCCGTCGAACGTGGTCATAGCTAAATTACAAATCATACAAAGGACTCAATTCTACCTCTAGGTATTGGTAATCAAATCATGAAATTTAGACAGCCGATGATCTCATTTCATTCCAAGCCCATCTCAACTACGGAGTAGAGGGCCACGTACTCCGTACACGGAACGCTTAATAAGCATTCGCCATCCGATAGCATCATCGGGCGATGATCGGAAATCGCACCCACCTGCGCCAGCAGCAAACGTCAACGGAATATAAGGTAATCCCACGCGCCTCCCACCACCACCACCATCGGCCTTCTTTTCCTTTTTGTTTTCGTTCCTCCACAACCAATTGCCCACCATAGCTTCCATATTCACCCGTCTGTTCGGCTCTTTCGCCGGCCCCTCCCCAGCAGCCATGTCAGCCGCAAAGACCAAAGCTCAGAACCTGATTAACGAGAATGCCGTTGGTGCGTCCCCTTTACCCTCTAATCCACATTGAGACACAAAAGCTGATGAGTGAGTGAAGTGGTTTTCTCGAAATCCTACTGCCCCTACTGCAACGCCAGCAAGAAGACGCTTAGGGACCTAGGCGCCAAGTTTTATGCGCTGGAATTGGATGAGATTGGTTCGTCCCTTTCCCTTATTCTCCTGCTGAATGGAAATGGAAGAATACTAACAAGTCTGTGATGTAGACGACGGAACCGAGATTCAGAATGCGCTGTATGAAATCACGCAGCAGCGGACCGTGCCGAATATCTTCATCGGACAGAAGCATATTGGTGGGAACTCGGAGTTGCAGGCCAAGTCTGCCCAGTTGCCGGCTTTGTTGAAGGAGGCGGGCGCGTTGTAGATTGGCTATAGATAGATATGCTTAGGATCTGGTCTACCCTGAATCGATGGCGTTACTGTGATTGTAACAGTTGAGAGTTCGTTTTCGAGATTGGAATAGTATATAGTACAAGTACAGTAGAAGAAAGGATTAAACGACCTTTAGCACTACAGTTCCAACCGGTCTTTCCACAATCCCCATGACCCCATCCACAACACTCTGGCGCGCTCCCTCGCTCGAGACCGTCTTCCCGGCCAGGTAATTCAACCACACCAGTCGACTGATGCGCTCATCGGCCACCCGGCCCAGGAAGCGCATCGGCTTCGAGGGATCAGGATGGAACAGCGCATTCAGCTCCCCGCGGGCGTTCCTTACCAGAAGCAAGGTCTGCCCCTTGGGAACATTCTTCCGCTGCCCACCCCCAAACAGACTCTTGAATTCATTCATCGCAGCCCCAAACGACTCGTCCTCGAACTCGCTGGGAACGGCCGCACCGCCCTCCTTAGCCTTTGCGTTCGCCTTTTGCGCCCGCGCCGTGATACCCCGCACCCAGCCGTCCCGCAGATGCAAAAAGTCCGTGTTGCGCGTCGGCACGATCCGGAACGCCGTGCGCAGCCCGTCCTGCTTGAGGATCTGGGTCCACGCGGCCTCGCCCATCTCCGGGTCCAGTAGCAGCTCCTTCAGCCCTTGCCGCTCGGTCGACACCAGCGACGTCGCTGACGTAGCACCCGGAGTATCGCTGATCACGCTGTCCCGGCCGGGCGGGTTTACCGCCGTGCGGACCAGCCGCTGCTGCAGTTCCGAGATATCCGCCTTGGCCACGTACAGGCCGACGACATACACCTGGATCTGGAGGAAGGAGACGGTACGGATCCCTAGGCCCAGGAGCTGGTATTCGTCCTCTTCCACGCCAGGACCCGTGCGGAGGTCTTCTCCGGACTTGAGCGAGGGGTCGTCGAGGGATCTGGGGAGTCGGATCGTACTGGGGAAGTGAGGGACGGTGCTGGTGCCTGTGGCGACCTGCTCGACACCGTCTTGTCCTTGGATGCGGATCACCGATGGGCTACTCGGGAAGCCATCTGGGCCGTCCAGCTTTAGCGCTCCGTTATTCGCATTGTCGTTACTGTCGTTGTTCGCGGACTTGGTTTCCTCGAGCTGAGAAAGACCAAACAGGTCCATCTTGATGACTCCGTACATAGCTACGGCACAGGCCGCGATGCCGGCCGCAGACAGAGTCATCGATCGCCGGTATTGTGCGATTTCCGCCTCGCGTGTGCGCGCATTTCCGGACGATCGAAGGGGGTTCTTCGCAGCAGAGCGGAGTGGACTGACGGTCGAGAAAAACCGGTTGGGGGAGCGTAGATGATTCGATTGGAGATATTGGCGACGGAGGCACTGGCCACAGGTACGCCAGGGCAAAGACGCTTGTATAGAAGATGCTGCTGCCATTTTGTTGATATATGGATGTGGACACCGAGGTATGACGAATGGTATGGTCGAGACCATGAGTTGACGGCGGAGATCGGTTCAGGAATGCACGTGATCTTCACTGCCCTGAAAGACAGCTCTTCAGCCCAAGTGCGCATACAACCCATACTGAGCTATCAGTCTTCAATTCCTATCGAAGAAACTACTCGTACAAAATATGACCCATAGATTCACGCGCAGTCTCTGTAAATAGGTCACAGTCCATCCAGAAATTCCCGCCGAGCAGATAGTTATTGCAGACCGTTGCATATCAAAACTCAAAATTTCCATAACCAGCGCGACATGGGCCACAAAGTCTGAACTTGCAATTCCTGCATAAGTACATCTGAGAGTCCGAACGCTCGACGACATTCATCGAAGCAATCAGCTGTGCAGTCGGCGAAGTGTCTTCGGATTGGATCTGTTCCCAGAGAGAACCCGGGATCAAGGTCTCTCTGGGAAAGATCCTGCGCCAGCAGTTTTCACATTCGTACTCATACTCTGAGTTTTCGACCTCAGAATTATCAATTATCATAGCAAAATCGTGATTGCAATCAAAAGGATCCAGCCTTGAGCCATCCGGTTCGGTCCCGAAGAAGTCCGAATTTTCCTCCCAGTCAGACCTTGCGTCAAGATCGACATCGCTACCGGCCTCAGCAGCAAAGTGGCTGTGTTGGACAGCTCTAGCGAGAGACATTTCAGGCGCTTGATTCTCGTCATCTTCATCCTCGTACGCTGTCTGGTCGTCTTGCTCATAGTCTGACTCATCTGGGTCGGATCTCCAGCCGCCATAACGATCCCAATAATCCTCATCATCGGTGTCACCCTCTGCGTCCTCGTCCTCGTCCTCCTCTTCGTCTTCTTCTTCTCCAGCCTCTCCCTCGTCAATCTGAGTGGCAACCTCCTCAGCGATGTCATCACGAACATCTATCTCAGCCGCCCGCCCTTTGGCACAAATATTCGCTTTGCAGACCTCGATAGCCCGGCAACAATACCAGCACCACTGTGCACCGCAACGGCATTGCATGTGACGGCAGCCAAACATTCTGCGGACTGCAGCACGGCACTTGGGGCATTGTTTGATTCCCAAGTTTTCCAAAGTACGCGCCAATTCAGGGTCAATATCCGACACCTGACACGTAGAGCCGTGGTGGTACAGCTTCTTGCATTTCCAACATACCTGAGCAAAGCACTTCGGGCAGAGCACGGGGAATGAGATATACAACGGGCTTACGGGAAGAGATGGTGTGGCCCCACTGGCTGCCAACTGCCTATAAAAGCCACTAGAAGCCACGAGGTTCTTCCATTGTTGCTGTATGTAGCTGGGGGCAATGAAGCCGGAGCAGGTAGAAACGGGGCAGTAGCAGCGGTTGACCGTTCTCCACTCCTCGAATTTTAACTTGTACAAGGCGATCTCCTCATCAGAAAGATGTCTGCGTGCAGCAGCCAGCGGGATGGGCTGGCAGCAGCGCGGTGGCATCTGGGCTTCATCCTTGCAAGCCATCAGGAAGATCTGTCTGATACACTCGGTACAGCAATAACAACCGCATCCTTTGCAGGGTCGTATTTGTTCTCCTTCAATATCCTCGCTGCAGTAAGCACAAGGACGGATCTCAGTTGGTTCTTCTGCTGGTGCTTCTGACAGTACTTCCGCTGGTGCTTCCGTTGGTGCCGCTGGGACGGGCTCGTCTATGGACATCCGATCGAAGTGATAGATAGCTTCCATGGCTGAGATTTACGCTGGAGGAGAGCGACAAAGTAAGCCAGCAAAGCTACACGAATAGCACCCTTTGTCAGACATAACTGTGATGCGCGTAGTGGGCTGGGGCTTATAGTACCTGACTGACCCTCGGAGTAAACTCTTTGCTTCGATTGAAACCGCAAAATCTTCGGATAAGCGAGAAGGAAGAGAAGTTGTGAAAGAAGAATAATAAGAGAAAAGAAAAGTAAACAATAAGAGGGAAAAGGTCAGTGAACGACGAACACAGCGTATCACGACGACTAATCGAAGACCCACGAGGGGTTCATGGTTGACATGACATGGCTCCCTGCTGGG
This sequence comes from Aspergillus lentulus, assembly GCF_010724455.1. The sequence continues at coordinate 203,550 of NW_022983877.1, read as the reverse complement.
TTGAGCCTTCCAATTTTATCAAGGTGAGAGATTGAGCACCATGGCGGCCGGAAACTTCGGCATTGGGGGTCAGAATTTGTCTGCAAGTACTGAAGTATTACCTACTGTATAGTCAGAAAACTTCATTGTTATGTGTCTCCCGTAGAGTAGTGCACTAAATGTCACTAACAAACAACTACATGGTGTGATCCTCCTCCATTCACTGTGATAGTTACGGTTTCATTTTCATATACCAACCCGCTTTTGCTGTCACGCCCATCAATCTTGATGGAAGGTCTCTTTGGACTTGTCACAATTGGCAAGATAAGAACTCCCGTCGTCCCCTTCGGAGCGGAGAATCGTAGCGTGTATCCCTTTGAGTTTCTCTTCCAGGACGCCCTGTACTTCCCCAGCAATGTTGTAAATCCAGCCTGGGCAGACTTGAGATCACCAAATTGCGGCGCAATTTTCCAAGTCATCCCTCCAGGTGATGTAATTGAAAGGCCGACGACGTAGTTGGTCAGGGCAGAGGTCGGCCCTGCAGACCACCCATGTGCATGCGAGACATAGGAGGCATCGTATGAGTACCCGCGACTAGATCTGTAGCCAAAGGTGCCGTTCGCGAGGTATCCCTCAACGACAGTACTCTCTGTGCCATTGGGATTGTTGAGATACCACCCCCAGCTTCGCCGAATGAGCTCGAGCGCTCTGGTGGGCTGGTTGGCGGCAAAATGACCTTGGATCTCAAACGACGAAATGAATGGCGAGATATTCTCGGGTAGCTCTGGCGCAACTGCACCGATTGGGGTCCAATTATCTGTCAACCTCTCGGATATTCTTGTGGCGCGTGTCTGGTTGACAATGCCGAAAAGCAATGCCATACTATTTGCGTCCTGGGGATGAAGACTCGTGGCCGTCGCATTGTCTTTGAACGCCCCATATGCATCGTCCCAGCAGTACTGATTGATAGCCTTCTTGAGATTCTCTGCTCTGGTGTTCCACGTGTCTGCGAGAGAACTCGTGCTATCTGCCCAAGCAGCCAGCTGTGTTCCCGTCTTCAGAGTGTGATATAATCTAGTAGCGCTGTTAGAGAGTAGCAACAGAGACGTCTTAAGTCACTCACATCATCTGCGCTTCTGAGTTGTTATAACCCTGCTGCCATCGAGCCCAATCGCGGGTGCCAGTGACGATCAGTAATCCTGACTTTCCATCCACCTTTCCATAGATGAAGTCCATAGCTGCTTGATATTTCTGCCAGTTGGTTGAAAGGAAGTTGGTGTCATTGGAGAATAGCACATAATTGTAGGTTCCGATCATCGTCCACATATGGTAGGTATCTGAGTTCTTCTGACTGAGCGGTGGCCCTGATTCGTCAAACGCACCTGTCGTGGTATTCTATTTGAACTCAGCTCGATGCTTGCGTGCCTAGGAATTAGCGGTAGAGCTTACTTGCGTGTTGTACATGACCTGGAGAGCATTCTTAACACTCTCCAAGTCTCCTGTACTGACAAAAGCTGAAGGAACAGCAATTCCCATGTCACCAGGCCAAACTGCGCGGTCTCTTTTAGCACCGTCGACAATGATAGTATCACCAGGACCCAGGGTTGCATTATTAGCCCATCCGTTATGCAGCATAGGGACTTGACGACCAGTGTCGACTGGAACAGAGTTGGTTTGCAGTGTATAGGCACCACTGTACCAGATTCGATTGAGCAGTTCGTCGTTCGAGTGGAAGTAGCCCTGGTATGCCCGCAAATTCGACCACGTAGGCTGGAAGCCAATCTCCAAGCTCACATCTTCGATCTGAACCTTGATAGACTCATTCGTGACCAGAAACACTGTCATGTATCGGAAACCCCCGCGCAAGGCTTTGTCTGGCATTGTATACGAGCCCTTTCCAGCCTGCGTGAAGTTTGCGTACAGTGCCCCATCAGGACCCTTGAATGCGCCGTTGGACGAGTCTGACCACTCGCCGATCCAGTTCTTGGCTTCTGTAAACGCTAATCCCAACGCTCCACTGCCTGAGGTGGTATAATTCAGAGTGACGATGCCGCCGACTTCGATGCCAAAGTCGAATATGACCAGTGACCCATTGCCGTGGAGTGTGACCGGCATTGCTTGTGCATAAGACGAGTCCAGGTTCAAATTGGTGATGGGCAAAACCTTCTTAGGACGGACAAACCTTGAAGAAGGTGCATAGATGCCCTGTTCCCATGGCCCTTCGAATGCACTGCCATCTGGCCCTGAACAAGCCGTGTTCCTCCAGCATGTCTGTGCTAGAACGACGGGAACTAGAGCCAGAAGGCTCAGAACAACATTCAAAAAGTGAAATCTCGTCATCTCACGGAATAGGGCCTTTAGAGCGGTCAATCGAGAATAGAAATAGGCCGAAAAAAAAGAAATGTAGTATCATACAGTAGTCAAGGCTACATATAGCCTACTGTTCGAGGTCAGGTCCATTCGGGCTGTATTCACCCAAGAAGCCAAAGAGGGGTTGTTCGTAAGACCTGCTTGGATGATCTGCTCCTGAGGAGTTGTGCCGAGCATACTGGGTCGTTCAATGCTTGTTTGTCAGCCCGAGGCGCCTCCCACAGTCTCCGCACCTGACGGGGCAGGCCGGCACTGGAAGAGTTGGCCATTAGCAAATAGCATGCTGTTATAGCCCACATGAAGTTTCTATTGAATGGATATGGTTAGCCAAATGCGCTACCCTGGATGCCAAGTATGCTTGCTGATCTAGGGAGCTAGCAACGTGAGATGTGAACCTGACCTTTCTTGGGTCAAGGATCGTGTCGAACAGTGATTCATGAATCATGATGGAAGAAGAACAGGTGGAGGAGCAAGAATGCAGGTGTTGACATTTGTTGCCTATTTGCGGGAAATATTATGCAAGACCACTTGCATCGCTATACCGACATGAGGACTGATTGACACAAAGAGGACGGGAACAACCTTCGTCCCAGGTCATGGCATCTCAATTCCTTGTCCTCGACTCTCCCCGCAGTTACATACGCGCATGGTGTCCTTAGCTTCGGTCTACGAGTTTCCTAGCGTAAGTATTGGGAGATTCGGTGGAATAATGACCGAAATCCTGATTCAGCAATGTCGATCACATTGAACATTGGAAATGATGAAGTCAATGAGACAAATATAAAGGGGAGATGCCAAGAGGGGAGCAGAGACACCGATGTTGGTGATAAGATCTCATGCAATGCGTTTTTCGATAATTTCCCTCGTCTCTATTCCACTTTTCCTCGGGCTGACCTACGCTGGCGGCGTTGAAAAGGACAAACGAAACAATGTCTGTACCGTCAAAGCAAATGGAAAACAGAAGGATGATGTGCCAAATCTCCTGAAGGCCTTCAAAGAATGCGGAAATGGAGGGACGATTATTTTCCCTGAAGATCAGTCCTATTCGATTAGGACGAGACTTAACCCTGTTCTGAATGATGTCACAATACAATGGAGAGGAAAGTGGACAGTAAGTTCTGCTATTTGTTTCTCATCAACCAACTGATATAACTTTCGCGATACAGTTCTCTGAGGAGCTCGACTACTGGCGCAACAACTCCTATCCTGTTGCCTTCCAAAACCATCGTGCGGGCTTTATTATCAGTGGACACAACATCACCATCGATGGATACGGTACCGGAGGCATCGATGGCAACGGCAATACATGGTATACCGCAGAAAAGGGCGTCACACAACCTGGGAGGCCGATGCCGTTCGTCTTCTGGAACGTCTCTGAGGTGAATGTCGAGAACTTCTATGTGAAAGACCCGCCTCTTTGGAGTCTCAATGTCATGAACGGCACGAATATGCGGTTCAACAACATCTATTGCAACGCAACATCAGTAGATGCGCCGTACGGCTACAATTGGGTGCAGAACACGGATGGATTTGGTTCGTTTTCTGCAGGTCAGTTGAAAATGTCCCTAGCTGACTCGAGTTCGCAGATACCATGGATGCTGTGAACATCCAACTCACCAATTTTGTGTACCAAGGTGGAGATGACTGCATCGCCATCAAGCCTCGATCGTACAATATCGACATCCAGAATGTGACATGCGTTGGCGGAAATGGCATAGCCATTGGTAGTCTCGGTCAATATCTCGAGGACTCCAGCGTGGAGAATGTCCGTGTGGATAAGGTGAAGGTAGCGCCTCTGTAGACGGATTCCTCCGTCTGAAAGAGTACTGCTGATATCGTTTTGGCAGATCATACGATACAATGAAGACATGCACAACTCCGCGTATATCAAAACCTGGGTCGGCGCTCTGGTTCCCCAAAGCTCATATGAGAGCGCTGGTCTCGCTCGCGGTGGAGGCTGGGGCAATGTGCGAAATATCCTCTTCTCGAACTTTGAAGTCCAAGGAGCCAACGCCGGACCCTCGATAAATCAAGACAGCGGTAACAACGGTTCATACTCTGGATCGAGTCTCATGACCGTCTCCAATATCGTCTTTGCCAACTTTACAGGCTATACAAACGGTGGTTCAAGTGTCACATCTAAGGTCTCTTGCTCCGAGGTTCATCCTTGTTATAATGTCGAGTTTGACAACGTGGTCCTCTATCCTGGCAAGAATGCATCAAGTCCTGGGACAGGATCTTGTAAATATACCGAGGACGGAAGTGTTTACGGACTCGAGGGATGTTAGCTAAGTGGGCAAATAATCGAAATCATGATTAGTTCACCGAGGAGGATTATCGACGACATGCCTTCTTGGGAGTGTTACCAACGTGGAGGAATTCATTTCGTGTACAGAATTTATGAGAGAGTAATATCTCATATATCAAGCTCTCATCCAAAAAGGTGTCTAGATAACCATCTCAAACTAATGGGGGTGATAGCACTAGGGTCAACACAGCAGGAATATAACCGTGTCTGTAATCGGATAAGACATGGGCTCGCCGAGGAGGTTTGTTGCTGGGTGTTGTCCATCGAATATGCCTATCATTCCTAGGATGCTAGAAATGGTCGTCTAGACACCTTTTTGGCGTAGTTGTTTGATGGCTCACTGCTGACAGGTGTCATCCGAAGGGCGCACGGTGCGGTGAGGAGCGAAAGATCTAGCGGCAAACTACAGGTATAAGAACGATTCAACTTCTTGATTCAAAATAAAGACCGATAAGCAGCAGCAATAGATTCACTCAAACTTAACTTATTTTCCCTCTTCCCATACTTTATCGTGTCATTTCAACTCGGCAATCGGCCTAATTACAATGCAGAAGCCGTGGATAGAAACGCCTCTGATCGAGTCGGCAGCACTATCCAAGGTAGCTGGATGGTAAGGGCATCCTACTTTCCTATCTATCCAAACACTAATTGCGTGTAGCAGAATCTTTCTGAAACTCGAACTTCTCCAGCCATCTGGATCCTTCAAATCGAGGTACAACACAATACAAAGATGATCTTCTAGATACTACAGACAGCTGACAGCCATCCAGGGGTATCGGCAACCTAATTCGCTCTGCACTTCTCGACCCAGAGAACAAGGACAAGCAACTTCATTTCTACAGTTCCTCAGGAGGTAATGCAGGCCTGGCCGCCGTAATCGCAGCCCGGGACCTAGGCTATCCCTGCACAGTCGTCGTACCACTCAGCACGAAGCCGATGATGATCAGCAAATTGCGGGCGGCGGGTGCTGCTGACGTGATTCAGCAAGGAGCTAGCTGGTTCGATGCAGACACCTACCTGCGGATGAACTACATCGATAATCAGGATAACCAGCACTCCTCGCGGAGAAACATCTACCTATGTCCGTATGATCATCCAGTGATCTGGAAGGGCGCTGCGACAATGGTATCTGAGATGGTCGACCAGTTACCTCCGCGAGATCCCTCGTCAACATGCAACTTTCCAGCTGATGCGATTGTATGCAGCGTTGGCGGTGGGGGTCTGTTCAATGGAATTGTCGAAGGCGTTGACAATTATCTGCAATCACAAGCGATTAATGGGAACGGAAACGCTCGGAGAAATGTCAAGATTCTGGCCGCAGAGACACACGGTGCGGACTCGCTGGCGCTTTCGCTACAAAACGGGAGTCTTCAAGCGCTTCCCGGTATCACCTCGCTCGCGACCTCCCTCGGGGCTGTTCGTGTCGCTGAAAAGACCTTCCAATACGCAAGCTCGCCTCCTGACGGCATCGACGTAGCAAGTGTCGTGGGCTCGGATGCCGAGGCCGCTCGGGGTGTCCTTCGATTGGCTGATGATCTCCGGCTACAAGTCGAACTGGCATGTGGGATATCCGTAGAGGTTGCTGTGGGAAGCCGTTTGAGAGATGTCGTCCCGGATCTTACTCCGAACAGCAGGGTGATCATTGTGGTTTGCGGAGGAAGCAATATCACGGCTGAGATGATAGCAGAGTATCGTCTCCAACTTGAGAGTGGTTGGAATTAGACCGGCCTGCTCCTCAGTGGAGGCGTGCTACCTGTCTGTTGAGACTGTTAAGCTCGAGAATGCTGATCCGAAACCTGCCGCCGTTGTTATCTATGACCTCTTCGAGTGGGGACCTCAGACAACAGGCGGTATGAACCGAGACGTACAGAGTACTCCATACGCTGTACATAAGTTATACTCTGAATATAAAGACATCGACTGGCGCTATGGGTGGAGAACTAGAACTACTTGGGGTATTCTCTGGGAAGTGGGAGTTTTGAACCTTTGAAGTTTGTGAAATGTCTCTTGGGCATCTCGACTATATCAGAACAGAGAGGTAGTCAGGTCCGAAATCAACGGAGTCAAAGTTTCGTTGATGCATTTTATTGACATTTCTTCCTCATTATGTGGACTTGTATTTTCTAACGGAACCAAATCATTCGTATTCGACATTACCTTAGTTTTTAATGCAAGGTCACATTGCGAGCATCTCTCAACGGACTGTCATGAGAAGGACAATGTCGCCTGTAAGGAAAACCAATTTTGATTTCACTGGTGTACAAGTTATATGTGCTTGTTTCTGAATCGGCTTATACACTGTAGATGGAGCGTCCCAAATGTCCTGCTACATCAAGGGCATCTGGATGAGTCGCGTATCCCACAATTTTCCATGCGAAGTGGTTCCTGGCTTGCTCACTCGCTTCGCTTAGGCAATTCTGGCCATATGAACGGTTGAAACGCAAGATATCATGACTGGTTCGATGGCTTGATTCATCACACATCGCCCATGTTTACATAGGTGCTTTGGAAAGACTAGAGTATCTCTGAACACCGAGTAGAAGAGTGAGTCGATACTGATAATCTCCATGTAATGAGGGGCCGATCCATCACCTTGTCTGGAGTATGTATTCGCTCATTGTCCAGCTTTGACTATATATGCTCATCAGATGGTCGCAGTTGTATGTGTTTAATAATGCTGAAACCCGCTTGCTCAAGCCAGGGAGCTTCGTTCACCCATGCAATCGCAATCGATTTTCTGGCCCATGATGAACTTAACAGAATAGTAAAGCACTGTAAAGTCTCGATGCCAGGCTCAACATCATAGTCAAGTCCTCGCTAAAGGGGGAAGTCATAGAGAGGGTCAAGCTGGACTTCTCGTAGACAGTTTGATCGGGGACTCTGGCTTATCTCCATGGCCATGAGTTCTGGTAAGAATAGGCTATTTCAGCCACAATATCGAGTGATCCTGGAATAGCCGAGCCAAGCGCATTATAAGGTCGACCTGCCTCCGTTTGCAACTTGGACTTCACTACTGTTGACTTGACTCCACATTAATCCCGGACGGTGCACTATGTGGATAGTGCGTCCCGATGGTGATGCGCTATAATTGTGGGTTCAGACACTGGCCATTTGACCGCTGATGCATCGAAGCCATCATTTTGGTGAAAGAGCAACGCTGCCTAGTTACTAGTGTCTTGTGGCTCCAGTCTACATTGCAGATATCTCGTTGTCCAGCGGACTCACTCCAGTCTCGAGGAGCGCATCTATCCAAATGGTGATGAGAAGTCATGGTTCTCAATCTCTCTCTTACCATTTTAGACTTTCCTCCGAAGTGTTCGGAGGGATGAATCAGTTGCCAAGCTCCTGGCAGATTCTATTTCTGTGTCGAGTTGATGTCGATATATTAAGAACCCAAATATTAATAACGTCGATCATTACTTCTCACCAAGCACAGAACGGCAGATCTCAATCTATAAAGAAGTTCAGAGAGGATACGCGACAGCCGGATCATCGGGTTGCCCAGACGGCACTTCTTGATGAAGACGAAGAGAAGTATGGAATGTCCATGGATCCATAGCTGCAATTGATGATTGATGAGCTCTTTGAGCGTGCCGTTACCATTATTTGAGTATCTAGGATCAAGGGAAGGCTTGAGAAATGAAATCCAGATCAAAAAGGATAGGGGCCTCTGATGTGAATACCAGAGTGACTTTGCACTAAATACAGAACCCACGTTGATTAAGCTAACGAACCTAGATCTTGCCCAATTAGGCTTAGTGCTGTGTTCCTGCCGCGAACCATAACTGCCCACTCTACTAACCAGACTAGGTCTAGTGTGGAACCCCCATTCCATGGTGTCAAGGCATCTATCCAGTAAGGTATCCATGTATTATCTGACACTAGTGTTTTCTACCCCTTTTGTTGATGTTATGAGTTGTGAGCTGTGCATCGTGCGTCGTACTCAATAATAAGGTATCCACACTCCACCCTCGTCGTCATCCACCCTCCTGTCTCTATGTCAAATGTTATGCATAACAGATATTGGAATGTCTCTGGCTCTCAGGCCGTCAGCAGCCGTGGGAAGTCGCAGACCAAGACCAATAATAAGGGTGTCGACTGTCCATCAGAGAGGTCAAAGTACTCAGTACGGTCTCCGTAATGAACACCGAGGCCTGTGTTCTCATCGTTACTAGATCAGGCAGTGCCACACCCGCATTCAGAAGTAATTCGTCAAATAGGTCGCTAGTTCTGACTTCGATCTTTTTCTTTTGTCCTTTTTCCGTTACTTGCAGCGTGCGTCTGCAGCCAACTGGAAGTCTGCGGCCCCTTTTCCCCTCTCTGTGCTTGACGCCTTGACTGCTTGTCATGCACGTTTAGCACGAGTTCTCCGCTTCCTCCACCGTTCTTGCGTTCTTGAGCACGAGTTCCTGCAGCTCGCTGCATTTGCATGGGCTGCTAGCAACTTGCATGAATAATGCCAATAACCCAGGGATCAAGATACCTACGAGGCTGCAACTCACATACATGAAACCCGACTAAGAGTCTCATTCTTCTTGTGGGGATGATCGGCCTTGGAGTGCCGTCCCGTTCTTCGTCTTGACTGGTCAACCCGTCCTGCTCGTGGTATGTGGAAACAAAGAACACAATTCTATTTGGTGCTTGCAAAGTCAACCTCGCGAACCGCAAGACTTGAAAGGGGAGGGAGAAAATAATGGGGAAACCGAGAATCACAGAGTACAGTGGATGGCCCCGAGTTAGTACTCCTTTACTACTTCTGTTAATTCAGCCATCTCGTCCTGAAGAAACTCTCTCCGTGCATCCTCCTTCGAACTTCATTCTTTCTGCTTTCCCTTTTCCATCATCGTGCGACTCTCTATCGCGTTCCTTATCAGACCCGGGTTTCAGTTACCCTTCGAGCTTGGACGAATCATTGACTGATTGCAAAAGTGGACATATTATTTTACATACCACAAGTGCTCTTTAAACTCTTGCCTTCGGTACTTTGATTCCCCACCGCTGCCCACTGTCTGCCTCCTGCTCGTCTTCGCTCCCCTTTTGCGAATTACTTTACTTTCTCATCCTCCTGGTCACTACATCTTTTAATGCTCGTTGTTCACGGTCATAATGAGCGTCGTCGCCAGTAGACACGAGACCGCTGCTGTGCCCTATACCGCAATCCCCCATCATGGCCAGGTCCAAAACTACAAGGATGCTGCCTATGGGGTCACAGTACAACAGATTCCTTCACGCAAATCATCCATTTCTTCATTCAAAAGTAACTACAGCGTTTCAACTTCTCCTACTTCCTATTCTCCTTCGTCACCAACTTCTTCATATCGCCTTTGCGACTCTGCTGCTTCGCTGGACAAGATTCTGGAGCCGGTCTTCAAGCGTCTACCCCAGGAGGTATATGATGGCATTCTCAATCAACTACAGTTTCTGCATACAGGCCCAAACCAGTCGGGTTGTTTGACATGCTTTCAGCGCGACCTGTACGCTCTTTCTTTGACTTGTCGAGTATGGGAAAGAGTGGTTCGAGCCAAACTGTGAGTGAATTTTCAACCACAGCTATCTAATGGCCCTGAAACGCTGACGAGATTTGTCATGAAGCTATACTCGCATTCACATTATCGGAAATGATTCTCCTGCTCAGCTGAAAAAGTATCGGATGAAAAGGGGCAGCCGCCTAAAACTTCTAAGACGGACCCTACGTGAAAGGAAATCGCTGGCCAACCTTGTCCTGGAGCTTCGTGTTCCGCAGATGGACCTTCTTTTCACAACAAGCAAGCACAGCAACCAATGGGAAGAATACCGAGACCTTGTCGCCTCCGTTGTTATGGTGTGCCCCAACCTGGAACGGTTGTTGGGTTTGACCATCGCGTACAACCATGAGTTCGATCGTCTGACCCATGCACTATCGACACGGAAGAAGCTCAAGGAACATACATGGATCTTGGGAGAGGGGCCGGAGGTCTCCGAGGAAGAGTCTCCGCGCAACACTTCTTGTCCGGGCAGCTTGGGTCCTCTGCAGATGTTTGAGTTTCTGGATTATCATACGTCCTGGTCGAATCTGGAGACTCTGATGCTCTATGCATTGAATGGGAAAAGTGCCCTCGAGCCGAGCATCTTCCTTCGCATGTTCCACCTATTACCCTCGCTGCGTCATCTTTGCATCTCATCATTTGATGCGGATGCCTTCGCCGATAGTGCTTTGCTGTGTCTACCGCCCCTGGAGTCACTTCGGCTGGAAAACCTGCCAGGCATCACTGATACAGGACTATCACAGTACACCTCCCGCCCAGAGTCCGGCTCGCTGAAGTCCCTGGCTCTCATTGAACAGAACATTCAATCCTTGCTTGTAATCTCCAAGATTTTAGCATCGCTTAGAAATATAGAGCGCTTCAAGATCGTGCAGACCAACCATTGTCCGACGTTGAATGCCGATGGGATTGTTTTCCAGCCGCTGTTTGCGTCGTCCAGTCTCAAGCATCTGCATTGGGACGTCGCTTGTCCCAATCCGAATACCGCCCTGACGAGATTAGATTGTGCCCCATTCGCCAAGCCACCAAAGCATGTTGACACGCCAAACTCGCATCTGGCTCAAAGCATTCTTTGCTCGGGTTTCCCCCGTCTGGAGACCCTTCGAGCACCCTCAGATATAGAGCCTCCCGGAATACTTCAGGCTGTCTGCCAGCCTATTCCTAGAGGGCAGGCCCTGATCAATTCTGACCGATACAGCCTGCCTCGGAGCTCTCATGGCTCTGTTAATACCCGCCCATTGGCCCTCCCAGCGGGCAACAATTTAACGTCGGCACGAATACGGGCGCAGACCTTCATTGACATGGCTGCCAAGGATACGGAAACCGGAATGCAAGTTCTCATCACTGATCACTCAGATTCGTACGTACCCGACAATGCCTTGGAGGATGCTTCAGACGATGAGCCTGATCCAGGCATGGGTCAGTACGGATCGCCGTCCTCTGGTGGGAGGGCAAAGGAAGAGCGCAATGGGCCAGTCACAGTGTTCAACTTCCGAATGCCAGCGTATATGGGCCGAGTGGGTAGTAGAACTACGGAGAAAGATGTCTCAATCCCGCGGTTCATACTTCGCCCCGACCTACCTGGCCAGGACGCAGATGGCGGCCTCATTGGATGGAAGCACATCCTTGCCTCAAACCAGTCGTTGACCTACGCTGCCGGAGTCGGAGTCAACTGTTTCGGCAGCAAAGGGAGCCTGGTTCCCCCTCCGCCTCCCGAGGAATCGCCGCCATCCCCCGCTTCCACGACTGCCACGAGATTTGGATGGGGCAGCATTGGTAGTCGCTCAGCCTTAGGAACAAGTCCTATTACGCCGACGACTCCGTCTACACCCATGAGCCTAACCTCTCCGACGGGGCTTCCCTGGGACAAGGATACCTGTACTGGATCCTGGAATTACAGTCACAAGAAAGGCAGGGACTGGTGGTTCCATATGGAACGCGATCGTCCAGCAAGTGTTGAAATTGTCGACGTCAAAGGTCTCTTCTGACCAAGCACTCTCTCTACGATGCGATGCTTTACCCAATGCAGTTTTATACCACGATGCAACACTTACTCCGCATCTTTCCTTTTCTTTCTCAAACCTAGCATACAATGGAACAAAGTGTGCAAGCACAACGGCGTTCATCGGTTGATCCACCCCGCTATACCTCATCGTGCAAATTGACACCGACTAGCGATCTGGTCTCGGACGAGATCTCTTTCTTCTTTTCTTTATAATGGACACATTCATGCATATCTACTCGCATGTTGGATGGAACTCGACTTCATGTCTGGACATGTATTTCTTCTCCATTCTCCCTTACTCGTTTTCATGCATGAGTGAGTGTATTTTCTGAATTTCTTAAGGCGCTGCTGGAGTCCCCTTGGTCTGGTTACATATATTCCCCTTGCGTTTCTCCGTTTGCCTTTCCTCTTGCTTCTGTTTATTCGGGGGCTTCCCTGTCTCCTCGTGATTGATGAGCATACTCTGTACAGTACTGAGTCCCAAGATTCGGACAAGAACGTGTATTTCGCTTAATACAAACAGATAATGAGATCCGAAAGATATATACGTCGGCGCTACATGCTGCCACACTAGGTATATGGCTAGATATTCACTCCAGGACCATGAGTGATTCATACCATTATGGCTGTTTATCTATCTGCCAAACAGACCCCAAGACAGGTGAGGATAGGAGACATCGCAAGATAATAAGAAACGAGCATGGTCGCATGCATATTGAAGACAGGCTTTTACCGACTTCAAGGACAAAGATACCATCAGACTAGGGGAAGAGGGATGTAGACAAGAGTAACAGCGTTGATTATGTAATAACTCTAGACATAGATACCCATGTTTGTATCCTTCTTCTTGGCCTGCACCTCGGCGATAGCATCCACGTAGTTCTCGTGTCCGACCTTGCTCATGCCTTTCCGGAGAGCAATCATACCGGCTTCCACACAGACGGCCTTCAGCTGCGCACCACCGAACTCATCGGTACTTCGAGCCAATTCAGCCCAGTTGACGCCATCATCCACAGCCATCTTGCGGGAGTGGATCTGCAGGATGTTTGCCCGTGCCTCCTCGTTGGGTAGAGGGAATTCGATCTTGCGGTCCAGTCGACCGGAACGGAGCAGAGCGGGATCGAGGACATCGATACGGTTTGTCGCGGCCAGGACCTTGATACGATCATCCGAAGCAAATCCATCAAGCTGGTTCAGAAGCTCCAACATGGTCCGTTGCACCTCACGGTCACCGGACTTCTCGGAGTCGAAACGCTTGGTACCCACGGCGTCGAGTTCGTCAATGAAAATGATCGAAGGAGCCTTCTCTTTGGCAAGAGCGAAGCAGTCCCGGACCAGCTTGGCACCGTCACCGATGAACATCTGCACCAGCTGAGGTCCGGCAAGCTTGAGGAACGTAGCGTTTGTCTCTGCGGCGCAGGCTCGCGCAAGAAGGGTTTTACCGGTACCAGGAGGACCGTACATCAGAGCACCTGCAGAAGAGAAGATATGCGTTAGAATGCTGGCCGAGCGACAACGGAGGGAACGGGGAAAAAACGGTTGACATACCCTTTGGTGCCTTGATACCAATCTTCGTGAATCGTTCTGCCTCCTTCATCGGCCATACAATGGCTTCCACGATCTCTTCAATCTGCTTGTCCAAACCACCGATGTCCGTGTACTTCTCTGTCGGCTTCTCGTCAACCTCCATGGCCTTCACACGGTTGTCGTATTCGGCAGGTAGTGTATCCAAAATTAGATATGAATCCTTGTTGACACCGATCAGATCACCGGGCTTCAGTTTCTCGTGATCTACCAGACCGATGAGAGGAAGATAGATAGTCTGTCTGGTCGATGTTTTGATGACAGCGGACTTGCCCACTCGGGTAGCGTCAAGATCGATGTTGGCTCCTTCTTCGGCGGCCTCGGCCTCAACATCCAGATCCAAAAGCTCGACGACGTTTCCGACAAGGTATGGTAGTTGCCTGTGAATGAAAGTGTTAGAAGAGTAATTGAAAGCCTTCAAACAAACCCCAGTGATAGACCTGCAACATCGCCACCGCTCCGGCGTCCCGGCAATCAACGGCAGTAGGGCAGAGCTGAAGTGGATAGGGTGACAAGCATATCGTACCTGTTGTTCTCGATTTTCTCCTGGTTATCCCTCACCTTCTCCCGCATAGTATTCTGTTCATGTGTCAATCGTTGGTACTCGCTCTTCATTATGCGGAGCTCATTCTCCAACATCCGTCGCCGCTTGACAATGTCTGCTGTGCTTGAGTTGAGAATTTCCTCATCCAGTAAATCATCTTCTTCATCCTTCTTCTTCGCATCGGCATCTTTCATTTCAGCATCTCCATCTCCTCCAGGCTGCTGGCCGTCACCATCGCCCTGGTCCTTCTTCTTGTCTCTCTCCTCGCGTTCGAGATCCTCCAGATCTTCAAGGGTCGACATGGTAACAGGGGTGATGTGCGAGTATGGGAGCTGACAGGATTTGCGAAGTAAAAGAGTATTGAGGGTCTGTAATCCCGAAAAAGAGAACGGATGGGAGATTGAGATAGAAGGTAGGAGGGTTGAAGCTGTCCAGGCGATGCTCTGAGCTCCGACCAAACAACGTCAGCTGCTCTGCCTACATCACGTGATATTGATCTCTACCGGCGTCCTCGACCGCCCCCGCTGATGGCCAACTGAGGACTTCGGTCTGATTCATTATGCTTCGTTTTTCAAAAGGTTTCTGATATGTACGCCTAATAGTACTTGCTATGTTACATTTCCGACATCATATGCTTCGCGCAGAGGGGCTTCCCAAGTGTCCGATGAGAGTTGACCTTTGGTCGTCCTATAGCAAGGAAACTGTTGGGCTCTCCGCTTACAGCAGCAGAGTGGGATTACCCTTGTAGAAAGCAAGGTTACCCAGATTCTCGATAACCTTTTCTCTTCCATATTTCAGAAGTCGATAACGCGAGATGAAGTCGTCGTTGTTGACTTATGAAGTGTTAGTAAGAAAAAATTCTGTCCTCAACTCACTAAAAGGAAAGGCAGAAGTATAACATACTATATCCACCACACATCCGCCGCTTGCCAGTGAACTCGGAACGACCATGAAGCATTCTCCAGTTGTCGAAAACTAGAATTCTAATTAGCCGAGTCCCCCAAAAGGGCGTTTAAGCACTTACTGAGCGCAGTTCCGGGCTGAAGCTGTGTCCATATTTCAACGTTCGGGCGCTGGATAATATTGTTAAAATGGCGTGCTGCGTTATACCATCGGTTCTGCTCCTTCAATCCCCAGTTTCGTTTCGCTGCTCGATCATAGTTGTTCCACCGAACTTGGTATAGTCGGTTCAGATCGGGGTGAATCTTGAAGACAGGGGCCTGCTCGGCGGGTTGTATGCATACGTCCTCATTCCCACTTGAGTGGTACGGTTGCTTGGTAGCGGCGAGGACTCCGCAGTGTTTTGGATTTTCTTGTCGCATGATGGAGGCAGCCTTGAAACCGTCTACAAGCAAGCTGGCCCCGCCATGGCCTTCAGTGTGCGACAAAAGGTGGAAGAGCTGAAGTCTAGCAGGGTCAGTGAAATATGTGTTGTCTGTATGCGCGCCTAGGAATTCCGTGGTGTAGGCAGTGTCCTTGAAGGTCAAATCCGATGTAAAATCCCAGAAACCGCCTTTGATGTATTAGTAGGATATTCTTAGTGTAGAAACGTTGAAGGCGACAATAGCCTGCGGGGAGAATGTATTACCGTAATGAGTGTGTCTGATAAACGCAATCCGTTCAAGAAGTGCTTTGGTTGATTCAGGATCCACAGGGACTCCTTTCACAAAACAGAAACCCCATTTGTACTTGACTGGTGTGAGCTGCTGAGCATGTATTGAGTGAAGGAGCCACTCACAATCTCATCAAACCATCTTAACAACGAGGCGTCGTTGGACATAACTTCGGAGTACTCGACTTCAGGATAAGAGTCCTGATCAGGATTGTAGGATGAGAATTCTCTGGCGATGACGGATTAATGAAATTCGATAATATACAGAATGAAGGTGATACGAACCTGAACTTGAACGGCGCAGAGAAAGTTTTTCTCTCGGTGGTGAGGTTGGCATGGCTATTTAACCATGAATATGGATATAGTCCCCTATGCCCATCAGAGACTTAGACTGAGTTAGCCTCTTGTCCACCGGCCTAACGCTTGTAAACTCACAGAGTACTTCAACGAGGTTAGGACCGTATATGATGTCTTTAGCATTGACCGCAGGGTGTATCTAAAGCGCGAACAAGCGAAAGCGATTAGCAAGTACATAGGCGGCCAAGAGGAACCGCAAGTCATACAGAGAAAGTATCCACGGATCTTTGCTTCGTATCTGGACGGAGGCACAATGGGCACTGGCAATTTTCCCTTGAAGATGCAAAAAAGCACTGTGTGAGCGTCAATAGCGAATGCAGCGAATATTAGTCCGCTCACCTGAGGAAAAACGGTCCGCTATAACCTATCAGCAAGTGGTCTCCTCTCGCACATAAAGGCGAAAATTCATGATGTTTGACTTACAACTCCCCGTAACGATTCATATTTGACCCAAGAGGACCTAAGCGCACTGAAACAAATCTTCTCGCAGCATTCTTCGGTATTGAATCGAACTCCGCATTGGTCTTCCGGTCAGCTGTCTCTGAAACGGTTGTGGAGGTCTCATTTGTGGTCGCCGTTGAATTCTCCTTCACATCAATAAACGCTGTACCGTCTCCATCTGCCAATGTGTTTTCGTTTGCCTCTGTCGAAGATGTCTCGTTCACAGGCGCTGCTGATGGAGATTCCATTTCATCCGTCGCTGAGGTCTCGGCTGAAGGCATCGGTGAGGGCTTTTCTTCACTCTTGCCTGAAGGAGCCTGCTTCTCCTGCGCAGATGTTGTCTCGTTTTCAGGCGGAATGCTTGAGTAACGGCGGATGGTCATGGGTTGCCGATTCAGCGTCAAAGGACGGCCTGCGTTTGGCAAGCCCCGAGAGCTGACTGCCTGTATTGCCGAGTTAGTAAGCTAGAGACATAACTGATTCACGAGACTGTGATTGTTTCGAGGTTGAGAGTTACGTCGATTGCATACCAAACGCGTGTACTTCGTAGGAACTCCGGTCCTAAAATGCCTTGCGCTGACTGTCGCGTTAGTCCATGTTATGAGAAAAGGAGCAGTTCAAGAGGTATTACCAGACATGTTTCAAGGCCCGGGGTGCCCTGAGCGAGGTATAAGCGTTCATCCTTGTGGATGCTTCTGCAATGGCTACAGAGTGAGATGCTTTTTCTCCGCATCTTGATGCTTATCTGGGGCAAAGCCCGCTGTGAGATCACGTGTGTGTTATTTGGAGATAACGAGCTACAATCAGCTTTGACGACAATGCAAATAGTTGTGACATGTATGAAATTCTCTATCATTGAGGTACTACTCTACGGTAGTTTAGTTGAATGAAAACCTGGCCTAACCAGGCCACTACTACTTATATCCCCTCAGCTTGTTTGTTTGATCTACATCTCAGCCGAGGAACTTTACAAAATGGTTTAGTTCCACTCCTCATCAACTTATGATCGTATCGCCCATGGAACAAGGCATGAACGCTCCCGGTCAGATGCGTATTCCTTCAGACCTTCCTCGATTTAAGTGGGTTAACGAAAGATTAACCGAGTCAAATGAAAAAAAGAAGGATATGGATGTAAAAGTAGATGATAGGTCAAAACAGTCTAAGGAACACGTCGGAGGTGGCTGGACTGAGCGTCAACTCGGGGTATCTACTTGAAAAAATTCGAGGAGCTTCAAAAAGTCTCATGCAAAATCAGTCTCTCCGTTCGCGCCAAATAATGTGCCGTTCTCCTGCCATCCAATACAACGCCGAAAAACAAGAAAGGAAGAAAGAGACCATACAACGACCCAAAGTCCATACAAGTAACCTTTCATATATGCAATATTGCTGCCTCACAAGGCGAAGCTTTCGTGTCGTTCGACAGCATGCGATCTGTCCTCAAATAACGGTAGGGAAAAGTTTATCAAGCGAGTATCCGAAGAGATTGATGATTTAGCACCTGCGAAGAATTAGCGCTGAAGTGCGGCAGGCCGGGCTAGGAGTGACCTACATCCTGTAAAAGCAGTTGCCCTCAGCATAGCGCAACTTGTCCGTGGTCTCCAGTTTGTAAGAAATCTGAATGTCTAGATCACGAGGATTCTTGTCGTTGGGCCTGTTCTCCAAGATACCGGACACAGACTCCTCTTCTTCAACGGTGAGAACGTCGCGAAGATAGAACACAGTTTGCTTCCAGTGTGTGTACTTGGCGTGAGGGCCAGTGGAGAAGCTGATGGGCTTGTGGCAAGCAGTGAAATCAATGTCGAACCACGCGATGATGGCGTGAATGAAATCGCTGCGCTTGACGGGAAGGGAGAAAGGAACCCTGAACGACAAGTCTGCTTTGGTGACCGTGTAAAGATCGAAAGTAATAATAGAACAAGGGTCCGTGACCAGGGCCTTGAGCTCGACGGTATCGACAAGGGGCTCCGTAAGGGCAATCTCCTTCATGGGGCTGTAATCGAATCCGTAAACGTTATCCCAGACTATACGAATTAGTACTCCCTTCAAAGCCTAACGTAAGCGAGAGATCTCTCACATCCGATCTTGTCATCCTTGTACTCGCCATCCTCAATCGCAGCCAAGTACATGGTAGCCTTGTCAGGGAAGATCTTGCCGCCAGGAGCAAGGTAGCGGTCCCGAGCGTACAGAACGGTATCCAGCATGCTTTCATAGAGGAGGAAGTATCCCATCCACTCGGAGATAATAATATCCACCGCGGGAAATGGGAGCTGAACCTCCTCCATCTTTCCCTGAAGAAGAGTAATCTTGTCTGAGAGGCCGTTGACCGCGACAATCTCGCGCGCCTTCTCGATGATCGAGGACATGTCCACGCCGATTACGTGCTTGGCACCTGCCTTCGCGGCGAACCTTTTGAGTCACAACATCAGTATGTGGAGTGCTGATTTATTCGGGACATGTGAGACGTACATGCTGAGAATACCGGTGCCACAACCGACATCGAGGACAACCTTGTCCTTGAAAATGTGGCGGTTCTGATAAATGGAATCGCGGTATGACCGAGTCCGGACATCGTCTTTCTGTGAGGGGATACTATCAGCACTAATATCAATTTGATTCCATGTTGTATATGAACTTACAAGCATCTCCTCATGAATGCCTTAGCATGAATTTGTGTCAGCTTCGCATACCCTTCAACGTTTGTGGATAATAGGCAGAATTTACCATGATGATCATAACTGCGAACAAGGTCAGACACAGAAGATCATACAGATCAGGGGGAAAAAGTTAGTCGCATACCTGGTGAAGTAACGTACTTCAGCATGGTCCATGCCCACCATACGATCAGCACTGCTGGTGATCATAGCTGAAGGCTCTGCAGATTGTTGTCTCTCAACACCTTCCATCTTGAAATAGGGATGCTGTTTGGTTGGTAAAGGGGAAAATGGATGAACAAAGAATGAATCTGAGGAGAACAAAGGGGTAGAAGCCAACCAAGAGACCAAGATTTGCTTTTGTGATGGAATGAGATGAGAGAAATAAAGTAAATATTATCTCCAAACGACCCCTCAAGCTCGACTTTTTTTCCCTCTTACTTTTGCCATCAATAATAGAAATTCTCCTTCAGGGCAAACGCTAAATCCCCATTAAGATTAGTCCCGAGTTTGGTTCGCACTAGACTTTTTCCGGTAATCTCCATGTGATTTCGTTAGCCCTCAGAGATCATCTCTGATTAGGGTTGATGTACAACACCTCGGCGTTTTGTCCGAATGTTGCTGTATTATTCAGGCTCCCCTTGTCTAAGGAGCTGTGTTAAGAAAAGAAGTGTATAACTCTACCCGTCTATTTGTCTCTTAGATACCTCAGAGTTGTCAAATTCTCAAAACAAAGCTGTTATAGAATTGTCCAAAGTACGCGGGGATATCCTACCCTCCTGGTCTAGAACCCCAGTTTCTTTGTAGATACTTCCGTAGATGAACTGCCAAGACTCATCTCCGACCCCTACCTTAACGCGTCAAACTCACATGCTCTCCCCTTAAGTTCAGGCACTCCAGCTCTGCACTGTACTCCATGCACACCTAGCACCATGGTTCTGTGCTCGGACAAGAGCAAGCTTTGCTTGTACTTTCTCGCGTTTCTCATTGCTTCTCTAATAGGGAAGTCGACGGCTTCCTTGGGTGATCACCTACCTGATTTCAAAGAATGTGTCAAGGTATCATTTCCTTAAGAACAACGCCTGGAGAACTCAAAACAGCGAACTCATTGTCAAAAAGATCTGTCAGGCTGAAAATTGTCGAGATGGCAATTCTGTCATTCGTATGTCTCGCCAGTCTACTGTGTCGTCCGTGCTGATTGTTCTCTCACAGCACTCCATCTGCGCCTTCTCTTATGGACTTGTCCAGCAGAGTGCGATTACACTTGTCAACATGTAGTAACGGACCGCCGACTTGCCCGTGACCCTCCGATGTTAAATCCAGTTGTACAATTTCATGGAAAATGGCCTTTTCGCAGGATCCTCGGCATGCAGGAGCCCTTCTCTGTCCTTTTCTCCCTCCTCAATCTTCTCGCTCACTGGAATGGCATCACTCGAATCAAAGAAACAATCCCAGCATGGCATTCTCTGCGGCCATACTACCTGAATTTTGGTTACTGCGGGCTGGCGTGCTGGACATTCAGCATGTTATTCCACACAAGGGATTTCCCTCTCACAGAAAAATTAGACTATTTCGGAGCTGGTGCGAACGTGATGTACGGGCTATACCTTGCTATAATTAGGATACTGCGCCTTGACCAAGGAAAACCGCGGTACAAGCCGACTCTACGCCGTCTAACAACCACAATCTGCGTTCTTCTATACACCATGCACGTATGCTATCTCAGTTTTTGGTCATGGGATTACACCTACAACATGATTGCAAACGTCGTGGTCGGAGCCATTCAAAATATACTCTGGACGGGGTTCAGCATCGTCCGGTATCAGAAGCAAGGCAAAGTTTGGATGGCCTGGCCCGGAATGATTGTGGTGTGGATTATGTTGGCCATGAGTCTCGAGTTGCAGGACTTTCCTCCTTGGCACGGGCTTATTGATGCTCACAGCTTGTGGCATCTTGGAACAGTCATTCCCACCGCATGGTGGTATATGTAAGTGCCCGACAGATGGCCGTCCGCTGGTGAAAAGCAAATTCGACTCTAATGCACAACAGGTATTTAATCAAAGACATCCAGAATGATGTCTCAAGCCGCAGACTGAAAGCATGATCCGGTGACGGGCTCTCCTGATCGCGGCAGTTGTACTGTGGATCCCAGCACAGATGCCATATTTGCATAAGCCCGTCGTAAAATGCATAACGTTTCATGTAGAGTTTGCGGCAATGACAAATCCGAAACATATTTTTGTTTTGTTCCCCTTGCTTTCTTTCACTCCTTTGCTTCAACCGAACTTTATTTTCAAGTTATCAGTGGCCAGTAATAATCAGGTGTGATTACTCCGTAGAGCTGGAGGATGTTGCTGTGAAACCGCGCCTACCACGCTATTTCTTTGGCTCACCGCTTGAGCACTGTGGGGAGCAAGGAAGGAGGAGCTAAAGTGGCCTAAGGCTGCCAGGCCAGTCCGCTCCCCCCTCGTGTAGGTTGCGACTGACAACTTTTTAATAACCGGCTGGCCCTCTTCTTCTGTAACCCAACTTTTCTAACTACTTCTTGTCCTGCTCTATCGCATCAAGGTCCAGCGACCCCTCATCACTCTCGTTTCATCAAATTTAGGGCTTCCGACACGACTTTGGCCAGGTCCCGCGCCGCAAACAATGGCGTCTCCAGCCGTTCGCAAAGCTATCTCAGACGCGGCCTTGCAGTATGCAAAGCCAGAGGGCAAGATCTTCCAATATGGCACGGCGGGCGTATGTTGAATCTTTCCCAGCTATCTCTATGCTTGTATAAGCTGACTGGAAATCTATTGCTACAGTTCCGTATGAGAGCGTAAGTCTATTTTGTTTTCCCAGGAACAAATCAACCCCGCCTCCACCGTACCCCACGATCGCCGTGTTGCAGCTCTAATGGACAATCCGTCGCAGTGACCTCCTCAACACTGTTGTTTATGCTGTAGGCTTGCTTGCAACACTTCGCTCCAAGAAGTTGAGCGGACAATGGATTGGCGTCATGGTCACTGCGAGCCACAATCCTGCCGAGGACAACGGTGTCAAACTGGTGGACCCAATGGTGAGCTCCTATGGAACTTTCGATGGGGTTATGAAATGTGAAATTGCTGACGTATTGATATAAAATAGGGTGAAATGTTGGAAGTAGGCCTCCTCTTCGACAAAAAGATACTCTCCGGATGCTGACTCTTCGTTTCACTAGGCTGAATGGGAAGCATACGCCACAAAACTCGCGAATGCTCCGCTGGAAAACATCGGTGATGTTTACGACGAATTGGTTAAGGAGATCGATGTCAGCATGGAGAACCCTGCTCGTGTTGTTTTCGCTCGGGATACTCGTGCATCCGGTTCGCGACTCGTCGGCGTCCTCAGTGCTGCGCTCACTGCCACGGAGGCCGAGTTCATCGATATGAAGTATATGACCACTCCCCAGCTGCATTACGTCGTCCGATGCAAGAACACTCTGGGAACGCAATACGAGTATGGTGAGCCTACTGAGCAAGGATATTACGAAAAGCTTGCCGCAGCTTTCAAGAGGGTCATGAGAGGCGTCAAGGTTAAGGGCTCTTTGACTGTTGATTGTGCAAACGGTGTCGGTGGACCTAAGCTGAGGGAACTCATTAAATATCTGCCCGAGGACACTGGTCTCGACATCAAGATTGTGAACGACGATGTCATCAATCCTGACAGTCTCAACTTCGAAGTAAGCAACTTCCGTGACTCCCTTCAATTCTCGCCGTACTAACCATTGTATCAGTGCGGCGCCGATTATGTCAAGACCAAGCAGCGTGCCCCGCCATCATCCAAGGCTTCTGTTCTCGATCGATGCGCCTCTCTGGATGGTGATGCCGATCGTATTGTCTACTATTTCCTTGACGAAGGCAATGTATTTAGGCTATTGGACGGTGACCGCATTGCCACTCTTGCCGCTTCCTTCATTGGTGACCTCGCCCGCAGCGCCGGGATTGCTCAGAAGCTCAAGATCGGCGTCGTTCAGACTGCTTATGCCAACGGATCGAGCACCGAGTACATAGAGAAAGTTCTCAAACTCCCATCTGTTTGCACCAACACTGGTGTGAAACATCTCCACCATGCCGCCCTCCGGTTCGATGTTGGCGTCTACTTCGAAGCTAATGGACACGGCACTATCACTTTCTCAGAGAATGCTTTGAAGACCATTAAGAATACGGAGCCGCAGTCTCCGGCCCAGCAGCGTTCGCTAGAGTGCCTGCAAGCTCTTACTGATTTGATTAACCAAGCGGTTGGCGACGCCATCTCTGACATGCTCCTCGTCGAAGCTATTCTTGCTCACAAAGGGTGGACCCCTAAGGAATGGCTTGCCACATATACCGATCTCCCCTCACGGCTTGTGCGTGTGGAGGTTGCTGATCGATCAATCTTCAAGGCCTACGACGCCGAGCGAAAGCTCGAATCGCCCCCCGGACTCCAGGCAAAGATTGATTCTCTGCAGTCCCGCTACAACAAGGGACGAAGCTTCGCCCGTGCAAGTGGCACGGAAGATGCGGTGCGTGTCTATGCCGAGGCTGCAAGCCGATCTGAAGCCGACGATCTCGCTACTCGCGTTGCCAATGCCGTTCGGGATGCCGGCACCGTCAAAGAGATCTTGCAGGCTTCTTAAATTGCCAATCTTCATATCAAATCTAAAGTCCCTTCCGAGCATTGGTGCACTCAAAAGGCAGCCTGCAAATGCAGGTCAATGATGTCGACGGTAGTGCGGTAATGGGACCTTTTGAGGAGGAATTAGACCACGACACAATGATGGTCTAGCAACTTCTGCGTCAAGGAAAAGTCGACCACTCGGTCTAAATTTATAGAGAATATCAGGGACTGTCCTGAATGATTTATGACATGTTCTGAGTTATACCAGAAGCAGAATATACACCAGCTGTTGTACTTTACGTTTCATCTACTTATCTCCACTCGAGAATTCATTTGATAATGTAAGGAAATCATTGAAAAAATCTAGTCATCTCGTCTGGGTATTGGCATCATAATAGCAATTAGGGACAATTTTTGATTCCATACTCCCAGTTCATCCTTCTTCTTGATCCATCTCATCTCGAGAGCGTTTTCCTTTGCCGAATCTCTTGGCCTTCGTGCCTCTCTTTTCATCAAAGTTCTTCATCTCCATAATAGCCT
Organism: Aspergillus lentulus; assembly: GCF_010724455.1. Next base: position 179,017 of record NW_022983877.1, on the reverse strand, counting down.
GCCGTTGAGCCTCTCCCACACGCTCAGCCAGAACCATTACTTCTTCCTTCTCTAAATCATACTCCTTGAGCTTCTTCCCAAGTGCGCCCTCTATACGTAGCCAGATTTCGACGTCATACTGCGTCACAAAGCTAATAGCAACACCACTCTTTCCCGCACGGGCCGTACGGCCTACACGATGAACATATGTTTTTGAGTCGGTGGGCAGGTCAAAATTCAACACGACGTCGACAGAAGGAATATCTAGACCACGGGCGGCGACGTCCGTCGCGACGAGAATATCGCGGCTGCGAGAACGAAACTTCCCAAGAGCGCCTAACCGAGCGGACTGGGAGAGCTGACCATGTAGCGGAATGGCGCCGAAACCGAGCGACCGAAGGAGAAAGCTGATTCTTTGTGTTTCGTGAACAGTGCGAGTGAAGATAATTGCGGACTGACCGGCGAATTCGTTGAGGAGGTATACAAGGTAGATATCTTTGTGTTTGTGGGGAATGAAGCGATATGACTGCAGCAGTGTCGAGACGGTCTGGTACTTGTTCGACGATACAGATACACGCAGTGGGTTTGAGAGCGACGCTCGTTGCAGTGACTCGACCTTGGAACTCATGGTTGCAGAGAAAAGGAATGTGCGCCGTTCTCTGGGGAGAACTTTGAGGATTTTGTCGAGAAGGGGACCGAAGTCCATGTCAAGAAGTCTATCAGCCTCATCCATGACGAGGTATTTAAGAGTTCGTAGCGAGAAGCCCTTGGTGTTTTCCAGGTGGTCTAGCAACCGACCAGGCGTAGCGACGATGATATGAGGTTTCTTTCCAAGAGCGATTGACTGCGAGACCATGTCCATACCTCCGACGATCACAGCACATCGGACATTGATCGTAGAACCAAGACTTTCAAATGATTTTGAGATCTGAAACGCCAATTCTCGAGTAGGTGCGAGGATGAGGCTAAAGAAGGATTGTGGTTTTTCCATTAGAGCTGTGGGTGGCTTGTCAGATATCGGAATGACTGGGAAGTAGGCATCGATAGAAACCAAGACGCTCAGATGATAGTGAGGTCTGACGGGAACCATACCTTGCAATATAGGAAGAGCAAAAGCCGCTGTCTTTCCACTTCCGGTTTCTGCTAAACCGATCAAGTCACGACCTTGGAGTGCTAAAGGGATCGATTCGGCTTGAATTGGCGTAGGAGCCTTGTATCCCATCGTTTCACAAGCTTCACATAGTTGATCGATGATGCCTAGATCTTTGAAGCTCTTGGGCGCTGGCCTTGTCTCTGTGGCCGCCGCTTCATCTTGCGTCTCAGCAGTATTATCTTGTTGAGCGACGGACTCGTGAGAACTTGTTGATTCAGCGTCGCTCTCATGTTCCGGGGCCTCATGGGCGATTTTGCGCTTCTTGACGTCCGGCATTGTGGTCGGATAGTTTTCAAAGCACTAATCGATAGATTTCGTTTGATTCTGATCTGCTCTTCTATGTATCAGTAAAGAAAAATAATTTTTGGACGCCGCAAAATTGTTGATCCGAGCTCCTCCGCGGCTTTGCTCCGACAAATCTACTTTTTTCTGGACCTAAGAGAAAAGTCACGCTCTTGTCCAGACAGCAGAGGAAGCTATTGGGACTCATTTTTATTCCCAATATTCTCATATCTGGACTTCTATTACAATGGCCAAGGCACGTACGAAGAAGCGCACGCATGCGCGTGCTCAAAATGCGTCTGCTGCCGCCAAAAGCAGCATGAGCAAAACTCCGAAGTCTATGGTTATCAGAGTCGGCGCTTCACAGGTCGGTTCAAGTGTCAGCCAACTGGTCAAGGATGTCCGTTTGATGATGGAGCCAGATACAGCTGTACGATTGAAGGTAAGCGTGTCCTCGAACAGACTGGCGGTTTCTGAAGTCAGTAGCTGATGATCGGTCACTTCAGGAACGGAAATCCAATCGACTCAGAGACTACACGACAATGACGGGCCCTTTGGGTGTCACTCATCTTATGCTTTTCTCAAAATCAGCTACAGGAAATACTAATATGCGATTGGCGCTTACACCTCGCGGTCCGACCCTTCATTTCAAAGTCGAAAGCTATTCTCTGTGCAGAGACGTTGAGAAGGCATTGAAGCGCCCAAGAGGTGGTGGCCAGGATCACAAAACACCTCCTTTGCTAGTGATGAACAATTTTAACTCGCCAAATGCTACTGAGGATTCGAAAGTACCGAAACGTCTAGAGAGCCTCACAACAACTATCTTTCAGTCACTTTTCCCACCCATCAATCCTCAGGCTACACCCCTCTCTTCCATTCGCCGTGTGATGCTTCTGAATCGCGAGCTTACCGCCGGATCAGAGGAAGAGGAAGATTCCTACGTTTTGAATCTAAGACATTATGCCATCAGCACCAAAAAGACAGGCATCTCGAAGCGTATCCGACGCTTGGACCCCAAGGAAATTCGCAGTCGGGAGAAGAAAAAGTCTGCCGTCCCAAACCTGGGGAAGCTGGAAGATGCCGCCGACTATCTCCTGGACCCATCAGCTGCCGGCTATACCTCGGCGAGCGAGACGGAACTGGACACCGATGCTGAGGTCGAGATTGCAGAGAGCACCACAAAAAAGGTCTTGACAAAGAGAGAATTGCAGCGCATGAAGTCCGGCGAGAAAGCAAAGGTCCAGAAAGCCAATGCCCCAGAGGTGGAGAAACGCGCGGTCAAGCTCGTCGAACTGGGTCCACGCCTGAAACTTCGGCTAATCAAGGTCGAAGAAGGTCTCTGTGAGGGCAGAGTCATGTGGCACGACTACATCAAGAAATCGGAACAAGAGGTCAAATCTTTGGATAAGAATTGGGCCAAGAAGAAGAAGGAGAAGGACGAGAGAAAGAAGCAGCAAAGAGAGAACATTGAGAAGAAGAAACAGGAGAAGGCCAAAGCTCGAGCTGAAGGAAAAGGCGGTGAAGATGGCGAGGACGAAGAAGACTTGGATATGGATGACGAGGATGATTGGCTCAGCGATGACCTGGAAGACGATGAAGAGGGACAAGCGCAGGATAACGACGACGAAGATGAGTCCATGGAAGAATGAGGCGCAGAGACTGATTTCCGACCTTTCAAACTATGTCAGCTACTCAAGAGGCGGTTTTTCTCTCATAAAAGTCTGGAGTAAATGGTGTTTTTATGAGGTTGATATGTGTTGTGTCTTTGGTAGGACGAATTTATACCCTTTGTCGAGTGTCCTCAACAAGAATGTATAGGAAAATCAAATGCAGTGATCACCCTTCTGCTCCTGCTGCCGAAGAAACCTCAGTGTGCCGTGCAGAAAAAATGATTAAACCATAGTTTATGTTGTGCATGAGACATCGTTGGATATCTAAGTCGATATGGCCCTTGCGTCCCTTGAGCCCTTTTAGATAGACTACGAGCTTGACATACTTAAATCTACCTATCTTATGCAAACAGTGTGTGCATTTATGTATGACATGCACCGCTTTTGATTTCGTCGACTTCCCGTTCATGATCATCTGCTAGCTCTGGCATTGGTAGAGTCCTGTCATGGTGTGATCGATTCCATGCTCCCAGGTCGATACATGGAAGACATTATGAGTTCGGTCATACTGATTAGATCTAAAGTTGATCCCACTATTCAAGGCTGTCAGACCGCATTGGTTTGGTGCTTATCACCGCTTTAGCTTCTCGTCTACAATGCGAGCCACCATCTTCTCCAAGATGCTCATGTCCCCTCCAGCGGTTCCAGCAAAGTAACCCTGGACACTCTTTTCAACGTATTTGCCCACAATGTCAATCTCTACGTTGACGTAATCCCCGGGCTTCTTAGCTGCCGTCACAATCTTCTCTTGTGTGTAGGCAATAAGCATGATTTCAAAGTACCCGTCTGGCCCATCCACTACCTTGGTCACCGTCAAACTGGCTCCATCCAGTGTGACATAACCCTTCTCCACGATATACCTCATTACACTCTGATCGCGAGGCTGTAGTCGGAATACCAAAGAGTTCTGATCCGGAGTGACGGAGAGAATTTTGGCGACAGTGTCGACATGACCCTGTACGAAGTGACCGCCCATCCGCGTCTCTGCCAGAACGGCCCGCTCAAGATTTACCCGGGAGCCCTTTTCCAATGATCCCAGGTTTGTCCGCCGAAGCGTCTCGGGGGCGACGCCGACCTTGAACCAGGTCTTATCGAATGCGGTTACTGTCAGGCAGGTTCCTTTTGATAGATTAGTTTATTAAGTCTCCATTGTCGAGGGAACCGAAGTTCTTTAATGCGCTTGCTTCTGAGACGAATGACAGAAAGACAACGAATATCTCAACAGCTTTGCTATTGCTTGCTGTTGTTAAGTATCAAGGACAAGTGAAGTGCATACCATTTACACTAATACTGTCGCCAAGGTGGGCATCTTTGAGGATCTCTTCGCAATCAGAAATGGTCAGTGATGTTCCCCCGCCCCCACTTGACGATGTGTCGAGGGGCTCCAGAGACGTAACCGCTAGAAGTTGCAACAGACCCAATTAGTCTCGTGTGATACAATATTTCGAATATGAAAAGTACTCACTCCCAATGTACTCAACGAGACCCGTGAACATATTTTTAAGTAGAGGAGATGCTCAAGATCCGATTATCGTGATATTATGGGTCTGGTAGGTGAGGGCAGGAGATGCCGAAACAGCTAACTAGCTGACCTCGGCTTGGTCTGTCGTCGGCCATCGGCGAAATCCCCGGATCAACATAAAGAGCGGCTTCGGCCTTCAAGAGATCGAGGTCACATCTGCATCGCCTGCCTTACGGAGGGCTCTCAGTAATTGTGTTACTTTGCAATTGATAGCCATTGAGTGCTATTATACATTCACAGTGGCTAAGCCTTGAAAGATGAATGCCGCATGGATGTTACAACGAGTTGTGGCTCGTCGGCCATCGCTCTACTCGTCGAGAACTATTATTCTCAGGTGCACACCGCAAGGGCGCCGTTTCTCAGCAATCCCTACAAGCGATGACACTCTTCCTCTTAAAGGCATCCGAGTGCTTGACATGACGAGAGTATTGGCTGGAGTGGGTTCCCTCTTTATTCTCTCCGGTCGACAGTAGAGTCCATACTGATTCTTACCGTGCGCCGAAGCCATACTGTACACAAATTTTGGGAGATCTGGGGTACGTTGAAAGCTAATTAATTAATGGTTATGGCAATCAACTGCTAACGTCGCCTTTTGGAGCCAGAGCAGATATTATCAAAGTGGAGCATCCCGTGCGCGGTGACGATACTCGTGCTTGGGGACCACCATACGCAAAGTATACCGATGGGTCTCACGAAGGCCCTGGGGAAAGTGCCTATTTTCTCGCTGTATGTGACATACCAGAATAAACGATGAGTGTCCAACTTACGTGTGCGCCAGGTGAACCGCAACAAAAGATCCATTGGCCTTTCCTTTGCTCACAAGTCCGGAGTTGAGATTTTACACAAGCTGGCCAAGGAATGCGACATCCTAGTCGAGAACTACCTTCCAGGCACCCTGAAGAAATATGGTCTCGATTACGAGACGCTACGATCTATCAATCCCAAATTGATCTATGCAAGTATCACAGGGTACGGCCAAACAGGGCCATACAGCAACCGAGCTGGGTACGATGTCATGGTCGAAGCAGAGATGGGACTCATGCACATCACTGGAAGCAGAGACGGCGACCCAGTCAAGGTCGGCGTAGCTGTTACGGATTTGACAACGGGGTTGTATACATCCAATGCCATCATGGCTGCCTTGCTTGCGCGCATGAGGACCGGACAAGGACAACATATTGACGCTTGTTTGAGCGACTGTCAAGTTGCGACCTTAGCAAATATCGCGAGCTCGGCTCTGATCAGTGGTGAGAAGGACTCGGGTAGATGGGGAACTGCACACCGTAAGTCCTCGGACATGGTAGATTACCGGCAGTTGGTGAGCTCTCAATCGCTAACAGGCAGTATCAAGCATCAATTGTACCCTACCGAAGTTACCAGACCCTTGATGGAGATATCCTTTTTGGTGGCGGAAATGACAGGCTATTCGGCGTCTTATGCGACCGACTAGGGTTCCCCGAATGGAAGACGGATCCTCGCTTTATCACCAACCGCGACCGAGTAAAGCATCGGGAAGAGCTTGATGGCCTGATTGAGAAGAGAGTTAAGCAGAAAACCACGCAGGAATGGCTCGAGATCCTGGAAGGCAGCGGGATGCCATATGCCGCGATCAACGACATCCAAGGGACACTCAACCATTCTCATGGTAAGTCATCCGACGACGTCTAACGACCAGGTGATGCAATTCACTGACATGGAATCGTCCGCGTAGTGCAAGCCCGAGGAATGGTTACAGAAGTTGATCATCCAGCTTGTGGTCCCATCAAATTAGTTAACACACCGATAAAGTATTCGCATGCAACCCCTGGAGTCCGAAGACCGCCTCCGACTCTTGGCCAACACACCGACGAAATCCTCGAAGAACTCCTCAGTTATGATAAAGCCAATATTGAGCTCCTCAAAAAAGAGGGCATTGTATCATAACACGTGTCGAGTCGTTCAAACATAGAAGTGAATGGGATCTGGCAGACCCAATATTGGCTTGATGCTGTGCGGATCGGAGGTTGATGGTGATATCCCTCAGGGAGCGAATCCTTTTATGACTGCGGACGAAGCACGACGGCGGCCGTAAGGATCCATGGACGTACCTAGCTTTTAGACATATTCGGTAGGAACGATGAAATGAATGTATAACAGCAAGGCTTCAATGGATTATCGTCAAGGTTGATAACTCGAGAACAAAGTTGCGTGTTGGAATTCCTCAACTGCGCGGGGAGGAATCCATACAATCACGTGAGACTATATAAATCTCTGGATCCGTTCAACCTGCCATATCCTTTGCTACTCGGTGACAGCAATTAATCAAAGTTGAAGAGATTGACAAGCACATTTATACCCCGTGCAGCATTGCTTATTCAGTCCATATTCGGGGAATGTCACGGCAAAATGGGGCTACTTCTTCCCTGGCATCTACTTTAGAGACCACCCACGGAACACCGAGCACCACTTCAAGCCCCCATCCATCAGTTTCGACAGTTGAAGGGAATACAGCCAATAGCACTCCTCCTTCCTCGATCGATTTATCATCGAAAACGAGCTGTTCAACAGGTACGGTTCGGGGGAAAGTGCAAATACCGAAACTTTCGGCGGCCACTACAGAGCTCCTTGCACGGATCGCTGGTAACATAAGAGGAGACCAGCAGAACAATGATAGCTTCACTACCCGTTGGGGCACTTCGACCTTTGATCCAAGCTTGAACAGTTTGAATTTGCAAAGGTCAAACACGATGAAGGCCTCTTCCACAATCATAGAGCTGCCCACGGCGCCGTTCGCTTATACGAACAATACATTGGCACCTACAGCAGTTTCCAACCAAGCCCCTATAACCTCTGAGGACAGCTCCTCGAGGCCAAAGAAGCCCGTTACTATTGCTCCCAAGCCAAGTGTAACAGTATCAGCTGGCCCATCGGCGACATTGGCGCCGTCTCAAATACAATCAACATTCCCATCACAGCCTGCGGGTCTTATCTCTAAGGCTCCTGTGGTCCCATCAGCGCCGTGTCAAATACAACCAACATTCCAATCACAGCCTACGGGTCTTATCTCTAAGGCTCCTCTGGTATCATTAGCCCCTAAGGCTACAAAAGTCCCAGGCGGCAACCCACAAAAGGCAACCCCCGGACCACGCTCACGCAAAAATGCTTCAAATGGTTCCAGGAAATCGAGAAAACGAAGACGCGGTGGTGATAGTGACGGCGAAGACATCATACGGGCTGGTGACTCCAGTTCGGATGAATCCGACGTCGCCCCTACCGCCACTCAAACAAAGTCCGGCCGACAAGTGAACCGACCGTCATTATATGTGCCTCCAGCTTCATCTCCAGCCGTTACCAAGGCGAACGGCACTTCCTCCCATGGCTCAGAGACTACAGGTGCGCGAAGACACAAGCGCGTTTTTCGCAAGACGAAGGAGGCGTATGTCAACTGTATGCATTGCCAAAGAGGTCATAGCCCGCAGAGTAATGCTATTGTATTCTGCGACGGGTGTAATCGAGCATGGCATCAACTCTGTCATGATCCTCCGATCGATTCTGATGTTGTGAACGTGGTGGAGAAGGAATGGCACTGCCGGGAATGCAAGCCTGTGCAAATTTCCATTGTCCAGCCAACAGTTGTCAGGAGCAATCCTGGTTTACAAGCTCAAGCATTGCGTCATCCACTACAACACCATGTGCCTTGTCCCAAGATCGAAGTAGGAGGCGAGCGCTTTTCAGCGGAGGAGCGGCGGGGCTATCTGTCGAGCCTCTCCCACGCAAGTCTCGTCGAGCTTCTTGTCACTATATCTGACCGGAATCCCTCCTTGTCGATGTTCCCAAGCAACTTAAAGGAGCTGCAGTCGTCGAAATTCTTCTTCACCTCAAATACATCAGCCGGCCCAGTCTCGGCTGCAACTTCCACCCAGAAACTTACAACAACCGAAACACCAGTCTCTCACACGGAGAAAGACACAGCTTCTGAGAAGCCGAGTACCGAGAATATTGAGAAACCATTGCCATCAGCTTCTTCTTCACGGAAGAGACACCGGTACGAGTCAGATGAAGAGTCAGAATACGAGTTTCAGGAGCATCGACTGTACCCACGCGCTGGGAACGGGTTTCGTCTCTCGCTTAACGTCAACGATATCGACATCATGCGTGAAGACCCAGCTTGTCCCACTTTCAGCTATGCATTGCATGGGCCAGCCAAAGCTCGCGCCGAGGCCAATGAAACCGCACCCGTATGGGGGGCTGCGTGAGGGTACTGACTCGATTTATCTTGAGACCTTGCTCTTCTATATTACTTATTTTGATTTATGTCTCATCAGGATCTTGCCGCATGATGTGACTTTTGAAACGCTAGCGGACACGGAGTTGTGCAGGTTATCTTTAGGCATGATGTACTGGATTGGAAACATTCATGAGGGGCGTTATTCAGCTACTATCTGTATTTCAGTCGTCATTACAGTCGTCAGGCAAACAATGGCTCGAGCGTCTTACTCGCTTTCTTCAATACGTCAAGCGTCGCCATCCTTAAAAGCATAGCGTTCTGTCCCCGGATACATAGGATGTGATGGCAGTTTCAGACGGCCATTGGAAATGATATGCCTGCTCGCCCTTGCTGGCGGATCCCACACAACCTCTGCTACACTTTTTCTTGGCCTTAATACGTTGCAACCTGTGTCGTCCACATTGTGGAGCAAGAGTAGATCAGGTTGATCTCCTTCCTTGGGCATCAAAACCGATCCGCCCCGGCTGCGCAGTAATCCGATTGCAGCACGGGCACGCGTGGATACACACTCGTACAACAATTCTGCATCCTTCTGCGTTCCAGCCTGGTAGATTCCCACGCCTAGACAAGCAAGGGACAGAGGGTCTGCAGAGCCCCAGGGTGTGAACGCGTTTCCGACATTATTGACTCCGATAATAGCATCTAGACCATGCTCCCGTATCATCTTAAGGACATGCAGGGTGCCTCTTAGCCGATTGTGAGGAGTATTGGCTGCGGGATACGGCGAGGCCATGTACATGTCGCTGGTTGGTAGACCGACGAAACTCACAGGAAGGTCATTGTTATGAATATCTTTGGCCAAATCTGACCATTCTTCATCAGTGAAGAGAGTCAGGCGGGTGCAATGCCCCAACATGACACGTCTGCTACTTGACTGGCTCGTCCAGTTATTGCGCTGAAGTGCTTGCAGAACATACCACACTAGAGCTTCCTTGCTGCTATCTAGGCTGTAGTCTAGATGGAAGTCGACATGCTTGTCCAGCTTGAGGGCGGTTTCGATCGCCCAGTCAATGTTTCGTCTCGCTGCGTCTGTACTCGACTCGACGTAGGGTGTCGTACCGATGACATCTATCTGTGGATAGCGCTGGATGGCCTCATCGATCAAATCGCGATTTTCATCGCCATGCTCGGTCGAAAAGATGGGATCCTGAGCGAAGCAGGCGATCTGAACGTCGCAGCATTTTTTCCATTGGTCTTTGAGTTGGAGACCAGCTTCCAGACAAGTCAGTTTGACCGTGTGATCAACCTCCACGAACGCCCTCATTGCTGTAACGCCAGCAGAAACTGACTCCGCAAGAAGCCATTCGCCTCTTTTCAGGAGATCGGCCTGGTTGAACTGTTTCTTGGCCTGGGTGGTGAAAGACAGCGCTTCTTGGAAGGAGCCTTCCGCTGGAAAAAGATTTGCATATTCGCGAGCGCTGTGAACATAGGCCTTATCAAGGTGGACGTGAGGATGGGTCAATGCTGGAAGGGCCAGGGGAGAGGTGTTGTCGTCTGGTAATGAGTTGCAGCTGCGGTGGGGGGTGATTGCGGAGATTGTGCCTTCTGCAGACTTTTCGGGATATTTGATGGTAATATCCCATTCTGTGTCATTGGCGTCTGCTAGCCTTACACCTTCGATCTGTGTGATTTGGGTTGTTAGTGAAGGAGGCATAATGCCGGAATTCGAGAGGTAGTCGATTGGTAAGAGGAGATATATACAAGAAGACCGGCGATAGTGGTCGAGAACATACGACAACGCTCAGTGCTAGAATATGATAGTGAGGCCTACTCTAGAAGAACCTATTCCAGACTAAGTAGAGAGGAACACTTCGTATTAGTATTCCTGTGACATCCTTATGAAATATGTTATCATCCATTTAAAGCTAGGAGGAGGAAGCCGAGTGATAGCCTATCACCCCACATCTCCGTATGTCATTTTTACCCAAATCCCTACCATTCATACTGCATTTGTTCGGCTTATTGATACAACAATGAATGATATCTGTGTATGACGACTCCTGAACCCCTGCATATATTGAACCGAATCTGCGGCCGCATCTGGAACAATTCCGCCATTTCGTGCTCGCCTGCTATGACGGAGTACACCGCATAACAACAGAAATCACATGTCTCCGGAGTTCTACAGTTCGATACTGCATTCGATCGTGCTACAATTCCCAAGAAAAGTAATACTGATGTCAAAGATATAATCAATGATAATGTCAGAAAGGTAACCGACCTAGGTCCATCACACATAATGTCCACCACATCACCCTCGCCCATCTCGCTGTCACCCGATAAAGGATGGCTTGAACACCTCACCTTCGACCTTGTCCTGACAGTCCTCAACCGCACACTTTTCCACCCATTCGTCGCCTGGGTCGGGGTGCTCAGCCTCCGAGCCCAGGTCACTCCTTACACCCATATCTCGTTCATGATCGCGACGAGCTATGCGGCCTTCCTCACGATCTTGGCTCTTGCCCGTGCGATGAACCAGAGACTGGGGCATGGGCTTCCCCGACCCGTTGACTTGAGCGAAGAGGTCGTTGTTGTAACTGGCGGTGCGAGTGGCCTTGGCTTACTGATTGCGAGGATATATGGGTTACGTGGAGTTAGTGTGGCCGTCTTGGACATCAAGGCTGAGAGCGATATCGAGGGCTGGAAAGAAGTGACGGGAGTGGACTACTATCAGTGCGATATTTCTGATCGAGAAGCGGTCGAGAAGACGGTACGGAGAATTACAGAAGAGGTATGCAATTGATATGCGAGAGATGGTATGATCCTTTATAGAATGATGCTAATCTTCCTCAGCTGGGTACACCGACTGTGCTTATCAACTGCGCGGCGGCAGGAATTAACGGTCAACCACTCCTGACTCTATCTGCAGAGGCATTTGAGAAAACAATCCGGACCAATTTACTGGCAGTCTTTCACACTTGCCAAGTATTCCTTCCCGGAATGTTATCTGCCGAGAATGGAGGTACCATCGTCAATATTAGCTCCGTCCTGGGCCAGCTGTCTGCTGCCGGCTTGTCAGACTACTCTGCGAGCAAGGCAGGTCTTAGCGCCCTTCATCGGACGTTGGAAGCTGAGCTTCGTGTGTCGAGAAATGACGGGATAGTGAAAATGCTGCTGGTGGAGACAGGGCAGATATCAACGCCTCTGTTCAAATCGATTAAGACGCCAAACAAGTTCTTTGCGCCAGTTCTTGAACCAGTCCATGTCGCTCAGAAAATCATTACCGCAATAGACGAAGGACGGGGTGGCCTAATCAGGTTGCCTGCGTTCGCCGTTTTCATCGACTGGTATGCCGTACTGCCTACCAGCATACAGCGAATTGCCCGTTACCTGAGCGGTATCGACCGTGCTGCTTTACAAGGGTCATCTGCAGCAGATCGGTCAAAACATGGCGTGTTGTCGAGTCAGATATCACCAGATGAACTGAAAGTCAAGAAGGGCGATTGATGATACAATGCCATGAGCAAGACGACGACCACAAGAAGGTTGCGTGATATGCTGTGAAACTCGTATAGACTCCTTTAGTTACCGTCGATTGTCGTCGAACAAAAATGCCTTGAAAGACAAATTCTGGCAAGTTGACACTCTCGGAATTCGGCAATCAAGAGTGGTCCTCACACTTGCAGAGCTTATTGCTCATTTGCCAAGATCATCTTCTCACGCTCGCTCCGTCTCGGAGGCAGAGCACCCTTCTTAGCATGCTTGCGAACATTCTCCTCACGTCTCTTAATAGCAGCAAGTTCTTCTCTCTTGATCTCTGCCGCCTTCTTGACGGTCCTTGGCACGTGACGCTGGCGCTTGATCCTTCGGATTTCAGGCATATGCGAGTACCTGGTAATTAGAGCCTGGTCATATTCTAACTTCTGTCTCTGGCGGGCACTCTTGATGCCGCTACGGTCGGAGGCGTTCGCACGCCAGAGTCGAATGTTGCCGTCGTCTGACCCGGAAAGGATGTACTTGTTGTCGGGCGTGAACTTTGCAGAGAAGACACTGTACGAACAAATGAGCAATGGAAGCAAAATAAAACAGATGCTTGCGAAATACATACCGTTGCATTCTCTTGGTATGGTAAATGTCGCGAGAATGCCCATGAGCTCGGCTCCACAAGCGCACCGTTTTATCATATGAAGCTGTCACGAGTTCCTCGCCAGTCGGGCTGAACTCGACATCCATGACCGCAGCCACGTGATCCTTGAGCACATTCAAAGCACGATCCATTTTCCTCATATCGAAAATGTAAGCATTATGATCTTCGTTGGCAACCGCGAAGTTGAATGCCTCCATCGGGTTCCAGGATATGGCGTTCGATGCCAAACGTAGGACAAGTTTGTGAACAGGCAACGAAGTACGAAGATCATACATGATAACGGATCGATCAATGGCTGTTGATCCAATGATGGATGTTTCTGTCTGATTGAAGGCAAGCGAGGTGATAGTATCCACGCTAGTGGGCCAATGAAGGACCTGGGAAGGTGTCGATGACGGCCGCGACAAATCGTAGATAGAAATCTGAGAAGACGACGCAGCGAAGTATGGCAGGTTCCGGTGATGCGAGACCCCAGTAAAAGCGCTTTGGCCTAGATATGTTCCCAATGGTGGTGCTTCAGGTGAAGAGTTGTATGGGTCCCACAGTTTGATGGTCTTGTCGCTTGCGCACGACAGCAGCTTCCGTTCGGGAGTCCAGCACAATCCCTTGACAATGTTTTCATGTGCCTGAGTGTTCCACACTTCACCTTGTGTTGTCAAATCCCAAACCTTCACGACACCGTCGCCACTGCCACTCGCAAACCGTTGTAGTGATCCTGGATCTTTGGCCATTGTATAAACACCATCCACATGACCGTCGCCCATCTGGCCCACAAATGGCGCGGCAAACAGTCGCTCTAGCTTGACAGCATTTAATGCACGGGTGTATTCACGAGCTCGTTCGAATGGATGCTGTGTTGGATCCAGATTTCGGGGCTGTCGAACAACAGCAGACCCTGGCGCCTGCTGGGACGCCACGGAGCGAGAAATTGCCTTGATTTTCTGCGCAGATGTATTAGAGACATTTAAAAGGACAATATATTTTGACCCTGGTGCTTACCATGATGCTTTTCGACCACCGGCTATTAGATCATGAAAATGAAGAATGTGGTAGTTGATGCTTTGGCGGGCGGCCATTGAAATTTCCTAATGCTTTTTTTTCTGCTGGTTGTTTTTCGGGTGATTCGTTAAGCCGCGGGCGGTGAGAGCAGCCCAAGCTGCTGGCCAGCTCCAAGTGTGACGATAGCCAGTGAACCACCCATCAATAACAGATATCAATACATCCTCAATCCCGTCCCAATCGGGTTCTCATCGGACTTTTTACTATTCTAAGGCTATTGAAGCTGTTATTAGTGCTGAAATATTTCTTTCGGACGTTCACCACCTAGACTCCCTCTACTACATCCCTGATAACCAGTTCGATGATGGCGCCTTCGTCGACAACAGCGGCGCGGATAGAGGAAGCTCGGGCTCTCGCGAAGAAAGATGCTTCCAAAGCTGAGAGTCTTTACAAGGACATCCTCTCTCAAGGTCCAGGTTCGACTGAGACCTCGTCGAGAGACTATGAAAATGCTCTGATTGGACTGGGAGAGTTGTACCGGGATGAGAAGAAGCCACAGGAAATTGCAGAGCTCATCAAAACCAGTCGTGATACCTTCTCATCATTTGCCAAAGCAAAGACTGCGAAGCTCGGTGAGTCGATGGCCACGGTGATAGCTGGGTCAATACTCAAAGTAGCTGACCCGTCATCCTAGTCCGCCAGCTGCTTGACCTGTTCAGTGAGATTCCGAATACCCTCGACATCCAAGTCGCCGTCATCAAATCCTGCATCGACTGGGCCGTCTCAGAACGACGGTCCTTCCTCCGACAGAACCTCGAAACCCGGCTGGTGGCTATATACATGCAGAAGCAATCTTACTATGATGCCCTTACCCTCATTAATTCACTCTTGCGTGAGCTGAAGCGCATGGATGACAAACTCATGTTGGTTGAGGTGCAGCTGTTAGAGTCAAGGGTGTATCATGCGCTCGGTAACCAAGCCAAGGCACGCGCCGCCTTGACCGCTGCTCGTACATCTGCCGCTTCGGTTTACACACCTCCGCATCTTCAGGCTGGGCTGGACATGCAAAGTGGAATGCTACATGCAGAGGACAAAGACTTCACTACGGCATTTTCCTACTTCATTGAGGCCCTCGAGGGATACAGCTCGCTTGATGAGAGTGACTTGGCAACGGCTGCTCTTCAGTACATGCTGTTGTGTAAAATTATGCTGAACCTGGTGGATGATGTCACCAATTTGCTGGGTTCTAAGCAAGCGCAAAAGTACGCCAGCCCACGGCTTGAGGCCATGAAGGCCGTGGCTCGTGCTCATGCCAATCGCTCTCTCGAAGAATACGAGAAGGCTCTTTCAGACTACAGATACGAACTTGGAAGTGATGTTTTCATCCGTAACCATCTCCGGAGATTGTACGACGCCATGCTGGAACAGAATCTGATCAAGGTCATTGAGCCCTTTAGCCGGGTTGAGCTAGACCACATTGCGAAGATGGTTGGCCTGGACACCCAACAGGTGGAGAGGAAGCTTTCCCAGATGATCCTGGACAAGGTAATCGTCGGAGTCTTGGATCAAGGTGCTGGCTGCCTGATTGTCTACGACGAGACGGAGCGTGACCAGGCGTACGATGCAGCTCTGGAAACAATTGAGAAGCTTAGCAATGTGGTGGAGGGACTGTACACTAACCAGGCATCACTGCTGGAGTGATCGTCCTGATCTTTACTTCTTAATGTGATCTCTGGGAAATGATAGCATTGAAGCATGATTTTGGGATAGATGACCCCTGCTTGGAGGGTCTTTCTGTAGTTGCGCTTGTAGTATTTAGACCTGATTGGATATGGCCAATGGCCATTTTCAGCTTCTTCTCCAACGATTGTAGCCGCATCCAGGTAAGAAGTATTGATATAGCGCTGCTCGCGCTGGAGGGATAATTACGTTACCTACTTGCCTACGGAACTGACCAAAAAGGGTATAGCGCGATCGCGGCAAAAGGATCGCGACTTTCGCATCGGAGACAGTACCACCAAAGGCATCCATGCCCATCCAGATATCCTTCCATTCATTTCAAAACAACTGCGTTCGAAGTGCGCTATCTGCATTTGGTATCGCCCTTTCGATATACCAATGAATATGCAGCCCAACTATGCCCGTGGCTTCCCGCAAGCCGCCCAACGGTCTCCTGCCACGCCTCGTCGCGGGCCCCCAGCACCAGGTAGGTTTGCCCCATCTCCCTTGATTCCGGCAAACCTTAAATCAAGACTGTCTCCTAACACGGTTTGATTCAAGTAGGTCCTGCTATGCCTGTACCGATACCACAGCACGCAGTTCCGCCTCAGTACATCCCTCCTCAGCGCAACATGCCGCATCCTAACGACGCCGTTCAGCGTCGCAGTCGGAAGCCCACCGACAAGAATATCCCAGATGGCATCGAGGACGTGATCATCGGGGAAGGAGTACAACAATACAAGAGCCTTCGTGATCTAGAGAAGCGATTGGATGCCTCCATTGTGCGTAAGAGGCTGGATATTCAGGATTCGATCAGCAAGACCGTCAAGAAATATCGGACAATGCGCATTTGGATTTCCAATACTGTGGAAAATCAGCCATGGCAGACCGGTGCAGACCAGAACGGAGCAGCCCCAGGAAGCAATCCTGGCTCCGGTCGCTATAAAGTGAGAATCGAGGGACGGCTTCTGGATGATGACACCGACCCTACTGCGCCCGATGACAGCGAAGACGAAGGCGAGAACGCCGAGGAGAACGGAGATGCTATGGAGCACGATGGACAAGATGCGGAGAAGGCGAAGAAACCTGCTCCTAAACGACCAAAGCAGCGGTTTTCGCAGTTCTTCAAGTCGATCACTATTGATTTTGACAAGTCTCCGTCTTCGAATCCGGAGGAGACCAAGACTATTAGCTGGACGAAGCCGCAGCTACCGGCAAATGCTGTCACTCTTCCCCCAACCGCGGATTTTGATTCCCTGCAGTTCTCTCGTGCGTCTCAGGAGAATCTAAACGTCACCATCAGTTTAGTCAGAGACGAGGCCCCTGAACGATACAAGTTAAGCAAGGAGCTGGCCGAGGTGCTTGATGTTGAAGAAGAAACTCGAAGCGGTATCGTCCTAGGTATCTGGGACTACATTCGAGCGATGGGACTTCAAGAGGATGAGGAAAAGCGACTAGTACGATGTGATCATCGCTTACGAGCGGTATGTCTTATACTTCAACAATTCCGAAGAGAAATTATGCTAATTGACTCTATAGATCTTCGGACGAGACCAGATGTTTTTCCCTCAGATTCCCGAAAGCATCGGGCCACACACTAGCCCACTTGACCCGATCAAGCTTCCTTACACGGTTCGCGTCGACGAGGATTTCCACAAGGACCCTACGCCAACGGTCTACGACATTCAGGTCGCAGTGGAGGACCCTCTGCGCGCCAAAATGCTTGCCCTGACCCAGAACCCGCAATATACAGCGGGATTGCGCCAAATTGCTGCTCTTGATGATCAGCTGGCGCTTATTGTCCAAGCTCTAACACATTCGAGAGCCAAGCACTCCTTCTACACCGCTCTAAGTAAAGACCCTGCCACCTTCTTGCGGCGCTGGGTCAACTCTCAGCGCAGAGATTTGGAAACCATCCTTGGCGAGGCAATCCGCGGCGGCGGCGAGGATGGCAGCGGGCCGGAATTCAGGAGAGGAGGGGCCGAGAGTGTTTGGGATACGCAGGTGGCCAGGGAGGCTGTGCGATACATGCTTGCCAAACCGGAGGCAGCAGCAGCACGATAGGTTAGGGTGTTATTCGTTCCTATTATCCCTTGCCTGTCGAAGGAGGCGCGTTCTTGGTGTTTGGTCGGGATGGTTTCTTTTCTCGAGTTCTTCTATTTGTGATTATGCCTATTCATAGAACTAATGGTTCAGACTGTCTTCGGATTGTGTAAGGTTAATAAAGGGGATCAAATCAAGCACATCGAGTGTCATGAGCTGAATAACTAAGACGGTGCAAAAATACGCTGATCAATGCGGCTAAAGTGATTTGAATATAACAATTTATTAATCTCATACCAAATCGAGATACCTCCCGCTGCATTGAGCAATGCAAACTTTAAACAAGGAAAGCCAACAGACAGTAAACAGTTAACCCAATTACTAGCAATGACGACTCACGATCCTCGGCAGAAATGCCCCCTCTGGGCTATCTACAAGTCAAAAAGATTAGGAGCGGGCTGCGGTGGGCACGTTAGGACTCCTCTTCCGCAACTCCTCGCTCGGTCCTACATCGACGGCAGAAGCAATCTTCTCGCTAGCCAAATCGCCAGTGGTGAAAGCTCCCTCCTCCTGTTCCAGCTTGGTAGCAGCCTCAATAACGACATCCTGCTTGAGCTCCTCTTCCTTCGTCTTACCCGCCGGCGCAGGCGCGCGGAAGCGTTTGACAACCGCATCAATCATCTTGGTGAACCAGTAGTAGTTGAGCCCATTGAGGACGAGATTTGAGACAACGTACGTCGCAACCAGCCAGGTCGGCACACCGCCGGCGGTGTATTTGGAGAACTTGGAGATCTCTGCCTGAGCCCTCGCACAGGCTTCATTGACGCACATGGACCCATCCCTGATCTGGAAAACGTCCGCAGTGATGTCGACAGGGTTAAGCGCGGCGGAATCTGATGCGGACCAGGTCTGCTTAAGGGCATACCACATGTCCTTGTACACCGTGACCGATTGCCATGTGCCCCATATGAGACGGCAGCAGAAGAACACGATGAGCAGGAGCATGCCGTTATACCATTGCAGTTTGCTACCGGTCATGTTGACTTTATCCAAGAACCAGTGGATGTTGAGGAAGGGGCTGGAAAGCTCGTAAAGGATAAAGACCGGAGAGTAGAAGTGGAGAAAGGGCCTCTGCAGTGTATTAGTTTCCCATTACGGCTTCGAAACCAGCCCCTATAAGGAAGCGTTCAAGATGCGGGCAAGGAAAGAAATAACGAGACACTCACAAAGCCAAGACTGAAAACCCACAGGGCACTGACAGCATGGAAAAGCATTCCGATGCCAAAAATCTTCATATAGACAGTACTCACGTACAGATCATAGATGAAGTAGCCCGCCGCCAGTGCCGATATGAACGCGCAAGCCCCCGAGTATCCATAAACCCGCTCCGCGGTACTCATCGACTTTCGCTCATTGTCTGTAAACATCACCCATAGAGCTACCGCATTGATCAAAACGCTTTGTATCAAGGACACAACATGGACATCCCAGTTGAGCTTGGTTCGCTTATTGAGGTTCGGGTAATGGCGAGGGAATAGCCGCGGAGACAACCACGGCGATAGGTATGAATGGATGAACTGGTAGAAGGCGAAGGCGGCGATGATCTCATGGACATGGTCGGTTACGGCCGGGATGTTAAGGTATACGGCCCACGGTTCTACCAAGTCTCGAAGCCACCTTGGAGGCGGTGGAATAGGGTCTATCATGCCGACCTATAGACCCCAGTTGGGGAGTTTTTGCTGTCTGCCTGCCGACTCAGACCAGCTGATGAGGACTCGCTAAATCCAATCCCTATCAGGGGAACTAAAACTGAGCTGGCGATACAGGTCCTGAGTGAAGAAGGAAAGGAGATTCTAAATAAGAAGTAGATGTTGGTCAGGCCAACTCGAGATCAGCCATGATGTAGGAGAAGCAGCAGCAGTGGGCAAAGCTGAGGGGATGGCATAATTATTATGTAGGCAAAGCCATACAACCAGCGCCTCGGTTGGTCGCGTGCCTTGTGGTGCCTGATTCGTCAGGCTGTTCATAGTTGGGGCAGAAGTGTTGGGAATGCTGACTCATCGTAAGGAGCATCAGTTGGTACATCAGGTGACCATGTTGGTCAGGGACTGCCTGAGGCACCAAAGGCTCCATGGGCTCTTTTAAATGTTACTACAGTAATGCTAACATTTGCGGCTTGTAGAAGGAAATTGACGTGGCTTAAAGTAAGGTATTTTAGTTCATTGAACCAGTCGTCATAACTATTTACTGAGGGTAAACATGCATCTGTCATCTCTCTTCTCGTACAGGGTCTTGTAGATATTGAATAGACATCAGTAATGTCTAACAAAGGAAAGGACAAAAGAAAAGCAAAGGAACGACTACATCAAAAGCGACTCCAAGTTGCAGTGTCCAAAGAGTTAGGTCATCTAGCAAACATAAGCGCTCTTCCCCCCACGTAAGACACGCTGGTGAGTAAACTCTTTCACCGAGACAAGGCAGCCAGTGTCGCGGGACTGGTCAAGTGAGCAGCCAGTTAACCCGCTGCGCTTGCAATCTCAGCACCGAGTCCACTGTCACTGTGCTGTCCATAGAGTATCATTTTTGTTGACTCGAGATCCTCCTCGTCTTCGTCCGGCTCTCCTTCCAGCTGATCATCCGCCGACTCATTCCCCTTGGTCGTCTGACCATCGTCCTCCTCCTGGTCCGCCGTTCCTTGCTCCTCCTCTTGTTGTTCACCATCTTTGGGGTCTTCCACAATGGACCGTGGGGCTGCAGCGGACATGTTCGTGGAACTGGCCGCGCTCACTCGACGATCGGTGGAGACGACACTCTCAGTTCCGTACATCATGCTGTCCGTGTATGTTCCAGTGTAACTGGTCCTACGTTCAGTACCAGCATCACTTTCTTCTCCGCTCTGATTCTCGTCTTCCTCTGGGAAACTCTCGTTCTCCTTGTTAGCTACCGAGCTTCGACCGCCCCATGAGGCTTTTCGCAAGGAGTAGTTGGACTTCACGGAATGACTCCGCTTCAGATTTGTAAAGCCACAGCCCGAGCTCGCATATCGATCAGGTACGCCGCGATTGCCAGTGACATTGCTCAAGCTGAGTATCCTTCGCTCCTTGTTTGTATTGGATGGAGTGTTCGACCCCAACTGAGGTGAAGCCGATGTTCGCTTTTTCAATGCAATGCCAACACTGCTCCCAATGATACTCCGGGAGTCTTTGGCAGTGCTAGTGGTACTGCTGGCACTGGGTCCTCGGGAACGAGAGCCACGCGCCTTCTTCATGTTCAAGCTTTGTAGACCCCTTGGGCGGCTGAGGAGAACCGTGCGAGCATGATCAAGGACGCCTTCCAGAATTCGTTTCTCGAGAGTATCAGCACGGTCCTCCATGACCTGCATCTCCTCGTGACGGAGCTCAAGAGCCATCTCCAAGCTAGATAGCTCCTTGCTAAGCTTGGTGTTTTGTTTGACGAGTTCTTCCTTTTCGGATTTCAGTGTATTGATTATACTCAGAAGAGAGTCCTTCTCTTCATTGAGAGTGATGATTTCGGCTTCCACCTGCTCTTTTTGCGCATTTCTTCTCTCCAGCGCAATTGCAGCTTCCTCGGCCTCCCGGCGTCTGCGCTCTGTATCCTCCGCCACAAGGGCGGATTGAGCTGCAAACATCTCGTTCATCTTGCGTGAGGTCTCCATGATGTCCTTATGCATCTCATCTAATTTCATCATCTGAGTAACTGACTGGTCAGTGTTTGTCGCGTGGCCAAGAAGAGTATCTAGCTTTTCATGAACTGGCCCGTTAGTGTTCGTGGCATGGTCGAGCAGCTCATTCAGCTTGTCGTAAACTTGAGCATTGGTACTCGTAGTCTGACTGAGCAATTGGTCAAGCTTCTCATGTACTTGATTGTTGGTCACGCGTTCAACAAGAATATCGAGAGCCTCTTGCACCTTGTCGTTCTTTGCATGTTCCAAAAGGCTGTCTAGTTTGTCGCGAACCTCTTGCACATTGTCGTTCTTTGCATGTTCCAAGAGGCTGTCGAGTTTCTCGCGGACCTGAGTGTCATCGTACTTCTCCGGCTCAGGTGGTGGAAGAGCTGGAAGCATTGGTGGAATTGTAGAAGGAAGAATGGAAAGATCCATCTTGATATCCTCCGTCGCTTTCTGAGAATGATCGTAGTGCTTTCCGACGATGGAGAGAATTTCCTGTATCGACTCCAAGACCTGCGGATGGAACTCATGCAGCTGGCTCTCCACGCGATCGGTGGCAGCGACTGCTCGTTCAAAGTCGGACCGAGCTTGCTCGTGGTGCGTCTTCACCTCGTTGTGCATCTCCTCTATCTTGGTGTAGGACTCGCCGACCTTCTCGAAAAAAGTCTTTGTGTCCAAGCTGATGCGTTCACACGTTTCGTTGACGCTATCGCCCATGGCACCAATGACGAGCTTTATGTCTTCGGCAAGGGCCTTGGTGGTTGTGATAGCTTCCAGGTGCGCGTTGTCTCGTTCCTCGGTCTCAGTGAACTTCGAGCCGATTGAAGTGTGGACTTCATCATACTTGGCCATGACTTCGCCGAGTTTCTCGTCAATTTTTGCACCCAGCTCCACAATGATAGCTGCTCGAACCTCATCATGTTTGACCAGGGCAGCGGCGTCACGTTCCTCCATTTCAAGCTTGCCCGCATCTTGTTCACCACGAACGCGCTCGAATTCCCGGTTGATGAGTTCTGTGAGTTCGTGAATGCTTTCTACGGTCGTAAAACTTTCAGCAGAAGCAGCCAAGCCTTCCAAGAGTTGCTTGAGCTCGGAAAGTCCCTCAGAACTGCCATCCAGCTTGCTCTTTAGCTCGTCGCCAAGTCCTTCGACCACGGCCCTCGCCTCATCGATCTTCTCTGCAAGCCCAGCGTGTTCGACCTTTCTGGCTTCGAATCCTTGCGCTGTCAACTCGTTTTCGGCTTCTACTTTCTCTCTGAAGTCAGTCACAAGCATTGACAGATCCTGGATGTCGGTCTTTGTTGGCAGTGTCTCAATGTCAGGAAGCTTCAGTTCTTCCACCTGAGTCTTTACCTCGAATATCATGGCTTCCACTGTTTGCAAATCCGATTTGACAAGCTTTTCAGCATCAGGTTCACCTTCCGAGCCTTTGCTCTTGAGCTCATCGAAAGCGATCCACATATCCTTCAAAAGAGTCTCCAGAGTACCAATCTCTGATTTGGTTGGCCCTTCGGTTTCTAGGCGAGCAGAAAGTTCAGTGATCGCTTCCTTTGTCTCGTGGACGATGACCTCGAGGCTACCCAGCTGCTCCGCCTTAGCGATTTCGTCTAGGGCTGGAAATTTTAACTCATCAAGCTGGAATTTTGTGTTTCGCAGTAGCGTTTCAATGGCGTCTGTATCCTCCTTCTTCGCTGTCGAGTCATCCACCGGATTTTCCCGAGCTACAATACCGGCTACGGAGCTTTGGAGTTCGTGTAGGCCGGCGATTATCTCGTCCAGATGCTCTTTTTTCAGGGCATCTTCCGATGGTTCCGGTGCACGCGGAGCAGACTCTATGGCATCGACCTTGACCTGTAGCTCGGTGATGAGGGTTTTGAGGGCTTCGATGTCGCTGCTGATATTCGGCTCATTTGCAAGCATCAATTCCCCGCCGCGGGTAGCTTCAGGCTCCCTTGACTCATCCTGTGACTGACGCAATGATTCTACATCTGCCTTCAGGCTGCTAAGTCCTTCTTTCAGGGTATCGAGAAGTTCGGAATGATCAACCAGCTCAGGCCTGTGAAGAAGTTTGGACAGGTCACCTCGAATGGTAGCCACGCCATCATTGAGGACCTCAATGACTTCACCAGTTGAGAATGACACACTGTCTCCGCTATCTTTAGGTTGGTTGTTCTCTTCACGAAACGCTTCGAGGCTTTCACGGAGAGCCGCGACGATCTCGTCCTTGTCGGACATGGGCTGTGCGGGAACAAGGCTCGTGGTCATAGTCTCACGAATACTATCGAACTCTTCCTTGATGACTTTGGTAATGTCGTCTACGCTTGGGGCCTTCTGGTTTTCCGATGCATCGCGAATGGCGTCGAGGATCTCGTCTTTGTCGCTGGAGACATTGGTGTGAATAAGGAGAGAGCTCAAGGTTTGCCGAAGGTGCTCAAATTCCTTCTCCATAGCATCAAGAAGTTCTGGAGTGTCCGGATTACCCCCTCGGCTGTTGGCTAGGGCAGCATCCGCGATGGTCTTTTCCATGTCGGCGTGGAGCAATCGGAATCCTTCCTTGACCGTGTCCATAATTTCATGTTTGCCGGAAGCTTCCACGGCAGTTGCAGCGTATCCTTCGACCTCTTGTTTCACAGCAGCTAGGACGTCCTTGATTGCTTCAAGCACCTGCTCAGTGTCTTTCTCGCCGACAGGAGCCTGCAGTTGGACATTGTCTTTGATTTCCTGGACAAGCTCCTGAAAACGTTCCAAAGCCTGCTCCCCGGCGTTGAGATTCACTGAGCTCAGGGCCTCTTGAAGGCCGGCCGATATCGCCTCCATTAAATCCTCCTTATTGAGCTCAATCTCCCTAATCATCGAATTTTGGTTCTCCAGGCCCTCTGCAATTGCGGCCAAGATTTCTTCCCGCGAGATATCTGGCTCAACCTTCGTACTAATGGCTGAGTTTTGGGCAGCAAACGCATCATTTATCGCGTTGACGACATCGTCCTTCGTGATGTGGACTGGCTCTGTTCCTTTGGCCGCGTTGAAATGGGTCTCCAGCCCTTCCGACAGGGCAGTCAATATCTCATCGCGGCCAAGACCCGAATCTAAACTTTCTCTGGTCAGAGCGCTTTGGGAGGCAAATGATTCGGTGACTGCCTGAAGTATCTCGTCCCGTACAGCAGCCAGGTCATCGTGACGGAGGTGCCGATCGGCAGTCTGCTGAGTGTGTTCTTCCAGACATTCGCGGATGGTCTGGGCGATTTCGTCTTTGGTAACTGTTGAAGGTTGCTCGAAACTCTGAACTCCTGCCTGAACAGCGGCCAAAACTTGATCATAAGTCACAGCTTGTTCATGCTGCGGCTGGTATGCCTTGAGGCCTTCGCTCAAGCACTCTAGAATCTCGTCGCGTTCAAGACCAAAATTCTGAAGTTCAATTTCGGGCTTGTACGTCTCCCAAGCTTCCCTGACCGTTTCCAGTATCTCGTCTCTCTGAAGACCGGGTTCCTGAGGGGGGTGGGACATGGCGTGCTCTTCAACGACTCTCTTCACAATGGAATAGATCTCGGCGCCATCCATTGCTGATCGAAACTCCGACAACGCTGAGGCATGTTGTCTATGCTCATTCATAATGTGTGATAGTTGGTTCTTCAGCTCTTGAAGGCTTTGCTCGACGATAGCAGCGATCTCGTCTTTGCTGGGCGCCTTGGGTTCGTCGTCCCCTGCAGAGCGAATATTCTCTATTTCCTCAAGTTTTCGGGCAAGGTCTCGTCCCATGCCCAAAACTTGACCTCGCAATTCTCGGACCAGCGCTTTGACTTCATTGGTCATCCCACCGCCTTCAATGACACTGGTCTTTACGCGCTGCATTATTGCCAGCATTTCCTCCGCGATGGAATTGTCTAGCTGCTGGTTTGGGCGTTCGGCGACAGGACCACTTTCGTTCTGGATGATTTCCATGTCCGGTCCATATGCTTGTTCGGGATCCATAGCCTTGGAATCAGTAGCATGGAAACTGGCGCTCCTCTGCGGCGGAACAGCCCTTGAGCGGACCAAGGCTTTGCTTTCCGAGCCCTCTTTCACCAGATTGAGGATTTCTTCCAGCATCTTTACGATAGTGCTGTCCGATTGTCTGTCGGAAGAGTCTTCCAAGGGCCGTGACTTCATCTCGTCAACGAGGTCCAGGAGCTTCTCTTGGCCTTCCTTGGTGGCCATTTCTCGCAGGACTTTCTCCAGCAATGCTATGCTGGCTGATCCGTCAGATATGGGAGTAGGGGACACGCATAGTTCACGTTCCATTGCTGCAGCGAAGGGGTTAGGACTGGGCATCCGTTGCGCAGAAAAACTCTTCCTCGAAGAACGAGGAGAACTATCCGATTCCCTGTTGTTAATATTCTGGTCAGAACCTAGGAGAGAACTGAAATCCCACCTTGTGGCAGTATCAGGGTCTAGGAGCTTTGCAGCCAGACTTGAGGACAGGTCGCGGAGACTTTTCCTAATATCTTCGTCTCGAGCGTTGGTGGCGGCTTTAAGACTGATCAAGTCGGTGGCATTGTCTTTGCTTCGTCGGCTTAGTTGCGCCATCTCACGTTGGAGATTGCTGGCAATGTCCGTGAGACTGATGATTTGGGTAGACAAGGTTTCGAGACTGTGGACGCTTGGACGTTTCGGTGTTGTAAAAGGGTCGGATTCACCATGCTTAGGCTGAGGTTCGCCCTCATCAGGCAGCTGCATATTCTGAAGAGCCAACATCGTGGCAGATGGTGGGGTGCTCTCTCCGAGAATAGGTTTGGAGAGGTACCGATTTGAGATTACCAGGTTCGGGGCATCCTTGTCTGAATCTCTGTCCGAGGAAACTGTTGACTTCGTTGGGCTCTTTTCTTCTGGTCGAGTTGTGGAATCCATAATTGATGCTCGTAGAGGTCTTTCCGGTGACCTACTCTCTAGGTAGTTCAGAAACTCAGACCTGGTGTCTGCGTTCTGCAAAGATTGCATCCGCTTGTGAAATTGCCCTTTGATGAGCGACTTTTCTGGCGAAGACTTTGATGGCATTGGGTTCGTTGTGTACGGGCTGGGTACGTTTTCTCTTATCTTCTCCGCAAAATTCGCTGCCACAGCTTGAATATTTGGTGAGACATTGCCTTTTGTCGCAGGACTGGTAGAACTTGGGTTCAATGGCAGCGGCGGAGGTGCCCGTTCGGGATCCGAGCTATCCCACCTTCATTACCAAGATTAGCTGTCGATTGCAAGCAATTCGCCTCGCACTTTCAAAAAGAGTGACTCACATGGGCACCGACTGGTGTCTGAGAACCAGCTCCCGGTCACGGGAAGCATCGCGAGTATGAGACGACGGCATAGCGCAGCGTCAGAGGTAACTTGTGATAAGTGGGATGAGTGGGTTAAGTGGGTATCTTCGTAGAGGATTGCAAGAAATGAGATGTGTATTAGAATGAGAATTGCTCGGAATGTGCGAAGGGTTGATCGTCAAATGTAAGGTCGTAAGGACATATCAGATCGTAAGAACAATAAGCAGGAAGTTAAGGAAGCAAGATCAAAATCAATAACTGCGCTTGCTGCAAGAAGAACGGAAACAGCAGGGTAAACAATGAAGACAAAGGGACAATGCAACGTGCGATGGGCTTGAAGGCACACAGCGGAGCAACCCTAAAATCTAGATACGTTGCGACGAGGAGATAATCAACCACTTTTTAAGCAGCAGAATAAAGAAAACATGGAAGTGGAGTTGGCGCTGGTGGTGAGAAACAACGGTAGCTCATGGGGCATCGATCATAGTCCCGGCCCAATCTGCGCTGTACACATCAAAGCTCCGTTGCCCGCCTTCATAGCAACCAGCGCCTTTGCCGTTGTCTAGTAAACAAAGCATGACGACGGTCCATCTGCCGGCGGTGAGAGGTTTGTCCGGGAAGAGCGGGAGCTAGTCCTTTTGGGGAAATATCCCCAAAACAGTCTAGCTGCGGCTGGTCGGTAAGCTGGCCAATGGAATCGGGGCACACAATTGTTCCATCTTGCCCTGAGCCCTGCCGTGCACTACTCTCAAGCGAAAAAAAGAACGTCGAACGCGGGAGACTTTCGATAACACGACCGAAGCACAATCGACAACAACCCCATCGACCCTTGCGCTCCGCTCACCATGAAGTGTTAGTTGAATGCCGTCTCATCTCGAGGTCTCAATTATTTGAATATCAGTTCATACTGACCGGATGGTGAAATAGTCATGAAAGTGGGCCGTGTGGCCATCATCACCCGTGGCCGTTACGCCGGTAAGAAGGTACGACAAGCCTTTTCTTTTCCTACGTGTTCTAGCGAAAATTTGGATGAAGGATCTGGTTCGAAACTTTTCGATGGTTGATTTTGAGAGGAAGAAAGGGAGACGTTCTGGACGAATTGAGGAAGAGAGATCGATTTGGGATTGGATCAATTGGACTTAATGAGAAGGATGTGCTGACAAGGGACCTTTTCGCGAAATCACAGGTCGTCATTGTCCAGCCTAACGACACTGGCTCCAAGGCGCACCCCTTCCCCTACGCCATCGTCGCCGGTATCGAGCGCTACCCCCTCAAGGTCACCCGCCGCATGGGCAAGAAGATGGTCGAGAAGCGCAGCCGCATCAAGCCTTTCATCAAGGTCGTCAACTACAACCACTTGATGCCCACCCGTTACACTCTTGAGCTTGAGGGTCTCAAGGGTGCCGTCAGCCAGGAGACCTTCAAGGAAGTCTCCACACGCGAGGACGCCAAGAAGACCGTCAAGAAGGCCCTCGAGGACAGATACACCAGCGGCAAGAACAGATGGTTCTTCACTCCTCTGCGTACGTGCAATCCTTGCTTATCGTTACTTGCAGTGAGAGAGTTGTGTGCTGATCATTATCTCTCCACAGGTTTCTAAACGGGGTATTTTGGGGCGTTTTGTCGTTTGAGCGCGCAAGGTTCTAGATGAGGCAAACGGAGGGAAGAAAAAAGGGCATCGAGAACATTCGGTTCATGAGCATGGCATCAAACGAAGTATACCATAGCTGGATGCGGAACTTGGAATGTATCGATGCACAGGTCCAAGACTTGGCCATGTTTCTTTTATGAGGGCGGCCATCCAGAGCTGGCGCCCGTCCTGAAATGAAAATATGAACAAATTCAATTCTCTTCTGTTGTCTCAATGTCTCGATACTTGAGTTCTCGGTTCATTACGCAGGTTCACTAACAGATATTCTAATTGTTTACCGCTGCGAACGAAGACTGTTAGACACTCGACTCGGCTTCATGTGTCAGCAGTGGTCCTTCCAATATTGTACATTCCGAATTCCCGCGCCAGACCCTGACGATCTATCAGCCCAGATATTGATCGGAACCTCGTTAACCTTAGTTGAACCAAGCCCTGGGTCAATCTCTCGTGATTTCAACGCTCTCAGCAAATCGATTTCAGTATCAGTTGCCACGCCTCGGAAACACAGTAGAGACAAGCCTCAAGATCCGAGGATACAGCTACCCTTGCCGCTCAGTAACAGTAGGCGCATACCGCTCGAAGGATATGATCTGCGGCACAGAGCTCTCTAGTCGTACGGGCTGTATTTGGCGGTTTCTAATCCATGTCGAAGTCTTTCCGAGTCCACGCAAACTAAGCTGCGATGGTACATTCTGACCCATGTCGGGTACATTTGCTCTTTTTTGCGACAATCATCCAAGGTTGTCTAGTGTTGCGAGTGGGGTCCACTTGAGGCGATTTTAATCCCATGCATGTCGGTTGGATGTGTTTGGAGATAACGGCTTCACCTTCACACATGCCATGCCACCATATTTGAGGCAATACTCAATAACAATATCAACATACCAGTAACGCAAGAACATCGTTCAGTACCTGTAGATTCTATTTACATGATAGATGAATCTCTTTAGGCTCGCCACTCAGCTTCTTGTCGATTTGCATCGTATGCATATGGATGGCTGATTATATATATCGATTGGTCAGGAAACACACCACGGCTCAACAAGATTCGCAATGTTTGCCTTTGACCGAATTAACTATATTGAAACATTGGCTTTGGTCGCCAATACCACTCCACTGTTTAGATAGGCCGTACAATAGTCTTCTGAACGTCGCAGCACAAGCATTTGCGGCTACTGGACTGTTAACAGAGCAGGGTTCAGGAACAGCACCAGGACGTATTTCTATACAATTGTTTATGACCGAGGAGGCGCAACAAAAAGTACGGAGCACGACAACGGTTGACAACAGCACCTTGTCTTCTCAAGCATTTCGATGGACTGGTTTGACGCAACAGAAAGAAAATGCTGATTGACGCTCAGGCCGACCGATGAACCGAGCTAAAAGAACTTTGCAGACGGGAATGAATCAATCAAATCGTCTGGCAGGCTAGTCGAATCAGACGTAACGAATCACAGTTCTTGTCTTTGCAGAGAATCTTTTCGAAGAAGAGGGCGCTACATTTGTTGTTCCCTCTAAAGAACCTGATGAGACGCAAAGAAATCCGGTGTCTTCTGTTCGTTATTGATTAACTCCTCGTATAAACTAGTTCAGTGAAGAACAATAGTGAATGATGCATTACCACGGTTATGCAGAAGGGATATGACTATATGATGGTGTCTTAGTTCTTCGACTAAGTACCTATCCCATGCTCTATTATATTTGTTAGCTCTATTGGGACTTGATAGCACTAATGAGCCTACTACTGGGCCTCATCTCCCATCCTTTCAGCAATTGACCCACTATCACATGCTGCAAACCGTCAAACCTTACGTACCTAGTGTTCCCAATGGACGGACTCATTACACGTAACTAAAGAGACAGTTGATATGAACTCTTTGGCAAACGCCAAGGTACTTATTGTCTATTGATATGCAATATATGGATGGAAGGTACCTAATTCTCATCTTTGACCCTTTTGCAAATGTCTAGAGTTCCAAGCGCCTTTGCCACACCGCGGAGTACTGATAACGAAGGCCAAGGCACAGGAACTAGTAATCCAGGTTTTTTATCATGTTTCAGTGTACATATGGATTGAACAACATGCTTAACGCTTCGGCCCAATGATTCGATCCTTGGAAAAGCAAAAGCGGGTGGCAGAGAGGACTGAACGTCGAGGACCCCCTTGTCCGGAACGTTTCTAACAGTGTTTTGCCCTCCCCTGTCAAATTAGATGCAGATTATCGGGCACAGAGACACGAATGATTTAAGATGAAATTCTCGGGTTCGGACTTCTGGACGGAAAGCTACCGGGGGTTCCAGGCCCTCTTCCGATGATACGACGATGACGGTAGGAGCGTTGATAATGAGGTTATACACTTTCACCAACGGGAGCCCCTCCTTGGCACCTGCTTTCAGCAAACAGGGCCCGCTATCACATGCAAAGTTCAAGCTCCTACTGCTGCATCAGGAAAATAATAGGATAAAATAGGTACCTACTATAGAATGGGCGAAGAAATCGACAAGGAAACTACTACTCCGTACAACACCTATCTACCATACCATGACTGATTTTAGTATCGGGCGATGGCAAATAATACTAACTCTATAAATACAGGAGAGGTAGTTTAAACTGATTGATTGACATGTGCTGAAGTTCCTCCCATTTCCAATTCCGCTCCTGTAATCTATATAGTCATCCTCCTACACTCTTATCTCCCTCATACTTTCCGACCACTCTCAAGCGCCTACCTTTATCTAACCCCCGTCCTAAGTAGCTTCTTACTTCGTGACCTCCCTCGGTGGATATATTCTCACATTCACGATTCCACAGCTCACTTCCTAAAGGTATGTTGTATCCCATCACATCGACCATCCTCTTTTTGCTAACTTACATTTCTTGTTCAATAGAATCTATGCCTCACGCACAGAACGGAACAATGGGTGAGCCTTCTGTCAACGGCGAGAAGGTCCATTCTCACTTCCTTGATGTAAGTTCCCTCGAGATACCTGTTTGATTGCCTGACAGTTGTCCGTGTAACATGTTACTGATCACAATGTGCCGTAGCACCTTACCTCGTACCCTGTCGTTTCAGATTCGATCACCGTCTTGAAAAGCAACAAATATGCTGCGAAGTCCTTGGAGTATGCCGACCAAGGCTACGTCCGCATAGCCAAACCTTTACTGCCCTACCTGTCGAAGCCCTACGGCTACGTCGCGCCCTACGTTGCTCAGGTAGATAACCTCGGAGATCAAGGATTGACGAAGCTCGACTCGTCATTCCCCATCATCAAAGAGGACACAGATAAGATAAAAGGAACGATCTACGATACAGCCTTCTTCCCCGTGCGTCTGGCTGGTGACGTGAAGAGCCATGTCTTCGAGACTTTTGGATCGGAATACAAGAAGTGCGGCGGTGACGGAATGGTTGCAGGCAGTAAGGCTGCCATCAGCACCAGTCTGATCCTATCTCAAGAATCGTTGGCCTATATCAGCTCGTTCCTTCAAAAGAAGAAAACTCAGGCCAAAGAGGCCGTCAATGACAAAACCAACTAAGCGACATGTGGTGATAGAGGGTCACTCTTACTTCTGCTTCCTTTTCTCCTTTCTTCTGAACGTGGTCTCCTTTCGCTTTCATTTGTTTCCTTTTCTGCCTGCGTGAGACAAAATGCTTCTCTTTAATTCATTGTTCGTATGTTACTCTGGTTCGCATTTGGATACACCTGGTGGGATTGTTTGTATCAGTCACGATTAGATATTTATATATTCTGATGAACACCATCAAAGCTCTGAAGCTAATCCGCGCCTGCTCGTACTGCAGTGCCCATGTTAAGGCATTACAGTTTTCATTGTCAATTCCAACAGACGAAGGTCAATGGATACATACGTCATTGTAGGATGCATCTATACTGAGAATGGACACATGCAGTCAGCCCAGCTGTATTTGAACCACGGCAGCTTACCAATTGTTTAGTATGAAGATCCAGTGTTCATCCTCTCCTTGCTTTTTTCGCCTTCTCTTGTTTTAATTTATTTTTTTATAGGTTTTTTTTTAGTTATGGACGCTTGCATGTGATTCCAATATGTAAATAGTGGAAGCCAAGAAAACGGAAAGGTATCCACGCCTGGTCCCACTATCAAAGTGACGGCGCGTCAAACGCGTCTGACCAATCTTCACTGTGTCAGGAAACTGTCTAATTACGCATAGCGATGCGATATGACTTACTGACTACGGAGTAGTACGCCGAGAATTATCTACGTCACCACCGCTGTTCATCAATATTTTACATCCGCACCCTCGCCATGCCTCTAGTTCGCAAACGCCGAGCTGTGAGTCGCTTGCCACTTCATGACCAATCCGTTGTCAGACTAAACCAAAGCCCAATCATAGGAACAGCAGCTCGAATCTGACAATGATGACGAAGTTTCAACACCGGTCGCAGGCCCGGTCTCTACAGAGAGCGCTCGTCGCCGTCTCAGACGCATGTCATCCTCGGAAAGCGACGACGATGCCGGCCCGGACGACGCTCGCACCCCGAGTTCTGAGGATGTGATGGTTAAGAAGCTGGTCCGGCTAGCACTGGCGAGTGAGCTGTCGCGGCAACCGATCCGCCGGACAGATATAAGCACGAAAGTCCTGGGGGAACAGGGCTCCCGCCAATTCAAAATGGTCTTCGAGATGGCGCAGAAGACATTACGAGAGACGTTTGGGATGCAACTGGCCGAATTGCCGGTGAAGGAGAAGGTGACTATCCAACAACGAAGAGGTACGTGGCATTGGTTACAAGGACAGCCAGATGGTGAGGATGTTCTGACCCCGAAGTAGCCGCCCAAAAAGTCGATAGGCCCTCGTCCACAAACAAGTCCTGGATTCTTACGAGTATCCTCCCTCTTGCGTACAGAAAGCCCGAGATTCTTCCACCGACAAGAGCGCCCCTGGAAGGCACCTATACGGGGCTGTATTCCTTCATAATTGCCGTGATCCTGCTCAATGGCGGTTCCTTGCCGGAGCAAAAACTCGAGCGCTACCTCAAGCGTACCAATGCTGATACGTACACGCCCATCGATCGTACGGACCGGTTTCTCCAGCGTCTATGTAAGGAGGGATATCTCATCCGTAATCGGGAGATGGACGGCGGAGAAGAAATCATCGAGTACATGGTCGGGCCGCGCGGGAAGGTCGAGGTGGGTGTTCAGGGAGTAGCCGGGTTAGTGCGGGAAGTCTACGGCCGTCAGGGCGCTGTTGAAGGGGACGATTCCACGCCTGCGGAGCGAGCGCAGATGGAGGAATTCGAGTCGCGGCTGGCTCGGAGTCTAGGTATCAGGCGACCTGGGGCTCGGGTGGCTGATAATCAAGACGAGAGCGGAGATGACGAAGATGGCGAGGCAGGGCGTAGTCGAAGACGTCGTGGTGCTGGTTCTGATGACGAGGCGGACGACGATAGTGATGGTTAGGTTCG
This sequence comes from Aspergillus lentulus, assembly GCF_010724455.1. The sequence continues at coordinate 145,233 of NW_022983877.1, read as the reverse complement.
AGGGGCACCGAGTTTTCCCTATTATCTGTGAGACCGTTATTATCTTTGATAAATATGATACCCTCAGTTGACTGTTTAAGTATACGAAATAAGAAATTATAGTGTCTGTATAGTCTACTGGTGTCGCAGTTTTTGGAAGTATCTTCAGCGGACAGATATATATTCGACATGTTGACCCTAGTCGGTACAAGGCTCATTGAACGCATCCTCATCGCTGCTAAATGACCTGCACTGATGTCTTCTAATACTGGTTTCATTACTTGTCTTCCATTTTTTCATCATACTCAGCGTACATGGTCAGAGAAGAATACCTTGAATGTAATCTCATGGGCTGAGATCTATGATCTACGTACATCAAAGGAGCTGCATCAATGAACAACACGAACGAGAACGCTCAACAGTATACAGTTGAAATAGTCTATTGACCCAAAAATGTATAGAGAGATATAGTCATAAGGTCGTATACCCGGAAAGAGTCAGCCACCGCCGTCAAATGATCTATCTGCTCCTACTCGCTGTCACTGGCACTATCATGTACCGACCCATTATCCCCGGTGTCCCGAAGCCCCTCGGCCAGAATATATTCAGCCTGCTGCAGGGTGGACTTGATTTCTTGGTTGTTGTAGACCAGCTCAATGGGCTTCTGGCCGTGCTTGTTCCGTACGCGCGGATCGCAGCCAGCTTCGCACATCATTTTGATCATTTCGAGACCGAGCTCGGCATCCTTTTCGTTGGCGAAGCGGACGGCGCTGTGGAGTGGGGTGTCTTTGTCGAGGCGGGTAAGGGGGTCGCATTCGAAGTATTGGATGTCGAAGAGGAAGTCCATTGTATCGTCTGTTAAAATAAATTATTATTAGTCTATATCAAGAGGTGACGGACACCGGATTGAGGGATCGTCTGGACCTACAGCTTCCGTACATCGCACAGATGTGCAGGGCATGGTTCCCCAACGCATCTGTCACGCTGTTGAAAAACTCCGCGACCTCTTCGTTCGATTTATCGCTCATTGTCTCCATGACCTGCTCAACCAGGTGAGGCTGGTCTCGGCGGCAGGCCTCGACGACCAGTTCACGGGGTGATGCGCCCTATCTGGTCAGTTTTCCTTAGTTCACGATAGCTGGGAACATCACTCACTTCTTCCGCCATTTTGCTGAGTACAGAATAGAAATTGAGTTGTAAAGAATGTCTTGTACCAGTGCCACGATTTCAGATTTGGAATATCCGTGTCAAAAAATGTTGCGGTGTGGTCTGGTGTTATTATGCGGGGTAGAGTAGGAAGCTGTACGAAATCGGACTTGACAGGAGGTTGTTACGGCAGATCGGAGCAACAGCCACAAATAAGAAGACAAAAGGGAATAAGGAATTATGGTCTACAAGCTCGTTTCTGGGATCCACGGAGATCTAATGAAATCTAGGGTAGGAGAATTATCTAGTCATGGAAGATGGAAATCTCCTGAGATTTCCAATTCTGCTGTTTGTGGTCTGTCTAGTAATTCTTTGGAGAGGTACATCAACTCAGGTACCTTATCCAGAGACTCCCTATCTACAAGTGTTGCCTGATAACCGCTCGGGTGGTATATTATCCGTTCCGCTGCATGTGCCCCGCGTCCAATCGGCGGCTGCCTGTCATTTTGCATACAGCCGCGCGGCAAATATTAATTTTCTCTCCGCCAACGACGTCGTTGCTTGGTAGAGGCATACGCCTGAGGCAGCTGCTCGTTTATCGTGCAGACCTTAGTCCCTTGCCGTGAAATTGTCGCGCAGCAACAGGATAGTCTGCATTACACGACTGAAGCTTAGTATATCCAATTGTCTGATTCCTTTAGCGAAAAGCGCGAAAGATGTTGACATGTGAGTTAATACCCCGCCAGCTTAATAGCAGCTCGGTAGATAGATATGAGACTGACTTGAGCTGCTCACCATGCCAGTTTGCCCCAATTGCGGCAATTCTCTGACAATTTCACGCGGCGAGCCAACCCGAGAGTATCCCCTGGGCGTCAACCGATTCGAGTGCCGGACATGTCCCTATCAGCATCTGCTGAAGCACGGTAGACAGGAGAAGACCACCATGAAACAAAAGGAGGTGGAAGACGTCTTTGGCGGCAAGGAAGAGTTTGCGAACGCCGACAGCATGGCCAGTAAGTGCTTGATTGTTGCAAGATGAGGTTTTTCAGTTTCGCAGAAGAGGCTAACACGGATGTGTTTGTTCCGCGTTACAGCTCAGTGTCCCGCCGAAGATTGCAATGGCGACCGTGCATACTTCTTCCAGCTGCAGATTCGGAGTGCGGATGAACCTATGACTACATTCCTCAAGGTGAGTGTTTCCCTTTTCGCAGTCATGCTGGCAGCTGCATCATGCGCAGTGCTAATTGCATATGATAGTGTACTACATGCGGTGCACGGTGGAGAGAAAACTGATCATTGCCATCAAGTGAGGGTGACGACGGCAATAATTGTGCTAAGCGCACTGCTCGATTGACTCATAGACTATGACGAGGCGAATATGGAGCATGGAAAAAGGCGCTAAATTACCTTTTTTTTTTCTGTTGTTTAATTTGCATGCAGCAGTTGGATTTGTTGTTCATAGACTGGAGCTTCAAAGATACCCCTCATTGTCGATTATCTACATGTGTAGCTGTTGATTATTTAGGCTCTCGACTATTCGGATTAGCCGCACCTTTTTTACTTTTCTGCTCTTGTTCTGTAATTCTTACCGCCTTTCTTTTCCTTAGCAGCCACATATAGAGGGGTAATAATCATTGGATCTGGATTGGCTATAATTACGTAGCTTCGTGCGATCTACCAACTTTTGAGTGACTCAAAAGAGAACCATTTTGGGAGTCCGACAAATCTAATTCAGTTCAACCAAATAGCTGATGAGGGGCATCTACGAAAGGTTGTGACTCGAAAGAGTCGGGGCAAACAATCCAGCCTCTCTAGCAACAGGATCAATAGTGGCGAGGTAAAAAAAATTCTTTCCTTTCTTGTTAATGTATCGTCTGTAGACTAAGTAGATAGGCTTCCTTTTTTGCCATGTCGACCTTACAGTGAAAATCCTAATTGTGGGTCAAAGAGGGGCGCCACTCGGCCGGGCCACCGTGTGCTGCCCATTAGGAGCCAAATAGAGACCATGAGCTGCCGCGGGGTTCTGTTACAAACATGGAAATCAAGCCCCTCGCTCGTAGTAGACTATATACTGCGTCGTATTGTGTGGTACGTTGTTGTAGTAGATAGACAGGTTATACTGGACCCCCCTGCGTTGATGCCCAGTTTTTCAGTCCAAAATCCACTATAGACATTGGGAAATAGGTAGATACAGTGAAGGACTGTCGAGGGAGGAAAAAATTTTCTCGCTCCCTCCTTTTCTTTGCTGGTAAAAAAAGATAGTGGATCCAGACTCGGAGCGCCAAAAGGACATGAACCAAGGAAATGCAGGATCTCCCACCAGACAACAGCGCGAAAAATCTGAACGAAACAGCCCAACCGACTGACACTCCGCCGCGCTGTGAAGATTTTGCGCTGGTCCCGCACCATCAGAGTGGGGCATTTACCCCTCCATGCCCAATGATAACAGCGGCTCGCCAAGGGTTTGAGCCCGCCGCTTAGTCGTAGTCTCGCTTGACCCCTCCATATAAGGATTTCCCCTCCTCCCCTCCCACAAAATTTTTCTTCTCTTCCCTCCTCGTCCGCTTCAGTACGTATATCTTCCCCTTCTTCCTATTCCGTCCTCTTCTTTCTTTCATCTTCCCAACTAACATCTTCGCTCAGTACCTCTACGCATACTAGCCGTAGTACCTGAGCAATTTTCACAGAACTTCTCTAGTATCTTACAAAGAACTACAAGGTTCAAACCTAACCGTCAAAATGGGGTGAGTGAAAGGCCTTGTCCAAGTCGGTCTATCATCAGACTTGAGTTGGCTAACTTATTATCTTCTCTCTACAGTAAGGAAGAAAAGACTCACATCAACATCGTCGTTATCGGCCACGTCGATTCCGGCAAGTCGACCACCACCGGTCACATGATCTACAAGTGCGGTGGTATCGACCAGCGTACTATTGAGAAGTTCGAGAAGGAAGCCGCCGAACTCGGCAAGGGTTCCTTCAAGTACGCCTGGGTTCTTGACAAGCTTAAGTCCGAGCGTGAGCGTGGTATCACCATCGACATTGCCCTCTGGAAGTTCCAGACTCCCAAGTATGAGGTCACTGTCATTGGTAAGCTTGACTCGTCCCGATGTGTTGTGATACTGTAGCTAACACTATCTCAGATGCCCCCGGTCACCGTGACTTCATCAAGAACATGATCACTGGTACCTCCCAGGCTGACTGCGCTATCCTCATCATTGCCTCCGGTACTGGTGAGTTCGAGGCTGGTATCTCCAAGGATGGCCAGACCCGTGAGCACGCTCTGCTTGCTTTCACCCTCGGTGTCAAGCAGCTCATCGTTGCCCTCAACAAGATGGACACCTGCAAGTGGTCCGAGGATCGTTACAACGAAATTGTCAAGGAAACCTCCAACTTCATCAAGAAGGTCGGCTACAACCCCAAGGCCGTTCCCTTCGTCCCCATCTCCGGCTTCAACGGTGACAACATGCTTGAGCCCTCCCCCAACTGCCCCTGGTACAAGGGATGGGAGAAGGAGACCAAGGCCGGCAAGGTCACTGGTAAGACCCTCATCGAGGCCATCGACGCCATTGAGCCCCCCGTCCGTCCCTCCAACAAGCCCCTCCGTCTGCCCCTCCAGGATGTCTACAAGATCTCTGGTATCGGAACGGTTCCCGTCGGCCGTGTCGAGACTGGTGTCATCAAGCCCGGCATGGTCGTCACCTTCGCCCCCGCCAACGTCACCACTGAAGTCAAGTCCGTCGAGATGCACCACCAGCAGCTCCAGGAGGGTGTCCCCGGTGACAACGTCGGTTTCAACGTCAAGAACGTTTCCGTCAAGGAAGTCCGCCGTGGTAACGTCTGCGGTGACTCCAAGAACGACCCCCCTATGGGTGCTGCCTCCTTCAACGCCCAGGTCATCGTCCTCAACCACCCCGGTCAGGTCGGCGCTGGTTACGCCCCCGTCCTCGACTGCCACACTGCCCACATTGCTTGCAAGTTCGCTGAGCTGCTTGAGAAGATTGACCGCCGTACCGGCAAGTCTGTTGAGAACAACCCCAAGTTCATCAAGTCCGGTGATGCCGCCATCGTCAAGATGATTCCTTCCAAGCCCATGTGTGTCGAGTCCTTCACCGACTACCCCCCTCTTGGTCGTTTCGCCGTCCGTGACATGCGTCAGACAGTTGCAGTCGGAGTGGTGAAGAGCGTAGAAAAGTCCGCTGGTGGTACCGGTAAGGTCACCAAGGCTGCTCAGAAGGCCACCAAGAAATAAATTTTCGGTCTGGTGGATTCCGGATAAGTTTTCGCGAAGCCAGTTGAGATTGCGGTGCTGGATGTCATGGTATGTCATGGTATGACTTTTTACGACGATTAAAATTAGATTCAATCGAATGATTTTCGATGTAATTGTGTCGAGTTGTAGGATTTAATTGTAGAGTCGTGTTTCTATAAGTGATGCTACTGTTGTCAAGAAGATTTCATACTGAAGGCTATTAGCTGACTCCTAATGAAGCACACCAGATCATTTTACTGAAGGTAAGATAGCATAATACACGACTCTTCCGATTGCTTGCTAACTATATACTCTAGACGTCTGTTAGGTTTGCAGTTAGAGGCAAACCTCAGCGCAATTCCACGCAACTTATTCCGCAGTGGACAAATTCTTGGGACAGAAGTACTACGAACTATGATAGATAGTGGCTGGTGTATGCAGACTGCACATATCCTTTTAAGAACATCAACTGAGTTTGAAAGTGGGCTTCCATCCAAGCATTCGTCGCCTCATATCTCTTCTACTGTTCCTTTGCCGAGTATCTACATGGTGGGAGTTAGGAACCTGGACATTGAGTATACCATGATTATTGTTGATAGAATTTACTACTTACCTTTCTCCTGTGATTCGGAACAGTTTACCTTTCTCACTTACGGATTGAATGCGCAAAACAGCCATGCCATGTTGGATACGCACAAGTCCATCCTCCATAAACAATGCGCAAAGTAGAAGTCCACTTGTTCTTGCGTATGTGCTGATACCCTAAAGCACATGCTGCAAAGAAAAAGCAGCATAAAAATAAAGGCCGGATAACACAGCCTCATCAAGTTTAAATAAACATTTGCAACTGTAGGCATCACTGCAGCTTCGGTAAACGAGCAACGAAGGTGGTGGTGGGAGATTTGTAGTGAGGCACTGGCGAGGAAGAAGCATGTGGAGTAGATTGTAGAGTAGATTGTAGAGTAGATTGTAGAGTAGACTGTAGAGTAGATTGTAGGATGTAGAGCAGGATGTAGAGTAGGATGTAGAGTAGGATGTAGAGTAGGATGTAGAGTAGGATGTAGCGTAGGATGTAGCGTAGGATGTAGAGTAAGTTGTAGAGTAAGTTGTAGAGTAAGTTGTAGAGTAAGTTGTAGAGTAAGTTGTAGATTGTAGGACGTAGATTAGATTGTAGATTGTAGGATGTAGAGTAAGTTGTAGAGTAGGATGTAGAGTAAGTTGTAGCGTAGGATGTAGAGTAAGTTGTAGATTGTAGGATGTAGAGTAGATTGTAGCGTAGGATGTAGATCAATTGGTACCTCATACCTACCTAGGTACCTACTATTTAGGTTGCCAGGCTGTGCTCACTGTGCTGAACTGTCCATAGAATGTAAGTACCTGAATCGTGTTGTCCGCCACCAGTTTAGAATACTGTAGGAGAGAAATCAGCGAAAGTTCTCATGTTATGTTGAGGATTTAGTGCTTCCTATTCCCTTTATCCGAGTCCCGACTTGCTTGCTCAGGAATGACTACCTGGTGAGGGCCGGAACCCACTCTCGAGTATTCCCATAAAAGAGCAAATGCCTAACGGTCTTGTGTCCTGGTTGGCGTCAAGGGAGAAACATCATGTGTCTCTAGGTACTCTACAGTGTACAGAGTACCTTTTACTCCATGTCTTAGGCACATACAAAAGTCAATCCACGTGACCATTCCAAAGCCCTCACTGCCTTAGAATTCAGGCTAGCGGCCGAAGATGTCGCTCAAGTTTAAAGCCCAATTCTATGCTTAATTTCTGACTTGGATCACTTGACTGAATGCTTCAACTCATTTCAATATTTGAATTGAATGATAATTTAATTCCTCATATGACTAACTTGGACAGGAAATTACTGCTAGATGAAAGATTATATTCAATAATACCATTCCTTTTACAGTCTTTTGCTGCTGCCCTTCATGCTTTGCTTTGCGCCTTAGGTGACCTGGCAGTAATATGTCATAGTTCATAAGACCAAAAGAAGCTTCTGGTTGATTATGTGCGCGCCATCCTATATAGATTTACTATATGGGTTTCCTTGGACACATTTCTTCTAATCTCGACCTCTCTGACCCATTTATGCTCTGTGTGACTCTGTTGTTGGGCAAGCTTGTAATCCATTGCTTGTTGTTACTGGTATTCTTCCGCGTCTTTGGAAGACCAGATGATGATATGTAGTGACCATATATTTGCCTCCCGTGATAGTAGACTCTCTCCTCTTATATTCCAGGGCTGCATGTATACAGACCTATACTCAGACTCCCTACCTTAAGCCCAATAATTGTGAAATGTTCACTGTGCCGACCCAGATAGCGTTGTATCATTGTATGGTGTTTCTTGGGGTCCCCTTGGTAGTTAATGACTTTGAAGTGTCTACGGCACCAGCAGAACCCATACACTTAAATCACTATAAACCATGCTTATTGAGGAACTGGAGGGACTGTACCAGCTAAGATCAATCTATGAGCAAGCTGAGAGAAAAGAGTTCAGCCGTGGACCCGAAAAGGGCCGGATGCTATGCCTCAATACATCATAACGCATTGAGATCTTTGCCATAAATTATGGGAAGCCTTACGCAATGGCTTCTTGAACCGATGTTCTTGCATTGGACGGATTCAGCCTCGACTGATTACAATCCTAAGGGTCGATGGAACCTGATCACAAGTGACATTATGCTACTATGCAAGGCACCCGAGGCAAAGACACCCCGATTTTATGCCCAAGGCTGTTTCTAATGTCAGCATGTTTGCTCCATTTCTTTTTGACCAGAAGATGGACCTGTGATTGAGCCTTTGAGTATGGGTCGATTTGATACTTTAAATGATGTTCGCTTTCTGGTCGTTATATGAGATAAGACAGACAGACTCCTCATCATATTGCATTCTCTCCTCGTTGCAGGTGGTCAACTGAGTTCCCCTCAACACCACCCTCATCTCTCGCTCATCCCTCTACCTTCATCTCCATCTTCGGCTTGAGCTTCGTCTCTATATTCATCTCTATATTCATCTCTATCTTCGTGTCTATGTTCGTCTATCGTCGTCTCTGTCTTCACCCCTATCTTCGTTGTTTTCTTCAATATTCTGGTTTGAATTGTAGAATTGATTGTAGGTATGTCGTATTTGGTGAGAGTTTGGCGTCGACTGAAGTTGTCTTGATGGAGAGTATGCTTGCGCCAAAGGAGAGGTCTAATCTCCAGATAAATAATCTTATTAATTGTGGCTTCAATCTTGATGTAAGCTTTGGTATTCTTATTCAACTAGAGTAACGTCTGCAGTAAGATGTGAGAAGAGTAGAGATTACAGGTTTTTTGGATAAATTGTATGGTCTACACATCCACTGACTCACTGGCGAAGATGTCGACGGGCATCTCCGATGCTGGTCATTGTTGTTTATGGCGGCGACAACACAGAACAATTGCGACTGAAATAACCAAGCCAGGGATAGTAATCACAGTATTCTTCGTATCCTTCGTCATAATCTGAATCCCAGATATCGCCTTCTTAGATCTAATGGCACAAGGCGGTATTGCCAGGAAACTGGGGATAGTCGTGAACTTCTGCTAAGCAGGAGATTCTGTATTTTACTACGGTCCTTTGGAACATTAATACCTCGGTCAGGGTGGACATGATGGATTTTCCATTGCTCAGTCTAACTGGATACATCGGCGAGCTACCTTAGTAATACAAATGTCTCGGAAATCGCGATTGATCCACAATATATATCAAGATGATCACGCCGACATGATCATGCCTTTTTTGTCCTTATTTCCCTGCACCCTTAGCGATAGTCCAGGGGTTCACTGTCGTCGGTGGTTTGTGAAACGTCGTCTTCTTTGCACGTTTAGGCCTTGGGGGCAATCGCGGAGTGTTCTGGCGTTTAAGCATTGGAAGTTGACGGAGAGGGGCCGAAGGGCTCGGGGGTTTCGGTGGAACATTCCTCATCATAACATGTTCTTCAAGATCGAACTCTCCGGAATCAGTTTTGACATCAGTACCAGTAGTAGTCCCATCGTTGGCGACATCAGAGAAATGTTCGGATTTATAAGGGGGGTTGTCGTGTGATTCGGGATCTTCCTTGATTATAACATGTTCTTCAAGCTCGAACTCTCCGGAATCAGTTTCGATATCAGAGTCAGGACCGGCGTCGGTGGACTCATCATCAGAGAAATATTCGGACTGATAAGAGAAGTCGTCGTAGGGTTCAAGGTCGTCCTTGATTGTGACATATTCATCGAAGTCGAATTCTTCGGAATCAGCTTCGGAATCAGCTTCGGTATCAGCTTTGGTATCAGCGTCAGGACCTTCGTCACTGGACTCGTCATCACAGAAATACCCAGACTGATAAGGGGCGTCGTCACGCGATTCAGGCTCGTTCTTGATCATAACATGTTCTTCAAGATCGAGTACCCTGGAACCAGTTCTGAGATCAGCATCAGAGTTATCATCACTAGAGTCGTCAACAGTCTGAGCCAACTCAAAGGACCGAGCTGAAGGTATGTCCTTCAAAGCTATCCCCTGCTTCTGGTTAAATTTGAAGCGTTTAACCTCAGCCACAGCGAGCCGGACTTCCGCAGTGGCTTGTCCAACTTGAGTGGTTTGCTTTCGATACTCCTGTCGCGCTCGACTGACCCTCATCTGCAATTTGGCCTTCATTTTCTGAAGTGGATCGCTAGCTCGCAAGATCTTCCGTTGGTCGTTCCGTACTCTGTTCTTCGCAGGCACAATATGCTTCGGTTTCGGGTTGAGCAAAGCGTTCCTCGCCCGGTACCCTCTCATTTGCACCTTTTTACGACATCGCCTAGCCGCCTTGACATGTTCAGGCAGCTCAGCATCATGTTTATGTAATTCATCATAATGAATCCGGCGGTATTCTCTCATATACTCTCTGTTTCTAGCTAGATACCGTGCGTACGCCTCTTCTGACTCGCGATACTTCGCACGTTTGAGCCTCGTGGCAAGTTTATTTCGCGTCCGGCGCAATGCTACTCGAAGCTCACTGTCTTCGAGCGTCTCCGTACTAGTTGCCTGAATGATTTCATCGAGCGCAGCATCGCTGATAGTCCAGTGGTCACGTTGCCCTTCCGTGAGACATGTATGGGAACAGGCACCGTGCCAATTAAAGACAGAGGTTGGGAATCCAAAAGGGCAGGCATTCCGGAGTTCGTAGGAGACCCTTGACATATATCCACCGAGTAAGCTGCAGTAGATTGCTTCGGCTAGGATACATAGTCTCCGGGTATGGTTGGCATCTTTGCTGCTGAGGCCTTGTGGCATCTGGAAAAGAGTGCAAAACTTCACAATCGGCTTGGGTTGCGCAAGTAACAAGTTTCGGTGATATGATGTTTCCCTATGAATAATTAGCACATGATGTGATGATTGAATAGGTGTGACATACCCTGGACGAACAGGTCTCTCGTGTGTTTCACGACGCGAAGCCAAGCCTCCGAACTGAGATGTTGCTGACCCGACGTAAACATGTCGGTCGGTGCCAGTCTTAGGATAAATGAGCTTGATGTAAACGCCCATATGAAGCGTCTCGACCCACTCAAGGGCCAACAAGCTGTCATAGCTGGGGGGATTTTCATCGTTCAGTAAGTCTCGGACTGACGGGAGAGTGTACTTATAGATATTCATCAGAATATCATCATCAGACCATTCATTGTGGAGCCTTTGCTTCCACGCCTTCGTCATAATACAACCCTTAATGGCTGTAAGAGTGAGTTGAACCCGAGCTATGAACTTGGGATGCTCCATTAGGCGACGGAAAGTGCGTTTGTGAAAATGAACGACAGAATGAGAGAAAACGACAGAATAAGAGAAAACGACAGAATAAGAGAAAACGACAGAATAAGAGAGAGAAGACGAGAGGACGAGGGAGAGAGAAGACGAGAGGACGAGGGAGTTGAAGATAGAGAGAGGACGGAGAGAGGACGGAGAGAGGGGGGAGTGAGAGACGGGGATAGTGGGAGGGGGACTCAGTTGAACCTGCCATGACTGAAAGGGAAGGAGAGACCTCAGCAAGTTGTATTGTTCCAACGAGGCAAGAATGCAATCAAGACCTAAGCTCCTGAGTCTATGTACCTGACATGAACCTGCTGGACAACTCATTAGCGTGGTCTGTATTACAAAAGGGTGTATATTTTGCACCAATAACATAGTATGTATCGAGTGTAAAGGAAACTCATGTGGGCTCGAAGTAGAGATGGTAGACGCCATGAGACGAAACTGGAGCAGATGAAGAACACCGTGACTATAGGTCGTCCGGCCCAGTCCAGGGTGCTTGATGCGGTAAGTCTCGGTGCGTGTAGAACGATTCAAAAGCAAGCGCTTCTTCTGGTTAAAGTACTACACCAATGAAACCATCGAATAGAGTTGCAGATAGTAAAGACTGGTGCGTAGATCATCGTACGCTTATTCTCCAAAGACGAGATGCAGCGACCATACATCATACACACTAGCAGCCTAAGTACTAAAAGCCAACAACAATGTACGGGAATCCTCACTTCTTTAAATGAAAACTCGCCGAGCCAGGGGTTGCCCGTCCTGCCGGATAAGAGATTGAGCGATCCGTCTCGTTTTGCTTCATCTGTTCTATTAGATCAAGCCGTCGGAAAATCACTGAAACAAGCAGTCGTCGCCACAGTCGAATGATACTACTGCAAACGATATCGTCTATATCAATTGTGTCTTTTAGTGCGACGCATAACCTCTCGCAGTCCACATCAGGGCGTAGTTGGCATTCGAAAGATGGCGTACACATGTCTGTATGATATTTGGCCATGGTAACCGACTCTTCCTAAGAAGGCGTACAAGGGTTTTCGGTTACCTTGCCTAACTTGCCCGGACAGATCGTAGCAACGCTCGAGTTGTAAGAAGAGCTCGTTTCCCAGACCAAGCACCGAAATAGGGTCGGCAAAGGTATCATGATGAGCTTGCCTATTACTATAGAAGTAAAGTAAGCAGCTTATAGAAAGGCGGACATGAATGGCGCGCTGAGCTGTGATTGATTGGAGCTGTTAGATTTCACTCTTTGTAGCAAAAACCTTGGAAGAAGGCCAAGACAGCAAACTATCTCACCTAGAGATATGACGCATTTTGTTTTGTGTCTTGAAGAGGAACAAAGAAATAATGAGAAGAGGATGCTCATGCTAGCATCACTCGGGACCACTCCGAAAGATAGCGAGAGGAAGTGCCATGTCTCGATACGCAACGGAGCATGGAGGTTTGTGTTCTGGACTGGGTTGGGCTAGGGTGAGCAGACGGTTGTCAAGGTAGCTTGGCTTGATGTAAACGTGCTGGGACAATCACGAATAGATATTCACATCATTAGCTCAGTTGATGTCATATCAAGCACAACAAGAACCCATACCACTCTACTCAAATCAAATCTGAAAATAAGACATGCTCCTTCAGTCTGTAACAGCGAATCAACATTCCACAACCTCGTCATAGATTGTTCCCCTGATAAGGAGTGTCCAGAGTAGAAGCGAGAACTGTTTGTTGACAAGATCATGTAGCATTGGGAGAACCATGTGAAGTAGCGATTGGCAAGATCTGGGGATAAAAAGAACGTCAATGTCAGCAATCCCTCACTGTAATGTCGATTATGAGCTTTATTTACCTGATCATGGGCTAAGGCGAATTTAAAGACGCTTCATGACTTCAATGAGCTTGGTAATACTCGATTCGGAGCCTCCGAGGCCGTAAAAGTTGAACCTGACCAGATCTTGCCAGTAGCGTCTATCTACTGTTGCCATGTAACGACAAATGGTGAATGTATCGCAAGGAAGGAATCATACCGCGTAATCTTTTTCTTGTTTAAGGATTGGTTGATGTTATCAACATAGAGGTTAGCTAGGTAGTACATCGTATGTGAATGTGATCAAAGCTCGATTGGTGCCTTAAACCTGAGGCTACGGGCCGTGCCAGCCATAGCGCGCCATGATTACTGGTGTAACCGAATACAGTCAATTGTGTGACATTATTTCCTTAGAACTTGCTTTGCAAATACGCTATACGTTATCCGTATACGTTATCCTAAATAATAAGTAGAAGCTTAATGGAGCAGCTACGATGCATTCATGTTATACTTGGCCACAATGTTGACTGGTATGGATGCTGATACGTTGCATTGGGAACAATTTTTCTGTACTCCACTTGATAGACATTCGACCAGAATTCCCTCCAGATGGTACCCAAAAGTAGTGGTCAGTGACCGGTAAGAGTCGGTGCCGTATACCACGATTTTGGGATTATGTTTTCGGGACTCCATCAACTGTTCTCAAAGATAGTCATGGCCGAGAACACACGAATGGCCAAAATCCCAAACCGCAACCCCCGGACATGTATGGGGTTGCGGTAGTCAGAGAACAAGTTCCTGAATCATGGGCACTCGATGGTCGTGACCTGTCCTATAACTCGTCCGCCGTACTTGACGATAGTCATGACCGAGGGCACATGAATGTCCAAGACATCCTGCCAAACCGACAACACTGGGACATGTGGTTGGGATATGGTGTAGGAAGGGACATTGTTCAGAGCATCGATGACCTTCAAACTCTGTCATTGCCTAGAGATATTGGAAGAAGACAAGTAGAATTTGTTAGCACGGAACCGTTTACTCAATGGGGATAGCGACTGACTGTGCATAGCTTTAGACGACGGCACGTCTCATTCAATTGGCATGGGACACGGAAAAGGTGAGCTGGACATATATTGTCCAGCAGTTCCCCATCATATTCGGCCGCAGGGTGGAAGGACGCTGGCGACGCCTGTGGTGTAGGGTCGGTCGGAGGCTGAGAGGGCGCCGAGGGTATCTGTAATGCAATGACAGCCGGAGGGTGGGACGGAGCAGGCAAAACTGGCGCGGGGCTGGGCGAGTGAATAGATGTCTCTGTATCCTCTTCCGGGGCCGGCTTTACACGAGCATGGTAATAAGGTAAACCATCTCCCTCATCTCCAAGGTAGTCCAGATCGAGGACCCATCCATCTTCAAATTCTGGCTTCAAAGAACATGTTCTGATAGCCATTTGTGAAGGAGGATGGACCTGCTGTGCATGCTCGATGACATATTGGAGTGGCGGACATTGCTTGATTGCGAGCAGACGGCGACCACTGATTCCGGCTGCTGGGTTGTGCTGTGACACGAGTCCAGCCGCTTCGTACTCATTGTAGCCGAATCCATCATCATCGTCGTCGACGTCGTCGTTAATGGCTGGGCCTTGGTCGGGGACATTTCCGAAAACAGGATCCTCAGGTTTTGGGGCCCGGGCGTCCAGTTGCATGTCCTTGTTCCTCAGGTAGTGTAGCAAAGCAGCTCTTAACATGTCTCGCTGCTTTGCAAGCACTTCATGGCCATCATTAACTCGCATTAGTTCCTGATATAAGGCTTCCGTCGCTTCCTGACGCGAACAGTCTCCACACCTTTTCATCTTGTCCTGACATTTCGCTCCTAACTGTCCTTTAGGGAAACAATAACCATGCAGGACAGTATTACAATGATCGCATCGGTACAGCTTGTTATAGTTGGCCGATCGATCAAAGCTTTTCATGATCAAGGGAGCGAGATTAGGGATTGTACTGGAACAGCTAATACGTTCAGCAATCTGTCGAGCTCGAGTAGAAGAATCAGGATTAGGGTGGTCTTGGTAAATCTCCATCCCTTGGCCAAAGAAGCTCGAGTCCATACACTCAGTCAACCACATATTAACCAGCGTTCCTACCTGTAACATGTTTGGGTGGGAACGCTGGATAAATGGGAGAATCTTCTCTACCATCCCGCGCGAGCCACACTCTCCGACGTTTTTGAACTGGGGTGACGACCTGCCATCCCATGGATAGCAGTCAACGGTGAAGTTGATATCACGATGGATTGAGAGGCCCATCATACTCTGAGAAAAGTTGTTCTGAAGCTCCAGCTTATCGGCAGTCCAGGGGAAGCAGAACACAAGACACAATGATTTAAGAAAGGGAAAGTCTCTCAATCGTGTAACACGAAACCAGTCCAGAGATAGGACAGGAACATCAACTATCTCAATAACCCGAACCTTTTTTGCAAACTTCAACATGTTTAAGAATGCAATAAGGGGGTAAAGGGTAGAGTCTTTACCAGGTGGCAATACCTGATGAGGATAGAGCCCGTGACCCTCCCAGCGGAAGACTGTCGGTCTGTAGGAAGTGATTTTGTTTTGACTGAGCGGCCTGGTGGCATAGGAGCCACCTTTGCTATAGACAGGTTCGCATAAGCACCCTGTTTTTCCATTGAACACAACCACCATGGCACTGACGATATCAGCTATCCTGTGACATGTTTGGGATAGACTGATTCGGTCTCTATGACTGATGGTAGTAAAGATTTCCTCAGCGACAGCAGGCACGTTCAGTAAAAGGATCTCAAGTTTTGCCTGAGGGCGTTCAACCGGAATACCCAGAGGAGCAACCTATATGACGGTCATACTATTAGTAACCTCTCATATATCGTTGAGTTTGTTCAGAAACAGGGACTTTAGGGATTGAGGCCAAAACGATACCTGGTCATCGGCCATTGCAGAAAGCTCAGTCGATTTGGAAAGACTATAGAGAGTAAGTATCCAGCAAGGTCATGTAATTTGTCCATAGAAGTTTCACATACAGATATTTGGATGCTTTTTAAACGAAGAACGTCCTAGGAGATGTAGAATAGAACCAGGAAGGTGCAGAATAGATTCAGCTCAGAGAACGAGGATGACCAGTAGAAGCTGGATACTGAGAGCGTTGTGTGTGAGGCCAGGGTAATGGCAATTCAACACAAATGTAAACAAAGAATCAGATGTGGGAGAAAGAGATTGACGAGGGGCTAGGGCAGCAGACCTGGAGGGTAGGTAGAGAGAGTGAATGACTCAGGCACTTGATGTGTTTGTCTCCTCTCTCACGCTCGTCTCTCATTTTCCAACTTCCCTTCTCCCTTCTCGTCTCCGACATATGCCATTCTATTGCTCGTCATCATCAGCGTCTGTAATTCATTTTATCGTCATCATATCTCTGTCTGCCGATTTTATTCTTCAATATTCTGTCATCAACGTCCATCATTCATAATGGATAGGTACGCAAGAGTTCCTATGAGAACAGACTTACTAACTCTTCAAAGAATTCCTGAGGACCTTCCATACTGCATCGAAGGAGAAACCCAGGTGGGGGAAGATTTCTACCTCAGATATGGCACAATCGAACTCCGAACGGTCCTGGGAAACCTCAACCGCATAGGGATTGCAAACCTCCGGAAGTCACAAGAGGTCATTATCTCCAACCATGTCCGCGGGAATGACCTCGAGATTACCGGAGGAGCGGCTCAAGGACGCACCACAGCTGTTCTAGTTAGTCTCGTGGCTGTTGTTGGTGAGCTAGTCAACGCTTCAGATGTCGAGGGCCCTCATGCCCTCTACATCGCACCAACTCATGAACAAACGACGAAGGCATTTGAAATTATCAGTATCCTGGCCAGGGCAATTGGACTTGGTGTTTGTTGTTTAACCACTACTAACACAAATACAGAGGACGCGGATTTTGTGTCCCTACGAGACTACAATATCGTGGTCTCAACACCGGGGCTGGTCCTCAAGATGGAGGGCAAGTCCCGGTTCTTGAGTATGGTGAGATATCTGGTAGTTGACGATGCTCACATGTCTGTCGTCGGCCGAGGTGGAGCAGCAGTCCATACACGAAATGTGCTAAAAACCATGCAAGATGACCACCACCCGGACCTTGTCACCACAATCATATCAAATGAAAGACTTGGTCCTTTTATCCGGTACCTAAGGTCTCAAACACATGTTACTTTGCAGATCTTAGGTACCCGGGCGATGCTTAGCTTGTCATACGTGCCCATAACAGGCAACAGGTCAGAAACAATACAGCGGATCGTGTCAGAATGCTGTCAGAATGAGAAGGTCGTCATCTTTGTCGCTCGCATCAAGCAAGGCGAGTCGCTTGTAAGCTCGCTCCAAGGCGCCGGACTATCCGCTCGCATCACTCACAATGGAAAAGCCATGAACGAGCGGTTGATGATAATACAAGAATTCAATGAGGGGAGATGCCGGGTCCTCATTACATGTCGCATTGGACTGTCGGGTATATCTCTACAAGCTGTCAACAGTGTCATTCTAGATAGACCCCCTGAGGGTTGGGATGATTTCCTCGCCGCAGTCCATAAGGCTGGTCTCGTTCAGGATGGTAAAGCTTACCTGATATTGGACAGAGATAATGAGCCTGAGGTTGAGCGATTCCAAGCTATACTGGCCAACTTCCATCGGATCAAGAATGGGGCAGCAGCTTCTCAAGTGATCAAGAAATCCACCCAACCTACCTTTGGGCCAAGCGTCACGACTACCAGACTTATTGTTCGAGGCTTTCCATGGTCGAAAACATGTTCACAGATCATGGAAATGTTTCCTTTTGAATACAGACCACTCAGTATTGACCTCCCGACAAATTCTGTTCGTCCCGACACTGAGTCATTGACTGGTGTCCGGTAAGTATTTCCTACCTATTATTAAGTTAGTAATACTCATTTGTTATCAGGAGGATTTACTTTCAATTCCATACAGCCGAGAGAGCGCAACAGTTCAAGGAGCGCTACAACGGTGAACTGTTCGAAGGCGGAACCTTACTCCTTGATTTCTGTAGTGATCAGTCTTCTCGAGCGCCGCGTCGTCCTGCCATCCCTCAACCACATACACAGTCGCACGAGCCAGGCATACATGTCCGTCCTGCTGAGTCTCGACCACATCCTCAAAACCACCGTCGCGCTAGTCGGTCGCCTTATCCGCGTACACAGGGTGCCCTGGGGCGTCATTCTGTCAGTCATCCGAGATGAGCTGTCCAGAGATGGAATCAATAAAGTTCGAATTTTACTGATACGTTTCATTGACATCTTTTCCTGATTACGTGAACGCTTGTATTTCTAATGGAACTGAATTATTCGAGTTCGAGATTAACATAGACTTGACTGCAAAGCAACATTGCGAGCATCTCGCAACGGACTGTTGTGAGAAGACAACGTCGCCTGTAACTGTAGTTGACAGCATTATTGTTTGTCGATCTTGTTTCTGCTTGAGTAGCGTATCCCTAAGCACCGAGTAGAAGACATCAGCTGATATTAATAGCCTAAGTAAAATGGTCGGTTCATCACCTTGCCTGGAAGATGTATTCACTCCATTGTCCAATTTGACTACATATGACCGTCATATGGGCGCGGGTGTATGTGGTCATAAACGCCGAAATTCGCCTGCTCAAGCCAGGAAGCACCACTCACTCATACAGTGACATCGAAAGACGCATACCTATCATAACCAAAGAGTATGTTTACTCGCTGAAGTAATCTACTGCAGCTTACTTCGTGGTTTGAGTCTTCTCGCCACTTCAGAATGCCTACCCGTTTGGACTCCAGAGTTCTGCGTTTACTCAAATTTGAGGGCATATCCTGAACAGTATGTTATTATCAATGCAAACAAAATCAGGGGAAAGGAAGCAGCCAAGACCCCTGAGCAAAAGGCTATAGAGATGGCCTGTCGAACAGCCCATGCAAAGGTCAGGCGGGCAAAGATTCCTCCAAATCCAAACAGAGTGCCTAAGAACTTCAAACGATGTACCGACAGAAAGGCCAAAGAAAGGCTGACCCATTACATAACTTAAAGCTCAGCACCAGATGAAGGTCTTGAGCCTGACAGCATGCAATAAGGCACAGTCTGACCAGGCCAAACTCCAACTTGCCACTGCGCAAGTAGAACGATACAAATTCAATCAGAGAAACGGAAGCATAACGAAGGAGATTCCTTCAGCAGAATTTCTTGAATTGGCTAAGCCATTCATAGAAGATGAGCCCACTGGTGTCGACGATAGACACATGGAAAACAATCGAGCCTTATGTATTAGAACAACCACGTCAAGCTCTCAGATGGAGCAATCAAGACCAATGACCAAGATCAGTCAGAACCTTGATAGATAGTTACCTGCTTAAGAGGAGAGGCACTCAAATGATGGAATTCAGAGCTAGACGGCAAAGATGAACACACTTGAAGTGTCCCAAAACCAGTCAAAGAGCTGAGATGTTCCAAGTGAATGTACCCGAAAACTAGTTCATGAATACTTCTATACTATCCTGACTGGACAATCGAAATCATCAGCAGTTCGAAAAACTATGTATCTCTCACTACTGTAATGAACATTTTCTTCATGGATGTCAAAGAATATCCCTTACCGAATCTATATAGTCTATCCTGGCAGATGATGATGGCTTGCTTGACTACAGTGAACTACGGGATCTCCTGTCCATCGTACACGCAGCAATCCCAATCCCGTATTGCTACTTGCCCAGCAGCCTTGTTGAGTAGAGTCTTTGACGTTGATCAGGACGGATACTGTCTTGGCTTTATTGTTGTCAATTTGCTTGTATTCTATCTCATGCGAGGCTACTAAACAAGGAGTAATTATTCAATACCAGCGATTGCTGGGTCACATTCATTTAGCTACCTGGCTATCTGAACCGAGCAATCTCAAACACATGACAGCAACACTTCCTCAGAGCGACCTCAGAAAGGAAGCAACCGAGCCAGACGGGTGTGTAGAATTTCCGTCGCTGTTTCTGTTGTATAAGATCAAAGCAGTAGCCAATCAACCTCCAGGAAAAAAAAAGCATTTGCAGAATGTAGGTAGCCTGGCTCAAATGGATATCTAACCCATCTATCCGGATGGTCTGTAAAGTTGATAGATAAAGGAAAAATGGAGAAAGCAGAGCCCGTTGGGCCATCGAGCTTATGAAAGCCGGTCGACGGCGAAAGATCATTATTCTCGCCCACAAGGTCTCGTCCACAAGGTCGTCGTAGATGGAGCCAAAGTTTGATCATATCACTTGTAATAGAGTCAACAAAAGGGAGCACCAGGTCTCGAAACACCCCACGGATGGATGGCATGTACAAAACGGGAACAAGGTAGTATATGCAAAAGTCGGGAAATGGAAAGAAAAAAGATAAAACTCCAGTGTCATGCATCTTGAGGACGTTATCACATATCAAAATTATCATCAACGTTGAAGATGCCCGGCTCGCCGCCATCGTTGTTCTTGTGGGTGCCACTCATGCGCTGGTCGGTGGAGCTGCCGTGGTGGTGTGCCCGCTGCCACGTCTCCGGATCCTCGTCCATGTGGTCGCTCGGGTCGTGCTTCATGTGGTGATCGATCGAGTTCTCGTTGACAAAGGTAAAGCCTTTGAAGTTGGCCTGCATTCCTGGCGACAGTGGCGTGGAGGCGGGCATGAATCCATTAGCCAACGCAGCGGCGCGATCGTTCAGCGAGGCACTGTTGTCAAGAGCGTTGGTGAACTCGGGATCAAAGTTGGACGTGTCGGTGTCAGACTTGAGCTTGGGCTTGAAGGGCGGGATGACATCCTTGCGGGCGAGCGCCTCCCAGTCGATGTCATGGAAGAAGGGATGCGCCATCAGCTCCTTCGCATCTCCCTTGGCGCCCAGGCGGTGCTTGGGGTTTCGGTTCAGCAAGCCCTTGACGAAATTCCTACCCTCCGTGCTGAGTGCGTCCCGAGGGAAACGGACCTTGCCGAACGCGATGTTCTTGTACATCTGCTGGGTATCCTCGGCGTAGAATGGGCTCCACCCGCAGCACATCTCGAAGACTAGAACACCAAGCGACCAAAAGTCGACCATCTTCGTGTACCCCTGCTCATCAAGCAAGACCTCGGGAGCAAGATATTCAGTGGTTCCGCAGAACGTGTTTGTGGTATCATTCTGCGTCAGATTGGCTTTGGACAGACCAAAGTCGCACAGCGCAATATGTCCATTAGCGTCCAGCAGGATGTTCTCGGGCTTTAGGTCACGATAAACAATATCGTGGTCGTGTAGGTGTTGGAGAGCTAGAATCAACTCGGCAATGTAAAACTTGGCCCGCGCCTCCTGGAAGCGCCCTTCCTTTTGCAGGTGCCAGAACAGTTCGCCACCCGACATGTAATCTGTCACGAGATACAGATCGGTGGGTGTTTGGAAGGAGAATTTCAGGCCGACAATGAAGGGAGAAGCCGCCATGGCAGTCCGAACCAGGATATTGCGTTCGCCTAGCGTATGAGCGACCTCTTTCTTCTGAATGATCACCTTCTTCGACAGAACCTTCATGGCGTAGATCCGGTGCGTATCTTTCTTCATAACTTGATACACCTGTCCAAATGTCCCCTTGCCGATGAGCTTCAGAATCTGAAAGTCATTCGGTCCCACCTGCTTCTTCTCCGTCTTCTCGAAGAGCATCTCCAGGTGAATCTCGCCGGAGATCTGAGAATCGCCAGCTCCACGCGCCGACAATGGGAACCAGCCCTCCAACCGACTGTGATCCTCCTTGAGGTTCAGGGATAGCCGTACGTGCCCAAGGAACGCTTCCTGGTTGTTGCGATCATAAACCGAAACATCGATCTCCGACTCTTCTCCAAGAACGTCACTGTTCTGGTTAGCCAGTAATACAAGCGACCGGGCGGGGAAACATACAAAGTGGCCTCGTGGTTCCAATGCGGATCTGTGACGGGCGATTTCCCCCTGAAATCGTGACCCTCCATTGCGCTGTTGTTGCTGCTCTGGCGGCTCTTCATCGGAATCGCCATCGGCCGCCCCGCCTCGCGCTCGGACTTCTCCTTTTCCTTCTCTCGGCGCTCGATGGACGCTTCTTCCTCATCCTGGGCACTCTTGGAGATGACCTCGTTCCACTCGAACACGCATACCACATACGGATCAAAGCCTGGTCTGAGACCGCGGGCTTCGGTAATCTTGACGTAGAGTTTTCCCTTGAGGGAGCCGACAGAAGGGCCAGATTGTTGCTCTGCCTTCGGAGTCTCTGATGGGGAAGGAAACGCGTCGTTGAGTTTGCCCGCAATTTCGTCAGCGGATGTGGCCATCTCGTCGGACTGTGGCTGCTCCGAGGAAGGGTGCGCCTCAGATGATGATGTAACAGGCGGGTTCTTAGCAGTTTCGGACCCTTCGTTGGACATGGCGCGAGGGGTAAGAGGAGGTGTGTTCTTTGGATGAGAAAGATCAGACACATTTCCAGTTAGCTTCGCGAGGTTCTCAGATGACATGGAGACATGTGGTTTCTCATGATCAAGTAGGGGAGCTTCCGGCGGACTAAAGTAATCCGCAGAAGCAGGGAGTGAAGGGTTGGAGAAGTGAGAGGCAAGGACGGGGTCGTCGGAGATGCTAGAGACTGGATGGGAGGTATGACGGCGTGCTTGAGATTCAGGTGGATTGGTGGCTGTGCCCGGAGCGAGATAGCTCTTCAAAGCAGTGAAAATAGAACCCATGCCCTTCTCGGGGGCCGAAGATGCCAACGCGGGTTCCTCCGACTCTTTCTGCAAAAGGGAACAGGCGGAAGAATAAGGGGGAGTGGGCAGATTCGTAGGAGGCAGAGACCCCGGTGAGATTTCTTGCGTATCAAATTTCTTGTCTGGGCAATCCGAAGAGGCATTCATGTCCGAAGCCTCGTCGCGCTCCATCATGACAAACGATCCCGCAGAAGATGAATTATGTCCAGAGCCTTGACCATCCCGTGTATCTGTGGCGTGTGCACCCGGCTGGATACCGTTGGTGGAAGCAAGAGTCTCAGAAGAAGGGAGCCATGAATTGGAAGGGCGGTTGTCATCACTAGGAGAAAGACCAACCTGGAAATAACTGTGCATGATGGATGGTTGGCGTTTGTCTGAGAGATCTGGCTTGGGAGTTGCAATGCCAGAAGGTGTCGACCGATTGGAACCAATTGTATCTTGGTTATCGTCCTCCTGCAGATGGTTGCTATAGAAAGTTAGAAGCCGCGCACCAGAAGCTGTCAAAAGAACATCGAGTTTTCAGGACTAAAAGGGCATATGACGATGACAACTAGCAACAGTCGGGCAGGCAGCTCTGTTGCGGTTCATAAGCCTTGCGACAAGCCCCGAGAGGATAAGCAAGCCTGAGGCCGACAGAATGGGGTGCGACGAAACAATGTAGCGAATCACTTTGTGGGCCTTTTTTCCCAATGTTTTCCGGGAGGTATATTGATTGTTCAAATCCCAGATTTAAAAGCAGCTGATTCTTCTTTCCTGAGGTTGAATCGAAATACGGGGAGACGAAATAGTAGCAAGACAAATAAAGCAGATATTACTCACTTCCGCGATACCGGCCGCTTTACCAAATCCACATCTGCAGGCAAATCTGTTCCGCTCTGAGCAGTGGCCATCATCGAGATTCCATTCGAGTCCAGAGGTGTTTTGTCGAAAAGGGAGGAAAAAGGATGGAAGAATTGATGCGACTCGACACGACTCAACCGAAATGGTGGGGTTGGAGGCGAAGAACGTGGCTGAGATAGTTAGATGGAGGAGGTTGTGTGTAGCGGAGTCGACAAAAAAAGGCTGTGACGACGTCGCTGGGCAATGTCGAGCTAAGGAAGTTTGCGGGAAGGAGGATGGATCCGATCGGGTAGCGGAGAGAGCACCAAAGCAGGTTATAGTCGGTGCATGAGGTTTATTGATTTCTTTCTTTAAATTTGGTGAGATGGGTTCATGGAAAGTTGGTGAAGAATAAGATCAAGGATGAGGAGGAAGACGAAGATGAAGAGAAGTAAAGAAAAAAAAAAGATTATTCCTAGGGAGTCAAAGGAGACATGTTTTTGTGACTTAGGTTTCTTCTCAGGAGGAAAGGATCGGAAAGGCTTCTGATTGATTGGGAATGGGGTCAAGAAGTATGGGACCTGGTGGGTTGAGTTATTTCACTGTGTTCGAATCATATCGAGGAACATTATTACTCAGAGCACCAGATGGGCCACTACCGAAGACTTGAGACTTGTTTGAGATTATTGAAAAACAGGCTGGTAGTTAGAAAAGGATGGCGGAGGCTGAGGATGATTACGAGCAATATTATTGTTTCTTCAATAGTAGTATCACGGTTTGACGGGTGGCGTGGGAACATAAAATGCTGAAGTCGCCATCCAATGTAAAGGACTCCAAGGAAATGTTCGATCTGTCACCTGCAGCGGCTGAAAGGGGAATTACTCCGTATATGGGACAAGCTGCACGAGGGATCTGGATTTCAGATGCAGATTAAAGACACTTGAAATCATGGGTGCTGGATTGTAACCGGTAAGGGGGTATAGATGCTTGTAGATATTTGCGGGCTATGTAGTCATCGTTGAGATGGCAAGAATAAATAGAGCATTACCTACATGTTACAAAAACATTGTGTATGCCATTGGTGAAGTGGGTAACATTACACGCAGAGATCATAAGCATATGGAAATACGTCCATAATCCATCTATCTAGTAAGAAAATCATTATGAATATCCGGCGAAGATCTTCTACCTGTGTCAGGGGTCAGTATGTAGTCGGTATTCAGCTACTTGGAACACTCTCTCGGTCAGCTTGTTGGCGCCTTAGGGACATCAGGAGAAGATCATTCTTAGGTACTGGAAAATGAGGCCTCCCCTAGTGGAGATGCCATGAGCGAATGACTGCCCTTTCATTTGACCGAACCACAGGACGGGAGAGTCTTGGACTTAACCTGATCCATACTATGATACGATCAAATATGGTTCATCCCTAGGGGTCAGCAGCCACAGGAGCCTGACCCTTTTCGATCATGGCATGAATAAAGATGTCGGTGACAGCCTGACGGCTCGGGACATGTCAATAATAGTAAGATTCAAGTACCGCGGACATCGCCGAGCTGGCTGTATGCATAGTTTCCAATATTTCAAGACACCGATGGAGGGATGCCTTGAAGCCTTCCTTTGAGCCGTATAGATGGCTGGATCTGCCCTTCGAAAATAATCTCCAAATTCCAGCCGGTATTATTGTGCCTTATCAATCCGTCAAATCCTACCTCCTTCCCCTCATCCTCACGCATATCTACTCCCTAGTACTGGACATCCGCTACTGGCGAACCCCTCCTTTACCAAGCCAATGTGGGGTATATCCGAGGAGTGGCGGTCGTTGTTACTGCGATCAAGGCCAATTCTAGTCTGCAGAGTTCAGTCTCGTTACTCGACGGACTCGCATTGATCATCCATTATCTTCAGAGTGGACATCTGTAGATCCATCATGGCTGGGTTTGATAACAAGTCGCTCTGCTATTTTCTCAACTGTTGGAGAGCTCTCGCATTGGTATTAATTACTCAGTAATATTTCGCTGATCTCAGCTCAGCAAGGCTGATGGTTACACAACCAACCTGTTCTCACCATCCTACAGGACTAAGCACTGGATATCCGCCTTCTGAGACCATACGCAGCCCTGCGGGGGGTTACTCAACAGCAAACTAACACTCTCATGGCAACTAGCAAAGTATCTGCACAGAGCTCATTCTCACATATGGTGGAAAACATACATTATTATTAAACTAGGCTGGTAAAAAGTAAAACTTGGTATTTCATTTTGGGCCACCCAAGCCAGTGGTTGCCTTACATCAGTCCATCACCGGTTCAGAGCAGCTGTTCAAGTCTTCAGCAGGAATAAAGCTACACTTCCAAGATGTTACACCTTGCCGGAGCAGCTGGCGGCTTCATGTGCCATTGAGATATCTGGTTTGATGAGAGATCAGCCGCTCATATCGTGCTCAAGCTTGAGCTTGCTATTGACCAGTACTTTTGTATTATTACCCAAACATTCCTGGGCTGTATGCACCTTGACACCCAAGTACTGGTACATGGCGATAGATTCCGATCGAGCTCCCCCTATACTCCGTGGCATATATCCCTCATTCCCGGCCATGCATGGACGCAGCCACCTACCACAGCACGCAGGAAAAGGAATCCTAAAAGTGGCCTAGGCCAGACGCCTCACGGAATGTTACCTGCCAACAATTGCCTGGTTGAGTAAATCGCCAAAGGAAGCTCCCTCCTCGGCAAGGACGATCGTGCATGAGGAGCAAGCTACTTGTACTCGGTCAAGAGGCAGGTCATCTGCAAGCCGCAGTTCTGTTGTGTAAGGGATCTTCGGCATGCAGAGCTCCGATAATACCCACGAATCATTGGCCAGTCACTGATAGTTGATTAGTCGATGTTGAGGAGGAGATAACCTCTCTCAGCTGTTTTCAGTGGCGAAGATGGTCGCTGCAAAGAGATTTCTAGGAGATCACATCATTTAAGCAGAAAGTACTGCAATGTTGATGCAGTACAATGTCACAGGGTGCTCCTGGTAAGCTGTTCACATAAGGTACGAGAGTGATCGACGAGATCCGGGTATAGAATCGACAGGCTTGCCTTAGGCATTACAGGACGGACGGTTATCTCGGTGATGACATCATCAGGCATGGCGATCCCGAGCGGTATTATTAATAATTCAATCTACAGGGAAATGCCAAGTAGCCTAGGGCTTAGGGCTTCACCTTGTTGGATCACACGTGGCAAGACAATTCATGCCTGAGGCATACAACGCGCGGCGCGCTGTTCGGAAGAAAGAAACTCCGCACAGCTCGCAAGTCGCAATGGATCCTAGTGAGGCTGTCCCTGTAGATAGATCCGTTGCCAGCATCGGACCATCTCAAGCTTCACTGCATTGGACCTCATCACTTGATCCGCAATGGCGAGGAAGTTAAGAGCAGCTGCGCAGGCAGCTGCCAAATCAATGAGTATGCTTGCCTATCTTCCATCGCCTTCATCCCCTTGTTCTGCTCAAAAAACAATCACCGCGCGAATCCACGTACTAACAGCCGTTTGTAGAAAATGTACCGCCGCCGCTCCCCGACGCATCGGACGAAGAAATGGCAGACGCGCCCCCGTCACGCGAATCTTCACCGGCTGAGGACCCCGGCGAGCCCTCAGAAAAAGAGTCCGACGTCGAACCCCAAAAAGAATCACCCCAGGAGGAAGAGAAAGCACCTGAACCAGCCACACCCGCCCCAGAACCCACCGCTCAGGAATCAAATCCCGTGTCGCAAGCAGACACGCCCACGCAAAATCTCGGCCGTCCAGCGATTCCCCGAAAGCGGCGTCCTGGGCGTCCGCCCAAGAATCGTCCTCCCGACTGGGATTTGGCAGACGGCAGTGCGCCGCCGCCAGCGCATTCGGGCACACCGGCGAAACGACGACGAGGTCGCCCCGCGGCGAGTGGTGGAAGATGGGCGCGCAACCGGGGCCCATCGCATGTCACGCAGGTGCCGATCGACAAGGAAGGGAACATGATGGATGTCATCGACGACGAGGTGGCGCTTCCGCCCGACCCAGAGGGCGAGACCAAGGTCGACAAGAACGGTGTGCTCAAGGACGGCCGAGAATACCGGGTTCGGACGTTTACCATCCTCAACCGCGGAGATCGGCTTTACATGTTATCGACGGAACCGGCACGCTGCATTGGGTTCAGGGATTCGTATCTGTTCTTCCAGAAACACAAGCTCCTGTACAAGATTATCATCGACGATGAGGCCAAACGCGATCTCATCGAGCGAGAGATTATCCCTCACTCCTACAAAGGGCGTGCCATCGGTGTCGTGACGGCTCGGTCGGTGTTTCGCGAATTCGGTGCCAAGATCATTGTCGGTGGGCGGAAGATCATCGACGACTACAACGTCCAGGCGGCGAGAGAGCGTGGAGATGTCGAGGGCGAGCTTGCAGTCCCAGAAGATAAGCTACCGCCCCCAGGCGAGCCGTACAACAAGAACCAGTACGTGGCGTGGCACGGAGCCAGCAGCGTCTACCACACCAACGCCCCGTCTCTCCCGCTACCCACCGGCAAGGCCATCGACTCGAAAAAGCGCAAGGTGACTGTGACTGGCGATAACTGGATGCTTGAGCATGCTCGGGAGGCCAGGTATGTCCTCACGACCCATCTTCTCTCTGTGTTTAGACAAATGACTTAACGCTTTCACTAGTTCCTTCAACTCGCTTATTCTGAACGCGCGCCGCGCGAACCTGGAAGGCGTCTACGACATCCACACGAATGCTATTCACTACCCCAAGATCATGCAGCCATCGCACGCCCGCTGGGAGCGTGTTCCTCCCCCAGACCCGCGGGTCACCGCCAGACTCGCCAAGGGATTATCCACGCTGAGCCTGACAAACGGAACGGATGAGGACGAGGCCGAACAACCCACCGACCACACCACCGAAGAGCCCACAGACACCGAGCCTCAAACCATCTTCTCCACGATCCCCCCGGCTCTTTCCCGCCGGTTCGCAATCCACGACACCGTCTTCGAAACGCCTCCGTACTCCAACATGGGCATTCCCGGTCCGGACGGCGACGTGCACGATCTCGGCAGCAACGGCCTCATCAGCACCGCCGACTCGCTGCACCCGGAGTTCGTCGGCCCAGAGATCCTCGCGGAGCTGCCACCAGAGTGCAAGGAGGCGCTCGTCGAGGCCGCCGCCCGCGAGTGGGAATGGAAGTCGAAATGGCGCAGCGAAGCGATCGACGGGCAACGCACGACGCCGCTGAAGAGCTATGCTTGGTTTCCGTAGCTTTCCTCCGTTTTCATTCTTGCTGTACTTCGCCGCGCCACTTTCCATTTTCATCGCGGTCCTCATTTCTCTATGCTATCACATCGCAATCGTATCTGGCATGGGCAGGGTTTGTATTTCGTCAACGGAAAGGAGAACAAAAGGTGCTTTTTCTTTTACTTTTTTCATTATACGTGTGCTAAACCCCTATTAATCTATCTTTTTATTTCAATAATGGTAGGGGCCGGGTGTGATCCATCACTCATCAGATAGAAATTCGATTCCTTCTGATACGATATCGGATATATATTGGCCTTGTAGATCGAGATCGTTTCCTTGAAATGCAGTTGCAGGGTGTATTGTATCTATGCGCGAGACCATTACCTAACGGTGTACTAGGACAGATTCAATCCCGATCGGGTAGACAAATGAGATGCTAATCAAAAGGACATAAGACTTCGTTCAGCCATCGGGTGGGGGACGTTAATATGACAGGAAGGTAGGTAGAAAAGTCGCGTAGCTCAAAGCAAACCGATTTACGCCGACTAGATAACTCGAAAGGAAAAAGTAACGGAAGCGGGGCAAACTCCAGTCCATTCAGGTATATGCATGACTGCTAAGAGGATGTGAGGAGGGAAAGACGGCGGGGAGACAGATGGAATGCTCAGGATCAGCCCATGGCCATCTCGGCGCGCAGCTTCTCCAGTTCTGCCTCTTCGTCTTCCTCTTCCGCCTGCTTCGTTTTGGCTTCGACTGATATCAATGCATTGTTAGTCGTTGTCTGTGAAGAACTGACTGCTGGGTGCTTACGCTCTCTGTTGCCGGCGGCAGGTAACCGGTTGAGATCGGCGACGGGCACCGACCCGGTCTTGAGCATGCGCTCGTCCATGACCTCCTGTTCGAGACCCTCGAGTTCCGCCTCCAGTTCGGTCTCGTCGGGCTGTTCGCCCAGAGGGTTGTTCGTGATGGCCGTTGCGATTTCCTCGCTGAGTTGGTGTTGTTCCCGGAGTTGGTCCCTATTCTGTCAGCATCTGGCTACCCTGTGTCTATATGGCGAAAAACACATACATCGTCTCATCGACCTTGTCGATCGTCATCGAGCCATGAATCTGTGTCATGGCAGCGCCAGCCGCCTTCATTGCGTTCAGCGTCTCCTGGTTGATATTCGCCGCTTCGATCGAGTAGATCTGCTGTTCGAGCTGGGCGATCTGCGCGGTTGTCTGTTCGAGGTTCTTCTCGTGGACCTTTTTCCTTCGCAGAGCGGCTTTGGCAGCTGTGGCAGACAGTTAATCTTGTATTCCCTGACAAGAACAAAACCTAAGGCAAACGCGCACCATTCTTATTTGTTGAGACGTTCTTTCGAGCGACTGCCTCTTGCTCCTCCATCAGATGCTCCAGGTGCTTTTCTCGCTTCTGCAGCATGTCCAGCTGCTCTCGCAGCAGGAGGATCGCGTTCTTGGGCGCATCCTTGCGCTTCTGAGCGGCGGCACCGCCGAACCAGGACCACATTATGGCTGTAAGAGATATTACTCTCTTTTATAATTCGGTGTGGTAGAGCTTGAGCGAGAGAGACCTTAGTTGAGGCTTATCGTTGGCCTTGATAGGTCTGGAAAGCGGTCGAAGGCGGTGGAGGCAGACAACAGCCAGATAGAGGAGGCGGTTTACTGGATTGACCGAAGGAGTGGGTGTCTTGATATGTAGATCGACTTCACGAAGGATTATCTAGTAATGGGAAAATAGAAACGAACTAAAAATGGCCGTTGCCTGGTTGCAACCAAGACGGTAACAAGCATGCGTAATTGCTATCTAGGCAGAGAGCAAGCGGGCGAGATGATTCCCCTCTTCACGGCGGAAGATCCTATGACATGCGCGCTAAGCCTATCGGAGGTGGACCGTCACGTGGTATCTTTACAGTTCCCCTTCATTAACATCGTTGAGTATCGTTTAGAATTGATTCTTGTGTTAAATTCATCCTCAGATCATATCATAGCAGAATGACCGGGCCGTAAGATCACCGAGGGATGAACGGCCCTCTTCCCTCCACCAGAGCCTTTCTCTCCGACCTCCCTTCTCTTCCGACAGGCTCCAAAGTTCGCTTTCTCGGTTGGTGCGTCTTACCATACATTGCGTATAGTATCCTCTAGGACATTAGTATGTCTACTACAGACGTAATTTAGCTGATATACTTTAGCGTGAGAACATATCACGTCACTACAGGCCACTTAGTCCTAGAACACGACTATCCCCGCCGTAGATTTTCCACCAACGCAGGAACAGAACCCGCTTCTGTGGCCGTCGATGTCAACGCGGTTCTGGAATCTGTGACGGCGGAGGAACTGCGTGTCGGGGCTTGGGTCAATGTCGTGGGTTATGTGAGGCGCTCGGACGGCGGTGATCATGATGTCCTCCGCAAGCTGATGATGTCGAATCCGGTGTATGTGGAGGCTGTGATTGTTTTCTCAGCGGGTACAGTTGAGCTGGGCGAGTATGAAAGGGTTCTGAGGGAAGCGTTGGAGGTCGAGCGCAGGATTTTGAGGCCAGATTGAAGGCAACCCTCTGTGAGTCTTGTCTGCTATTGATTAGTTGTGGTTGGTGTCATTAAACATAAGTCATATTTAGGTTATCTGCTATGCTGCATGAAATATGACGCCTCTATGCATGAGTGAATCACTTTTCTAGACACTTTTTTGAGAAGACTAAACCTCCATCTTCACTTGCTCAGCTGCCGCGCTGGGTTCAACGCGCTGCACCAGGCGTTTCCGCTTCCCCTCCAATCGCATCTGATCCATTTGCATGCGCATAATCAGCGCGCTCTTCCGACGGATTTTATACCCGTACTTGTAGAAAACAAACGGAATCGGAATGATGGCCACTTCCAGCAATCCCAGCAGCGTCCCCGACCAGTTGGGCCCGATCCCCGCGTACATATACGAGCCCACCAGGGGCAATACACCACCCAGGATACTCCGAATGACAGAGTTGCCCGCCATGGCCGACGCGGCGTACACCCCGTAACTCTGCGTGAGGTAGTTGGACGCATAGATGAAGACGCCCGTGTTGCCGGCGCCGAAGAGAACTCCGGCAAGGATGGGAACGACCCAGTGGATTGACGCGGGGGCGCAGGTCCAGGCGAACCAGAGCTCGCCGGCGGGGATGAGGACGGCCGAGATGCAGACGATGGATACCATGGCTTCGGGGGCCACCTTGCCCGTTTCCGGGTCGATTTTGTGGCTGTTGATCAGCCGGCGGATCAGCGGTTCGCAGGCGATGGTGATGAGGCAGCCAATGCCGATTCCGGAAAAGGCGAGTCCGGAGAGGCCCAGGGACCAGCCGCGGATCTGACGGAAGACGATGGGATACGCGGTAAAACAGAGGTAGAGAATACCGTACACGATGGCGATGTAAATGTTCCAGAAGATACTGCCAATGTCAGCCGTGGAACAAGTCCTAGTGTGCAGGGGGCAAGCTCACCAAATGGGTTCGGTGACCGCCATGACAAACGGACGGCCGAGGTTCAGCTTCAAGAGCTCGCCCAGAGACATCTTCTGGTCATAGCGACTCCACCAGCGTGATTCGCCCGTCTCTTTGCGGAGTCTGGCCGCTTTCTTCTGCAAGATGACAGGGCTATATGTCTCTCTCATGACGCACGAAAGGGCCAGCGCAACTCCGGACAGTATGAGGGCAATCCAGTCCATCCAACGCCAGCCCAGATACTGCGTCACGAAACCGCCAATGATTGGGCCCAGCACTAGTGTGTTCGAGTCAGTTGTACGGTGCTGTCATCCAGCAGGCGGGTAACAACGAACCTGGGCCGTTGACAGGACCAATACTCCAGATGGACATGGCCAGGGCTCGCTTGTCGTCTTGCACCAGATCGGCAACCATACCCGGAGCACTAGAGATCATGACACTACCGAAGAAGGCGCCGATGAAACGGACGATGATGAGTGCCTCGACGGACTTGCTAAGCGCACAGGGGATAATCAGGACGGTGAAAACAAACAGACACCCGATGGAGACCGGTTTGCGGCCGTAGATCTCGCTCATCGGAGCCATGAACATCGACCCGATGGCCAGGCCAACCAGGTAGAAGGTCAAACCCAGAGTGACGATAGTCTCTGACGTGTGGAAATCGGACGCAATAGCTGCTATGCCACAGGTATAGGAAGTCGAGTAGAGGACACTGGAACAGTTGAGTCAGTTGCTTCTCAGCCAAAACCGCGAGCCGACGCACTCACACAATCAATGTGTTGAAGGATAAGAACGCCACAGCCATGGCTTTGTATCGGAACGACCAATTCTTTGGATTCGCTTGATCGTCGTCACCCTCATAGTCGACCTCGAAGTTGGGATCCGTGGTGCCAGTGGTACCGATCGAAGTCACTTTTCTTGCCAGAGACGGCTCTGACAGTCGTGATGCTCGTGTATTCAGCGTCCGCAGCGCTTCCAGTTGGTCGATTGTATCGTTGGAGGTGGTTGACTCGCCGATGGACTCTACATCTGCGGGCAAGGCTTCTTCCTGGCTGTGCTCCGGCCATTTCTTAGGTTGCGACATTTCATCTGTCTGCAGTGTGATGGGGTCGACTGTTCTGTTTGTTGAGTCTGTCTTGTGGTTGGATTGCGCTCCGAGACCAAGGTGACATACAGGGTGTTCGAGGGTCGGGATGGTGTACAGTCGCCAATATGGATTGATTATATAGTTCAAGCACTCATTCTTCGGCAATATGTGAGTTTGTATGCAAGGCGAATTCTGCAATATGTCGCGTGATGCACAACTCGACCTCCAAGACCGACAGCAAAGAGAGATGGGATTCGAGCTAGAGCAGTAAAGAGAAATGATGGACCTTATAATTTCCCTGGTGAAAGCGACTGAGACGATCAGTGGTAGGGGAAAAGGGCCGGTGGGGCCTCAGGTAGAAACCGTCATGCAGACTAGAATAAGAAGAGGACTAGACTCTGAAATGACTCGATATATCGAACGGTGAACTACCGAGTTAGTTTGTTCTAGAGCGGTTTAGATCTAGCGATATACTAGATGATCCATGACTAGATAGTTGGGACTAGGACATAGAGACATCAACATCTGGAGTGTTCAATCTCAACGGCTATCTAGATACTAGGCTATATTCTTGCTACTTGCTAGATGGACCCAGACACAGACCGAGGCCAAAAATGCTTGGACGGTTAATAGTTTCTTTCGGTTGGTAATGTCGGAACGAGTTGACCCCTCCCCGCATGGTCGAAGTCCACGTAGCCATAGAAGAGTCAAGATGTCCACAAGACTGGTGGTAGCCAAGATGCATGCTGTATGTACGAACTCTGGAAATGAGGTGATTGATCATCGTCCAAGTGGCAGTGGTGGTGGATCTTTGATGGTGCAAAACTGAGCTCGGAATCAATTCCGTGATAGCAGATACCGGCTCCCCCACAGTCCAGACTGAATACTTTCAATTACACAGTCCACTGAGATCGAAAGAAGGTTATTGATGCCCCAGATATGCGGATACCAGAATACACTCCACAGTCCCAGTCCATAGTACCGTAGTAGTAGTGCCCCATATTCAATTGGAGACACAGAGTCAGGGGAGAAGTTTTTCTACTCGGCCTTTTCTCCGCGCAGAACATTCGTCGATTGGCACGAGAGTTGATGGGGTCCGTTCACTCTGCCCACTTGGATGCCAGGTTCCGGTTTGCCGCGATGCCGGTTTGCCGATTACATACTCGAGACGTCCACTATGACTTGGCGTAGAGAGAAGGCCATAAGGCATCAATATATGCACCGTTGGGCATGATTCATCGACTGCTCTACAGAGTAAATCCGATTAGACTGGTCCTTGAGATATCCATCTGTACAGAGACACGTTTGCATGACGGGCAGTCATTTATAGTTGGTTTTGTATCTCAAGGGTGCTACAGACCCGTCTTTTTCGTTCACAGGGTGGTGAAATATTTTCGTAGCTACAGACAGTTTGATTCCCCAAAATGTTGCACTTGTACATGGAGAAGGCTTCAGTATCGTCAACAATCAACACGTCCATGATACAGTGTAACATTAAAAGTAACAGAAACTCTCTAAGCGATCCGTTTCCCCACAAATCTCAGCCAATCAGTATTGTTCCTGTTTTAAAACACTGCTCTTCCATGGTAAGGTACCTAAAAGGTACCTGCACTTTGTACTTTCTCTCCCTCTGACAGAGGTATCTGATAGGTACCTCTGCCAGAAATCTAGTTTGTACTTGGCAAATGAACTCATAGACCCGTCAAGGCATGCTTTAATGTCATGAAACTTTGCAAGTCATGGAATTTCTTCTACTTGTGTCACTAGTCCCGAAAGAATGTTCAGGGGCAGCATCCTGTTGTACTACTTAAGCACGTGGAGCGGAACGCCCAGTCCCCACTCACTAAGGTTACTGTTATTTGTTGCAAAATGCAATTGACACTTGACAATAGAATTGTCGAAGAGTGTTCTTCAGCTCAACTCCTTGAAGTATATTTGGTCTCTTCGGATTCATTACGACCGGTCTTTGTTAACGATATCATGATGAAAAGGGAGGATCCTGTCACTTCCTAAACATGGATCATGTGGATCAGATCCTTGTCGCTTGTCTAACCGAAGCGACTAAAAGTCTCGACCCAGCTCGCTTCGGTGGCCTTGAAAGTAGATGATTCCAACCCCAGCAACACACCAGTCAACCTGTGCTTCGTTCACTGGGGCTCTGAAGGTCTCAGCATGTGAATGATGGATTTTTGAGAACTACGTCTTCAATACGTTCTCGTCTGCTTCCCGTACAGTCTTCCACGAGCGACAAGCTCACTACTGGCAATCGAGCAGTTGCTATTGGCTTTGTTTCATATCAATCGTCGGACAAACGCTTCGATCGAGGTGATACTGCTGTACACACTATTCCGAACCAGGCGAATCTGTTCGCTGAACTTGTCAACCTGCCAAATGTCGTTCATTATTCTCGCCGCTTCTATTGCTGGCCTGGTCGCCCTCTACCTCTACCATGTCAACCGAGCAATGACTAAAGTCCCGGAGGAAGCTCGTCTATTATCTCCGCGCCGCTGGACCGTTGAGGAAATCAAGGAAGCTTATCGAAAGGCGATTGAGTCCCCGGTAGATGTGACCAAGAGCCTTCCTCCGAAGCAACATAGACGATACATCGTTGTGGGCGGATCAGGTATGTCAATCCCATCAATTGATCCAGGCAACTGCTAATGAATCTCAGGACTTGTTGGAAATTGGATCGTAACCCATCTTCTTGCGCGCGGCGAAGACCCGACTGCAATTCGCGTCCTGGATCTTCAGTCACCCCGTCAGCAAATCCTCGACCAGGGAGTGGCCTTCGTCAAAATCGATATCACCGATGGAAAGGCCGTTCAGGCTGCATTCGCGCAACCCTGGCCGCAACAGGTCACCAGCCTTCCATTGACTGTCTTCCACAATGCCGCCGTGATCAGACCTGGAGAGAGACACAAGGCCTTTCTCCAATTCTGCACCAGAGTCAATGTTAACGGGACCCGGAACGTCCTGGCCGCGGCAAAGCAACACGGCGCAAGCTGCTTCATCTCGACCTCGTCCGGATCCGTGCTCCTCCGCCGTCCATCGTTCTGGATCGCTCCCTGGACCAAGTGGCCCAAGCGCGTCGTGCAGATTATCAGTGATGCGACAGAGACGCCCAAGGAGCACGACCAGTTTTTTGGCAACTACGCCGTGTCCAAAGTCGAGGCCGAGCGCATCGTCCGCGCCGCCGACAGCCTCGAATCCAACTTCCGCACGGGCTGCATCCGACCCGCCAATGGCATCTATGGCGTCGGCGACACCACCATCACAGGAATGTATTTGCTCAAGGGCGGAGCTCCAAGGTACGTCTCGTCCATCCCCTCAGCGTAAACTTGCATACAAGCCTAACCCCATCAACAGCTGGACCTACCCCGTCATCCAAAGCTTCGTCAATGCTGAAAATGTCTCCATCGCCCACCTCCTCTACGAGCAGCGCCTCCTCGAGCACACCACATCCCCAGCCCAGCTCCCCAACATCGGCGGCCAAGCCTTCACCGTCACGGACCCCAACCCCGCCATCGCCTTCAGCGACCTCTACCTCCTCATGACAACCCTCGCTAAGACCCCCATCCGCTTCCCGCGCGTCGCTCCCGTCCCCTTTCTCCTTCTTTCGTATCTGCTGGAATGGTACGCCCTCCTCCAGCACCTCTACCTGCCCCGTCTCCTGCCAAGGATCACGGGTGATCTGGCGCAGCTCCAGCCCGGTCTGTTCGCCATCTCGGACGTGCATACTTTCGCGGACGACTCGCGCGCGCGCAAGGTCCCCGCCGACGGGGGGCTAGGCTACGTTGCGCCCATTACGACGTTGGACGGGATGTGCAAGCAGGTGCTGGAATGGAATCGGAGTGCTGGGGCGGAGACCGTTGCTGCGGTTGCTGCTGTTGGTGGGAAAGGGGTGGTCAGTGTCTCTGAGGAGGGGGTGGATGTGAATTTGGTGGTTCCGTCGAAGAAGTTGTGACCATGTTGTATCTGATCTATCAATGAAATCCGCGCGGGGAAATTCTTGATGTGGTTAATCTGTTTTGCATTGCTTACGCGCTGGCTACCTTCTAAATGGTTGCAATTCTCTGAATAGCACATCATAACCTGTCACGACGGACATCCACAAGAGTTGCCAGTGCCATCAAAATCCTATCTAGATTTCAGCTCCATTCCAGGGAAGCCAAGGTGTATGAAGATTGACAGTTTCTTCAGGCTGCCTTCCCACTAAGGCTCAACGTAGACAGTTCCCACCCTCGCTGGATTCACCGAGTTCGCAGGATCGGCAGCGTTCAAGGAGTTGGGTCACTCCTGCCGTAAATGCTTTAAGCAGTGCCAATCAATCTGACATCCTTGGACGCAGCAAAGTGGCTGACAGTTTCCACCGCTCGATTCTGGCGCTAAATGGTGCCTGTCTGGGTTTTCTCCAGGCTAGTATGTAGGCTCGGTGTTTTCGCCTTGTGAGCGATGCAAAGCGGCTGCTGAAGGTATTTTCTGAACGCGAAACGGCCATAGTAAGGAGAGGCACGTCAGAAGATGAAGCCATGCCTTGCCAGACTACCTATTGCACCGGCTCGAATCAAGTCATACACAGAGTGACCCAAGTGAAAATCCACTTGCAGCACAATATCATTTGTGCGAGTTCGATCACTACCGCGCCTGCTGCTGAGCAAGCCGACGTCTCTGCTCCAGAATCTGCAACCGCAGACCCTCCGAGGCCAGTTCCACGTCAAGGATGGCACTGACGCCACGCTTCCAAGTCTCCTCCAGACTGACCATCTCGCCCTGGCTGGCTTCCTGGGCAAGCTTCCTCTGCTTGTTCACCGCCTCCGCCGCCTCTTTGGTCTCGGCCAACTCTTTCTCCAAACCTCGGAGGATATCCTCCAGCTGGGAGTTGCCAATTAGCCACGCGTTCTTGCCGTACTCCTCCAGCAGCGCCAGGTTCTCGTGTCGCATGGAGAGATGAGAGCTGGCAGTGTACGCTCTCTGCAGGGTGCGGCGCCATGCATCCAGATCAGGGACTTCTCCGTCCGTCGAGCGCGCAGGCGGCTCCGGTGCTTCGTACCGTGACAGGTCGATTCCGCCAGTCAAGGGCAGCCCGGCGGCCTTGCGGTCGATCTCCTGTTGTATAAGGGGGGAGAATCGCGGTTCTGGGAGCTCGGGGATGGCGGGGTGAAGAGTCGAGGCATGGCCTGGGGGTAATTCCGCTGCGATGAGTTGCTGTGCAGCTGCGCGTGCTTGAGCAGACGGCTCAGCGTCGATGTCTGGTCAGAAGGTCAGGAGCTATGGCCGGAAAGTCCAGTGGCAGATTGGAAAGACTTACAAGGGAGGGAGTCGTGAGATTCGTTAATGACGGGCATTTTGTCGGCAAATAAACTCGACAGCGATTGAGACCTATGTATTGTGTTGAAGAATGCCTGGAGATATTCTTATGAGGAGTGCTCTCAATGGGTACGACGAACACGGAAGCCCTCAATTTCGCTATCGCCTTGGGCGGTGAGACATGACATGCTTAGTCAGCGGATTCTTTTTCCACGGCCCGTTGCCGTCTTTGTACGTGATGATTTAGACTGTTTAGACCTCAGTTACTCTCTGACGGAGTGAAAACATCAATGGCGATGTTAATTGTCTTGCAAATAAGTATATGTCATGACGGCGGGAAGTCCGTCCGGGATCGAGGCATACTGTCGATTGACTCTGGCCTTGCAAGGTCGAACTCAAGGTCAACTATGCACGGTGGCTGAAACAACTATCTTCGTTCTGCAGGGCACAGTAGTATCTGCAGGTTAGATTGAATGACATCACGTCGGTTATATATATCTGGAAGTTATATTAAGCCAAGTCAGCAGGACATTTCATGCATTACCATCAATATCTGAGATAGGATGCGGAGACGAGGCTTGTTCATTCTTGGTTATTGAAAACCACCAATGGAAGCACAGCTCATTCTCTGATGATAGACCGAATGTCAGCTTGGACATGAGGTGATATGGGAGGCTGCCAATGCACTTCGTTTGTCTGCGTTGGTGTGTCTGAGCGCAACAACCCGATATTGAAGTCATCGAGGTGGTTGTCTCGCCGCGGTCCGCGATCATCCCCCGCTATATTCCCTACTACGTTGCTGAGCCAGCTTCGTGCTAGCTAGACTATGAGAGCTTGCTGGCCAATACTATAGTGCTGCGAGCGCTGACAACATTCAGACCACGTGCGGCGGATGGTTCAACAAGTACAAGTGACCGCTATGACCTGGTTTCAGGGCCGCGACGGCACCGGTGCCAACGAATCCAAAGAAAAAAGAAGCTAGATGCAATGCGCAAGAAAGGACAATCAGGGAAATTAACTCCGAGGAGTAAGACGGCTTGGGGAGGCAGTCGCATTGACTGCCTCCCCAACCCGCCCAGTCCCTCTTGCATGTCCACTGTATTAGATGGTGGACATGAAGAGGGACTGTTGTCTAACCCGCCTCGTGCTCATTTCGTTGAAATTATTGACAGGAGAAACGAGCAGAGGCGGACTCGAACCGGGGTGCAGCAGTGCAGACTACTGACGCTACAGAAGCTGTGATTCAGATGTGAATCGACAGCTTCTGCAGGCGCTCTGCCGCTGCACTACCGACCCCGGTTGGTTGACTGGAGAAGATAATGCGTGCTCATCTGTTGCATGGTGGACTGCCTAAAAGGGTAAGGCTGCTTGGACCCTCGGATGCCTGAGAAGCAGGGCGTCTTGCTAGGAGATCTCTTGCTGTAGCATAGCAGAGGTCGACAGGAGTATGCCAGGGAGATACAGAAGCGACCCTCGCATACTGCTCACTTTCTTCATTGGTAACGGCCTTGTAAAGCATCACATGCGATTCGATTCGGAGCTTGGCAGCTCCCGTAAAGAAGTATGCAATATAGAGAACTAAAAGAACAAGCCTAGAAGCCTAGAAACTAAGGATGCATACTGTATTACTGACAGCCTGAAACGGAAGTATCTCCGTCTGACGAACATCGTGACAAACCTCCACAGGGCCCCATATGATTTTCCATCAACCATAAATGACCCACTGATAAACCCTCATCACGATATCATCGCCTCACCACCAATAAATGCCGTCTTCTGCAGATCTCACGGTATTTTGAGGAAGCGGGGAATGAACGACCACGTACCCAATCAAGTATAGCGGCGAAGGATGGCAGCGTGACGACGGCCACAAGCGATGCTACCCTCCTGCTGCATTCCTGTCGATCTGCTGGTCATGCGCTCCCCTGCTGTACCTGTACGAGGTCATTACCTGTTCCTATGTGGCCTTCGCTTGAACACTGTCAGTCTGGCCATTCGGAGAATAACAATGTGATTCGATCGATAAGAAGACCGCGACTCCCGCAGGGAAAAGCAAACAAGCGGGAACCTGCTTTCTGATGTCATCAACATAACAGGTCACAGCCCGCATAACCTGAGCTAGGACTGTCCACACAGTTTCCGTTCGCAAACATGGCGA
Organism: Aspergillus lentulus; assembly: GCF_010724455.1. The sequence continues at coordinate 104,403 of NW_022983877.1, read as the reverse complement.
ACTTCAGATTCGGAGTGGCTTTGGCCGGGACTCTCGTGACGGCTCTTGTACTGTTGCAGCTATTGTCTGTTGTGCAGACCTACAATCCACCGCCCAGCTTCAGCTTTGTTGGCAAGGGATCACGATGGGAACACAGGGCGGCAGATAAGGTCTCCGATGATAGCGTCTTTCTGCTGGGGGCTGGAAAAGCAGACATCACTGGGTACTGATAATCATGTTTTGCTTCATGCTATAATTCTTCGTTATAGATGGACATCCCGCTGACTTCATGGTGATAGCCCGGTGGTGGAGGTAGCCCTCAGCGGATATGCTATGCTGGATCAGATTGGCACAGGTCTGCGGCAGAGAATTTATTCTCGCTCCTTCATCTTTGCAAATCCGAATCAACCAGACGATACCTTTATTTACATCGTCATCGACGCGGTGACGGGTGACACTGCGGTGCGACATGGAGTCCTCCAAGCGCTCGCGAATCTGGGAGGTGAATATGCGCGCTACGGCGAGGCCAACGTCGCGTTGACTGGGACGCACTCTCATTCAGGCCCTGGTGCCTGGAACAACTATCTACTTCCGCAGATCCCTAGTAAGGGGTTCGATAAGCAGAGCTATCAGGCTATCGTTGACGGCGTGGTCCTCTCCATCAAACGCGCTCATGAAAGCTTGGCCCCCGGTCGCTTGAGCTTTGGCTCCATCGATATCCAGAATGCAAACATCAACCGAAGTCCTTATTCATACGACGCTAATCCGGACGAAGAGAAAGCATGCTACTCGGCCAACGTAGACAAAACGATGACCCTCTTGCGGTTCGACAGGGAGTCAGACAACAAGACCACGGCCATCCTGACCTTCTTCCCGGTGCACGGCACCTCTCTCTACAACAACAACACTCTCACCACAGGTGATAACAAAGGTGTTGCCGCCTGGCTCTTTGAACGGAGCGTCCAGGACGATGCGAATTTCGCCGACGACTTCGTAGCCGGATTCTCTCAATCCAATGTTGGTGATACGAGCCCGAATGTGCTGGGCGCATGGTGTGAGGATGGATCGGGGCAGATGTGCCGTTACAGCGACAGCACCTGTGGTGGCAAGACCGAGGACTGCCATGGTCGCGGGCCCTTCTTCCGTGAAAAAGACAACGGTGCGAAGAGCTGTTTCGAGATCGGACGACTTCAGTACGCCGCGGCCAAACAGTTGTATAGCCAGATGGATGCGAGTAATACTCGGATCGCTGGAAGCTCTAATGTTCGCTCCTTTCACGCTTACCGCGATCTTGCTGGCTACACATTCCAGTCGCCATTCAATTCTAGTATGCTGACGACATGCTCGGCGGCACTGGGCTTCTCTTTCGCCGCCGGTACGACTGACGGACCTGGCCTGTTTGATTTCACGCAGAATAGCTCTGGACCTGCAGAGTCCAATCCGCTGTGGTATGTCGCTCGAGCATTTGTTCATCAACCATCTGCGGAGCAAAAGGCGTGCCAGGCGCCCAAGGATATCCTCCTGGACGTGGGAGCCAACACGCAGCCGTATGCGTGGGAGCCGAATATTGTGGACATCCAGGTCCTCCGTGTAGGCCAGCTGTTCCTCATCATCTCTACGAGTGAAGCGACAACCATGGCTGGACGGCGTTGGAAAGAGGCCATTGCAAAGTCAGCCAAAGACGTTCTCTCTATTAACAGTCCCTTGGTCGTCTTGGGTGCTCCTTCAAATAGCTACGCTCATTACGTTGCGACAGAGGAAGAATATAGTAGGCAACGCTACGAGGGTGCTTCCACCCTTTACGGGCCTCACACTCTCGCCGCATACATCAATCTGACCCTTACCTACCTCCCTTATCTAGGCGATTCGCCCAATCCCGCCACGTTACCGGAGATGCCCACGGGAGTGGAGCCGCCCATCAACACCGACAAATCACTGAGCTTCATCCCTGGTGTCGTGTACGACAGTGCTCCCATTGGAAAATCATTTGGTGACGTGGTCGCCTCGGTAGCTAAGTCTACGTACAAGCCTGGCGAGACCGTCAACACAACATTCGTCGGAGCCAATCCGCGAAACAACCTGCGTCAGGGATCTACGTTCGCAGCCGTCGAGCGGCAGAATCCGGCCTCAGGCACGTGGGAAGTCGTGCGTACTGACAATGACTGGAACCTGCTCTACCATTGGAAACGGACCAATACTATCATGGGATACAGTGAGGTGACCCTCGAATGGCAGATTGAGGATGACTACTACAACGTCGGCAACCCAAAGCCACTCCAGGCTGGAACGTATCGCTTCCATTACTATGGCGATGCAAAGAATATCCAAGGCCAGATCAAGCCTTTTGAGGGCATTGGCAAGCCATTCACCGTGACTTTGGGCTGATCATGTTTTAAAATGAATGTGACGGGTCAATCATTAGCTTTATCGTTAGGTATGAGTTATGAATATGAGTCTATGATAGTCAATGAATAGACGAGATCATTAATAGGGCAGGCTTGCATTCGTCTTTCTGATAAGTATCAGAAGCCTTTCATCTTCTACGAATCTAGACTTCAAGGCAACGATGGCTACCTGTAGATGTGGCAACGCATAGATCCTCAAAGAAACCACTTTCTCTTTGTTTCAATGGACAGATCAAAGACCTTTAAATAATCTGGTCTATTTAAAGAGATCCAGCTGAGTCACCATTGCCAATGATCCGCTGCAGCCTCTCGGGGTCGGCGGTTGGTGCAACGCCTCCAAGCGCTTCTTTGTCGCGCGCCATCCAACCTCGTCGCAACTACCAACCATCTCTCTTTGACATCGAGCTTTGAGACAATCAGCAAGATCCACAATAATGCATCTAGCCGTGTGTTCTTCAGGCCTGGATCGCCTGTCCCTAGCCATGCCAGACGCTAGCTTTCTGCAGCCTAACATAAGGGCTCCTGTTGTGAAAGCCTCAATGCTCTTATAACCTCCATTGTCTGCCAGAAGAGATTGTTCCTTGGCTAGTCTATCATTCTACTGATTGTCTGTCGCTTTCTTTATTCTCTTTCCTTTTTGTCTCCTCTGTCCACGATAATGCTCAATTAGTACGAGTCGACGTCTCGAACGAAACGTCCATCCACTCTTTCGGTCTTCTTATTATTTATCAAGCATACTTTCTCTAGTCCACAACAGTTGTCGTCAATCTTTCAAACTCTCATAGTTTAATACCGTCAAAATGCAGTTAATCCACCTCAACATCGCGCTCTCTCTGCTCGCCATAACGTGTTCGGCTGGCCCGATCGCCCAGTTTACCCACAAGATTCGAGATCTGGAACAAAACAGCCAGAGTCCTGGCCCTACAGCATATCCCAGCCCGGTGCCACTCAATATACATGTGCCGGCGGCTTCTGATGAAGCGAATGGTGGCTTGGACGTCGTTCCCAGCACGCCTTCCGTGACGGCGGATGGTACTCAGACAGCGGTGCCAAAGGCTTCGCATACCTCTACTGAGGTTCCTGAATCTTCGAGGCTTCCGGCAGAAGGGCAGTCGAGCGCATTTACTCCGTTGTCGTCTACGGAGACTACTTTGGCTTCGTCTACAGCGGACAGTTCTCGTGCAACGGTGGATAGTGGGACGTCTAGCTCTACTGAGGTACCTGCATCGTCGACGCTTTCAGCAGACGGATATTTGGGGACAGTTACTCCATTGTCGTCTCCAGGGGTTACTTTGGCTTCGTCTACAGCCGACAGTTCTCGTGCAACAGTGGATAGTAGTACATCTAGCACTACAGAGATACCTGCATCTTCCACACTTGCAAGGGGAAAGCATTCGTCTGCGATCGCTTCCTCGTCCGCAGAAGCTACTTTGCCTTCATCGGAGACATCTGTGGTTGTCGTTCCGATGACCTCTTACTCTCAATCGGCGTCCCACTCAGCGTTAACTCCGAGTGTGTCCAAGTCTACAACCTCAACCTCGATCCCTGTTATCAAGCACAGTCCAACAGCGGGACCTTCACCTGAGCTTTCCACATTTACACCCATTTCAATCGGTATCATTTCACCAAGCTCGGCCTCAGCAAGCACATCCAGCACAAAATCCAGCCTGACTGTTGGTGTCGTTGGACCTTTGACTGATATCGGGACGGCCAGCTCATCTCCTTCAACTACTCTCTTTGCAACGGCTCTGCCAGAGACTCCTTCAACTCCTACGGTGACCGAGACCACGACGTCCAGCCCGACTGCCAGCGTCGTAGGACCGCAACCCGAGACAGATAAAACAACCTCTTTTTCCTCTTCAACAGCATCTGCATCCCCTCTACCAGACACAACACCAACAGAGCCAGCAGGTCAGATTCATACCACCTCCAGCGCACACTCCACACCCACCACCACACAGAGCACAAGTACAGCCGAAAGTACAAATACACACCCGCCCGTCAACTCCACAACACCAGTCCCCTTCATCGGAGAAAGCACAAGCAGTCAGCTCCAGAGCGCTAGCCCTACCGCCAGCACCGGCAGTGACATCACTCCCGTCCTCACACCTGTGATTGTCTTGATTACACCAGGCGCAGAACCGACGTCAACGACAACGACGACCACAACGCACCCAGACCCATACACAAACGCAAACGCAAACACAGATCCAACAAGCAGCCCTGCATCTGACCCTACCGAAGGAGAGGAGATAACCACAATCCACGCGACAGCAACCGTAACCAAGAGCGTGGTTGTATTTGCTTCCAGCACTCCTACTGCTCAGACGCCAGCTCCAGCTGCAGGTGCCAGCACCGAGGAGACTGAGCCGGGATTGGGCTCAAAGATCACACTTACGACGGCTACAGCTACGGCTGCGCCTACTGCCCCCTTCAAAGATCCAGGTGATGCCCATTTGTCCATTGTGCCTGTTACGCCGGGGGTGATGACTGTGACCACTACCAAGACAGAGACTGAGACCGAAACCGTGACTAAAACGGAGAGAGAGACTGTAACGCAGACTGTCACGGAGACTATGACGGAGAAGGAGACTGTCACTTTGCGGGGCAATTAGCTGATTCATTCTTTTGTCTTTGGGAATGTTAGATGTTAGGAACTGGAGTTTAGAGGCGGATGCACTGTACACTGTACTGTACCATAAGGATAATTATAATTTCCTAGATGTAGTTGCCAAATTTAGCCATTCCGTTTGACCACCCGTTCGCATTATATGCAATATATCCGCCCTGAACACCGACCCGCCATAGTCTACATTAAACTGTCAAGTATTCAAATCAAAGCTCAGTAAACAGGCTGAATTTCGCCTGGTAGTCCTTCAGACTCGCCCACTGGCGCAGCTCCTCCTCCTCCTGCTCGCGGTTGCTCAGATAACTCATTCTACGTCCGTTGGCGTGGGGGCTTGTACCGGCCGTGCCCGGTGTGGGCGCCGCGAGTCCCTCCAGGCGGATGAGGGTGTCGATAAAGGCGTGTAGGTAGGATTCCGCCTCGGCGAGGCTGATGGGATTAGGGCCTGGGGTGGCGGGTGTAAAGGTGGTCGTCTCGGCCCGTGAGGCGGGGAGGTTGAGCAGGGTTGACGCGACTTGGCGGACTTTACCGGTCTGACGGACGGTTAGGTAGGTTTCATTGAAGGGGAGAAGAAGAGCATATACATACAAAGCTGGCACCGTTGGGCTCCATATTGAGCTCGTTGACCGACTGTAGCAAGACGAACAAATCTCGAACGACGAGACGGCGTTCTTCTGCCATGGCCTTCCCAATGTAGTCGCTCTGAGCGGCATCGTCGATCCCCTTGTGCGCATTGCCCTCCACTTTCACTGGAGTTCCGGGTCCTGCCTCCTCGGAGGGTCGGTGATATATCTTCCAGGTGGCGTAGAGACTCCAGTACTTCTCCGCCAAGTAGGATCTGGTGGCCAGTTGGCTCACGTAGATATTGGCCTTCTGGATCTCGTATTGGATATGGCGACGCTCGCGCATCCAGGGATCCTCAGCCGCATCCGCGGAATCGTCCCGGTGAGGGTGGAGCGACAGCTCCGGTGGCACATTGGCCAAAGCCGCTTTTGAGTTCTGCAAACATTCGAATAACAAAGACCGTTGCCGCTCCCAATCAACAATTCGTCCACTACCGAACGCAACCTCCCAAGCGGACAGGGCGTTGTACGAGTTATAGACCCGGACGTTGGCGTTGAAACCCACCAGCTGCGAAACTCGGCGGGCTGGCTGAGGTTCGACATGCGTTCTGAAAATAAACTCGTCGTCCACTTCAAGGGGTAATGGTGGGTAACGCTCTGTCGGCGTCTCTGGAGGTAGATAGATCGGCGTGTCAGAGGAGCCTATCTGTTGTATTGATCGGTAGCCAACTAGGGTCACATAGAACAGTCGCCGCGCGAGCTCCTGCTCGATCATGTCCACTGGGCGCTCAGCGGGGCCACTGAGCCGATCCTGTGATGTGCACGACGAAGAAGAAATCGGGCTTGTTGGCCCATAGGACGACTGCATTGTCGACTGGCGGCAGAGATCGTACACATGCAACATCGTGCGGCACTCGGCAAGGTACATCCGACATCGCCGGATGTTGTAGACATAAGCCGAGCAGAGACCCAGGAAGTAGCTGATGGCAGCGTCAAGGACTGTGGCGCTTCGATCGAGGTACCCAACACCTCGAGCTTGCACAGCAACATCATGGCAGCGCTTGACCAAGGCAAGAGAGTGGGGAAAGGCCGCTTTCTCTGCCTCGTTCTTGAGATGAAGCTTTGGTCTCCTTGGGAAGGATGCCACCAGGCTCCCGATCATTGCGGCCAGGAGGGCCAGGAATGTCGGATTGGTGGTGTCCTCCCGTCGCTCAAAGGCGGCGCGAAACGAGGGCTCATGAGGAATGGGGACCAGTGGGTGAATATACGTGAAGAAATCATCCACCAACAGCCGCGCTGTGGGAAAAGCGCAGATGGACTCTACCGAAGATGGAATAGAAGCGGATGTGAGATTCTGGTTAACCGCGGATATTGGTGGAAGCGTCGGTGGAGAGATATCTGACGGACTGGGAGAGATTGCAGTAGGAGGAGCGCTAGGTGAAGTTCCTAGTCTCAGTCTCTTCAGCGCCTCTGCATGGCGATTCGGAGGGCCACGACGTCTGCTTGGTCTGTCATAGGTACAGGGGATGTCCAGGCTTGCACATGACCGACAGGGTGGTCCACTTGTATCACACTTTAGCCGATAAATTAGCCTGGCGGTTCTAATTCAGATCAGATTTATAAAGATCTGATTTCGGCAAGATGAGTACTTTCCTTGACCTTGCGTATACTACAAGCATCACATGCTTTTCGGAGTCTGGTTTTGTTGTCCATTGGCTCATCCGAGTGACTTCGTTCCCATTTCCATGCCTCAGGCCAGAATCATCGGGGATTCAGGCACTCAATGCGGATGAACGTCGCTAACTCGCTATGAAGCCAGCAAATCCCTGGAATGCTTTCTCCGCAAGACGAGGGACGCTTCTAATGGTCAGAGATTCCGGGAACCGATAATTGTCGAACGACAATGACGACGTTCAAGGTATGGCCTCGAGATCCCCCTGTATCCACTCCCCGATGACCCCAAAAGCCAAATACAAAGCTACCCCTCCACGCGCGTCACTGTCGGACGTGAGGTTAAAGATGGCACAGTGAGTATGAAATAATCAAAGATGAAGACAAGAACCAGCCATGCGTAGAAGCGATGGCATGGTTTTGTCTTTTAAAGTTCGAAGTTGGCTCAACAGTGCAGTCCGAGGCCCGGGGAGGTGATGAAACAGCTACCCGAAAGTGGAGGCGATATCGGTATCTTACAATAATGAGGCACTTCGGCAGTGCAAACAGACTAGATACTGGTTGTTCTGGAGCCTGTATCAAGACTTGGCCAGTAATCCTTGCGAGCACTTGTAAAAGGGCAGAGGCATTCAGTAAGTCTAGCAAATGTCGAGCCGCTGGCCTGGATCTTCGTGAATGTTACTGTTTCACCTCAATACCTGTCACGTGACTCATGTCTCCTTTCGTGGAGTCAAGTCCAAATAAACTTTCAACGTAGACTACTACGGACCCAAGACGGAATGGGGGTGAATCTCCGAAGAGTCGACCAGAAAGGCTGGGGGCGAGGATTTGAAACCTCGAGTCCATATCGAGACATCTATGGTGCGACCAGACTGCGCCAGAACGAAGAACTATCACAGTCACAGAACCGTCCGTGGATGTCCAGTTTAAGAAGGACCTCCTTATCAATGTAAATCACTAACGGCACATGATGTTCTAAACTCAGCCAAACAGGTGAAGGGTTAGATTATATTGTCATCATCATGATACTCATTACTCATGCCGTCATGTCGTCCTCGTGAAGCATCACGTTTGTTCTCAATGTCCCTTACCCAGAGGGCAGACCCGGCCGCTGTTGACATGAGGAAGAACATCGATAAGCCAGGAATCAGCTGTAGAAGCAAAGCAACCGTTCCGAATCTGCGTCCATAGATCAGAAAATGATCGGCTGAATAGATCAATGCGCAAGACGAGGTACATACGTAGTGTATTGAAGCTGCCGTCGACGGATGCTTTCCTTCCTTTGCTTCTTCGACAGATCCAGCATCTGAAAATACCGCCAGTGATGAAATGGGCCCGCGCGATAACCGGTCAACAACAAGAACATCGGAGTGCCTGCGACGGGGATAAAGTTCAGGGGCAGGAAGACTATAAACTCGATGATCTGCCGCAGAGAGAACGGCGAATACACCGCGCTGTGGGTCGGTTTACCCAGCCGCTTGAGAACGTCGTCGCCTTGGGGATACAGGACCCTACAAGCGGTGACGAGCTCGCCATGGCCCTCGTTGACAAGAACAGCATCAAAGATGTCCACCAACGTCTCGTCGACAAAAAAGGCCTCAAACAGTAGCGCTACGATGGCCGCTCCTTCTCCAAGAACGAGAAATGCACCATTGACCCAAGCACCGGCGCCTTGGAAGATGGCGAGAAAGGCAACTTGTGGCAGATATGTGAAAAGAAAGAGTATGAAGAGGATAAATGTAGAAAGCAGGACGATAGGTATCAAGCGCGCCCGAAACAGCGGCCAAAGAAATCGATGCGACGCAAAGTAGTAAATCCCCTACGTGACGTTCATGAAGCGGTCAGTGACTATACAGGCAACAAACATTAGTAGGAGAAACATACACGCAAAGGATATAACCAAGCAGCTTTGCTGGGATCCCACAGCCTGTTCATCCCGGGCCTGTCCATTCTGGTCCTAAGCAAGGCTGAGCTACATCGACACCTTAGTAGTCAATCTTGTTGTGGTCATAGTTGAAAGAGTGATGTGATGCTCCTCAGGCGGCCACATTCAAACATGCCAAGACAGACGTCCTTATCGATAAGCAGTAGTATCAACGCTATAAAACCAGAAATTTCTTCCCGCGACTTAATCCTTTTTCTTCTTTTCTCTTTCATACCAAACTGATCACTCCTCCTTATTCACTCTGATATCCATATTTCTCAATGGATCCTGGAGGGGAAATAGGAGGTCAGATGAACGATCGCTGACTTACCCCAAATCCTTCTTACTCTTGTGGAGCGTTTGGAAATATTGACAGCGCACATCACTTTTTCTGTATTGCTGGACTGGCCTTTCGAGCCGTACGAAATGGACTCAAGGACAATTCGCCTGCACATTGTTGCACAAGTAGAGCAGGCTCATAATTTCCCGCTATAGATCGTATGAGGGCTGCTGACAAAATCTACGGCTTGGCCAAGGTTGCTCACTACGGCCGTTGGCTGTAATCCCGGCACTGCTCTTTCACTCCTACCGCAGTTTTTTCGGTCTACATAGACGGCGTTCATGCCTAGGCTCAGCGCTCCTGTGGCATTAAGAGCATTTCCACCGACCAGCCATGCGTCTTTCCATGCATTAGGTTTTCAGTCCTTTCCGCCAAATGATGGTAGACCGCCGGTGAGGGCTTGAATTGCCCAATATCATCGATAAGATAATATCCGGATACTTCCTACGCGGATTGCAAGGTGTTTTGAGCGCAGAATCGCGTTGAAGATCATTGAATGGTGCCGTTGGTGAAGGCGACCACCTTCATATTCGGGGGAACGCCGCAATTTGTCGGAACCCTTCCTTCATGTCCGGAAAGGGGGGTCATGTTGTCATGAAGATTCATCAAGTTTGTGAAATCGGTACTGCCCATATATGCGTCTGTCTCTGCACGGGGTTGCAAATGGCGTTTCATGTCACTTTCACGTAGGATATGCACTCGTGGTCAGGCAGGGACAATGGGTAGCTCAACGTAAATACTGGCTATGCTATACTCGAGAGAGGTTACGTATGCTGCTTAGTCTCAGGTATATTCAAACGAATTGCTCTCACAGGTTTTCGCAATTCTGTGTGCCATGGTTTCGTCGAAATATAGCCCCAGCTCCTTGCCGATAGTGTAGGGGCAGACGACGGTGCTATGCATATAGAGAGCTATCACAATTTCTCTACTTCACATTTATTGTACCAGGGGTCAAATAAGTCAGTTCACAGTATACAATCGACTGTTTGGCAAAGGTCAGTAGCAGAGATGCACCTTAATCGCCCCAGGCATCGTAGGCAACAACACCAGCGATGATGTCAATTCTCGATAAGGCTGGCGGCGATGGTTCGTGTTTCCACCTCCAAACCCGGACAGCCATCGCGCATTGCCAGACTACGACATCTACGCCGGCCAACTCAGCATCAGTCTACACGGCTCGATGACCTCGCGGGGAACCAGCGAGGGGAGCAATTACGAGGTCTTTCGGGAATGTCTCTCCAGCGCAATCGTGCAAAGATCCGGTAATGGCAGACCGAACCGGGCATCAAAGCGAAAAGCACAGAAATCCAAACGCGGCACGAAGAAACTCGTCCCTGATGCAGCTGGCACCGATACCACGGATCCCGATCCCTCGTCTCTCCCATCTCGAGTGAACCCAGAAGAGCTGGCCGAGTTCATCGATGTACGGACCCCGCCTTACAGAGTCACGAGGGTGTAGAGGTATACTGAATCAAAGCTACTGCTACAGTTTCTCGCATCAGAAACCTTCCCCTCCCTACCACCAGACCTCCAAACCCTCTCCTACTCATCCATCCAGCACGACCCCGTCCTCGCGGACAAATACGCCTCCTCCCCGCTGCCCCGCTCCCTCCTCGACTCTATAACAGCCACCATCCCCGTCGCCGTCTCCGACTCCCTCTCCGTCTACGGCCTCGTCCCCGATCCCTCCGATGTTCCCGACTTCTTTTCCCCAGTGCTGAGCGAGTACGTAGCAAGCGTCACCGCCGCGCCGCCGGTATGGGCGACGACGCGCACCGACGCCTGCGAGATCTGCGAGCGTGACTGGATTCCCCTCTCGTATCACCATCTGATTCCGCGCGGGGTGCATGCAAAGGTGCTCAAGAAGGGGTGGCATGAGGAGTGGATGCTGAATAGTGTGGCGTGGCTGTGTCGGGCGTGTCATAGTTTCGTGCATCGGATGGCGAGTAATGAGGAGCTGGCGAGGGAGTACTATACCGTCGAGAGGATAATGGAGAGGGAGGACGTGCAGGATTGGGCGAAGTGGGTGGGAAGGGTGAGGTGGAAGGCTAGGTGAATACGTCCAGTAGGAGTTTGGGATCATGCAGTTCTTCCTCGACATTAGATTTAGCGACGTAGTCTTGTCATGAATAGTCTATGTAGATAATGATATCCTATTGTACATGAGATGCAAATCTCCAGGTGTATGCGACTTTTCCCAACTCTGCGTATATCTGTCGCGTCAATTTGCACAAGAGAAGAGAAGGCATTCAACCAGGTAAGAATACAGTAACCCGCCAGACGAGGTTACAGAAGAGCAGGTCATCATCGGTGATCGAGGATGAGAAAAGCTCAGAGATATCTCTTCTCATAGATCTCTTCGTAGCACTGGATGTGATCACCCACAGCAAAGTCGGCCCAGCCTTCGAAGCCGATACCACATTCCGTGTCTTTGCGCATTTCGGTCACGTCCTTCTTGACGTTCTTCAGCGACGCAATCGTGCCTATACATTCAGTCAGTTATGATGCCTTCAACCGTGACGAGCCTCAAATGAATAAACATACCATCATAGATCGTGTCTTGTCCCCTCAACACCCGGACCTTCCTAGCACGGTGGATCACACCATTACGGACTTTGCATCCCGCAATAGCAACCTTCTCTCTTCCCTTGCGGGTGATCTCGAAGATCTGACCGACTTCTGCTTCACCTGTGACACGCTGTGTGACCGATGGCGCCAGATGCTCACTGAGCGTCGCCTTGACTTCATCCATGAGCTTGTAGATAATGTTGTGATTCATGATCCTGACCCCTCGCAGTTCCGCCATCCGGGACATGGCAGGGTCGATCGGCATATTGAAAGAGATGATGTTGCCGCTTGCTGTGGCCGCATGCTCAATGTCAAACTCACTGATGGGCCCAACCTCGGAGCGAAGCACATTGGCGTAGACTTCGTTGTTGCCAATGGCCGTCACAGAATTGAGCACCGCCTCGGCGGAACCGCCAACATCGGCCTTGATGATGAAATGCACCGGTTTGGGTCCGGATGCATCCTGGTCAGCAAGAACTTCTGCTCCTTCGTTCTCCTCTTGCCGTCGCTTTTCTTGCTGTTCTCGGCGTGCTTCGTTGATGGCCGATGTGTCCTCGCTCAATTTCAGAGTCTCCGACTTCTCCTGGCGGTACTCTACGACGTCCTTGGCATGCTGCTCGTCCTCCGCCTGAAGAAGCTCGGTACCAGCGGTGGGCTGCTCCCTCCAACCATCAATTTCCACAGGCGTGCCGGGAGTAGCTTCGGAGACGGCGACACCGGCTTCATTGCGAAGCGTGCGAACGCGAGCCCATGTTGTGCCAGCAACGATGATATCTCCCGGTCGCAGGGTACCACGTCTGATGAGAGCCGTCGCAACACGTCCATAGCTCTTCGTTGTAGCTTCAATCACCCAGCCTTCCACCGCACCAGCTTTGTCGGCTCGATGGTCAAGAACTTCCGAGAGGGTGACGATAGCCTCCTCGAGCTCCAACATGCCCTGGCCGGTTTTTCCGCTCACCCCGATAGCTTGGACATCGCCCCCGTAGTCTTCCACGTGGACACCATGTACGGATAGGTCCTGCTTGACCTTTTCTGGGTTGATACCTTCTTTGTCGATTTTGCTGATAGCGACAATGATGGGAACATTGGATTCGGTGGCGTGCTTGATGGCCTCAATAGTCTGTGGTTTGACACTGTCGTCCGCAGCAACCACCAGCACAACAATGTCAGTTACATTCGCACCGCGACGACGCATATCCAAGAAGGCTGCGTGGCCAGGAGTGTCCAAAAAGGTGATAGTTTTGCCCGAAGGCATAGCTACGGAGAATGCACCAATGTGCTGTGTGATACCCCCGTGCTCCGATGCGGCCACAGACGACTTTCGGAGCCAGTCCAAAATGGTGGTCTTGCCGTGATCGACGTGACCCATAATCGTCACTACCGGTGGCCTAGGCGGCAATGCGGACTTGTCTTCTGGCTCGGGAGCAGCAACCAGGTCCTGATCATCGGTCTCGAAGATAGGTTCGAAGTTGTACTCGCTCGCGATCAAGCCTGCTGTTTCAGCATCAAGAATATGGCTGTACGAGACATCTTCAAATCCCATTTCCTCCATCCTCCGAACGAATTGTGCAGGCCGCACACCGATGACATCAGCGAGGTTACTGACGCTGATGAATTCTGGAAGGTAGAGAGGACTGGGAGCCGCCGCCTCGAGCTCCTTCTGCCGGGCCTTCTCTTTCTTCTGGCGCTTACGATCCTGGCGGCGACGGCGGCGGTCGTCTTCTGGGTCAAATTCTTCGTCGTCAACATCATCTCCTAGTTCCTTGCGACCTTCCCACCGCTTGGGCTTTTGCCCACTCTGAGCTTCTGCCTCGTATGTCTGTTGAAGTTTCTCCAGAGCTGACTGGTCCCATGTCCATAAGTCTGCCTCCGCTTTGGATGATTTGCGCCCTGCTCCAGAAGCTTGGCGGTCGGCACCGCTGCTTTCTGTAACCTTATCCCTAGCATTCGACAGTCGCTGTTCTGCCATTGACTGCGTCTCTGATTCTGTTGATGCAGGTGGAGATTCGGTCTTGCGTCCTGTCTCCGCAAGGTAGTTATCAAGCGCGATGTTTCTCGAACCTCCGGGCTTTGGGATCAATTCCCCGAGACGGCGTCCCGAGCGTACATAATCCAAATGCAACGACTGGCCGAGCCTCCGAATGTTTAAGGCGTTCTGTTCTTGTTTGATCCGACGAGGCGACTCCGGGGCTGGTGCGTCCAATTTCGGCTTTGGGGCACCACAGCGTGGGCAGGTGCTGGCTCTCCCGAAACAATGGTACTGGCATCGTGGGCATTCCCAATCCTTCCCTCGAAATTTTTTCGCTGATCTGCTCGAAGCTACATCGACCTTCTTCTCTGGCTGGCGCTCCCGTAACGAAGCGGAATTTTGCCTCGTTCCAGAAACATCGAGCACTCGTACCAAATCGTCCGGCTTTTCATGTAGCGCAAGCCCCTGCCGTCGTTGTTTCTCCACCCCTTTCTCCTTCGCGGCGGCTTCCTTCTTTGCTATCAACGAATCGCGAAGCGCTTGTTCCGCCGGACTCAATGTGGCCGGTTTAAGCGCCTGCTTAGCTCCCCAGCGACCACCAAGTTTCGAACCTCCCCATGCTGGACGGGGTACCGACCCATCTTCGCTGGGATTCGCTGACTCGGACGACGATTCAAGGACCGCGAGGGATGAGCGAAAGCTCCGTCGGGGAACATAGGCTGGTATCGGAGCAGAAGCAGATTTCCTGGACCTGGCTGGGCAAGACCATTCGGGCCCGTGACGGCGAGAGAGCTGTGATGTTTCTGGATTAGAATCATAATCGAAGATTACAGTCAAGATGACTTACCTCTACCACTAACCTCCTATGCATAATTCGATGGAAGAGATCATACCCTCTCTCTCTCCAGCACTGGCTATGATAGTCGGAGTCTTTCCCTCGGGGGTCAAATTTCCAGACGATACACGGTTACATACCCGGTAAATGAAATACGCGTTTCCAGACTTTTGTTTCCCGCGCACGAGGTCACGTGCGTCGGCGTATCTGCCGAATCGGAGGCGAAGATGTGGAGGGCTGCAGTGGAGAGATTCCACCATTCCGCCCCGATAAGAGGTGCTAGGATCTTTTATATCCCTTGGGAGTTTCCTCTGGTCCTCCGGGGAAGTGAGACAAATCCTCTATTCACGCGCCGAACCATCTTGTGGCTGATAACCCGCGCCAATTGCCGCTGAGTCCTATCGCAGATCAACTCGGGTCAATTGCTACGCCAAGATGGAATCGGAGGCTTTTGAGGACATGCAAAAGGGCGGAGGAGCTCTGCGCACCCTCAAGGATCTGTCTGCTGGTGCTGCGGGCGGCATTGCTCAGGTGCTTCTTGGTATGTAGATATCACGTCTAATCAATTGTACGCGCTTGCGATACTAACGGCTTATAGGACAGCCTTTTGGTGGGTGAACCAGAGACTCACAGATAGAGTCAAACCTTGGTTAACACTTGTCAGATATTGTCAAGGTGCGGTTACAGACAACGTCAGAGTACAAAAGCGCTCTAGACTGCGCCACGAGAATCTTCAAGAATGAGGGTCCCTTGGCTTTCTACAAGGGGACTTTGACCCCGCTCATTGGTATCGGCGCCTGTGTAAGACTATAGATTCAACTCCTTGACATTTGCTGGCAAGAAGAACTCATATCCTGCAGGTCAGCGTACAATTCGGTGCGTTTCATGAAGCCAGAAGACGGCTGGAGGAGCTCAACAAGAAGAAGTATGCCGATCCGACCCTCTCCTACGGCCAGTACTATCTGGCCGGAAGTTTCGCGGGTCTCACCAACTCCGCCCTCTCGGGACCCATTGAGCACGTCCGTATCCGCCTGCAGACGCAACCTCACGGCGAGGGCCGCTTGTACAGCGGACCCCTCGACTGCATCCGGAAACTCGTTGCTCAGGGAGGCGTGCTGCGCGGTCTCTACAGGGGCCAGAACGTCACGTATTTCAGAGAAGCGCAGGCCTACGGTACCTGGTTTCTGACCTTCGAGTACCTGATGAACCAGGACGCCAAGCGCAACAACATCAAGCGCGAGGAGATCTCCAGCATCAAGGTCGCGACCTACGGTGGTCTTGCCGGTGAGGTCCTGTGGCTGAGTAGCTACCCCTTCGACGTGGTCAAGAGTAAGATGCAGTGCGACGGATTCGGTGCGCAGCAGCAATACAAGAGCATGACCGACTGTTTCAAGAAGACCTTTGCCGCGGAGGGCTTCGGCGGCTTCTGGAAGGGCCTGGGGCCGACTCTACTGAGAGCTATGCCCGTGTCTGCGGGTACCTTTGCTGTGTACGTTCCTCTTACGTCGTCGATATGATTTCCGTGCTGACTTGTTACAGTGTTGAGCTCACCATGAGAGCATTGGGCTAGACATGCCTATCTCGTCGTGTTTTGCCGTTGTTTCTTCAGTTAGATATCCAGGTCTCGTTCATTTCAACATGAGATTGAAGGAAAAGTTTCGTGAGGTAGATAGAGGATGTTTATACTTATTCATATCTGGGCATTTATATGTACATGGTCGAACGATAATGAGACTCGGAACGATTCCCCCACACTGATTAATCCTCAAGTGGTATCAACTAGATCGCCAATGAAAAATCCCCAAAGAAATCCTGCCACGCGGTAGGAAAATAGAACAGATTCAGGCCTGGAAAATCCCACTCGGTCACAAACTGCTCGGGCACAAACGACTGCAGATCTGCCTGCGCATCGAACAGCTCCCAGAAGGGAACCATGGCCGCCTGGTCGACATCCATCCCGCTCTCCTGTACAGCCCGCCCGTATTTCTCGACGCTGATCTTGAGAATCTGCAGGTAGATCTTACTACTGCCGTTCGTGTTGCCGTGGGAGTCCGCACTCTTGGTCAGTTCACTGAGCAGTCGGTTCCCGTGCTCGAGGAGCTCCTGGTGTTCTTCTTTTCGTTCTGGCAGGAGACGGGAGAGCTTGAGGAGGAGAAGGAAGCAGAAGGCACACTTAGCCCAGACAAAGTCCATGGCGTATTTGAGTTTCGCGAGGTAGAAGTCCGGCTCGCTGCTGATCAGGCGCAGGTGTTTGCGGGCGCTTGCCTTGGCCATGACGAGGATATGTCGCTCGGAGGGAGACATTGCCCTGTCGGATGTTAGCTGACGAGCGGGGGAATTTAGTTCGAAAAAACGTACGCAACGTTCTCTACGCCCATTGATCGCAGCGCCTTGCAGTAAAGCATCATCTCGGCCCAGCATTTCTGTACGCGCAGTGCGAGTAGGAGGAACGGCTTTTCCGCTTCGGCGGGGATCGAGTCTTCTGTTGACGGTGAGCCATGTGCATTATACGTAGCTGGCGACAATGAGCTTACCGATGATGCGTAACCAATCACTAAGACCAGTCAGTATATCACACCTTTGAGTTGAGAGGAGAGGATACGAACTCGAACCAGAGATCAAGTTCAACCTTGACCTCTTGCACGAAACCAGCGATGTCTGAGCGAATGAGAGTCTCTTTGCCGCTCAAGGTATCGTTGATACTGGCTGCTGAGGATCAGTTAATAGTTTCAGAACATAGGTTGAATCAGTTAAAATACCTCTGATGGCGTTTAGCTGTAATGACGGTCAGCTAGTTCACAGTAAAGAGTTTTTCCGTTGACCTACCTCAACTTGAGAGAACAGACGCAAATCCAGAACAGTCGATGAAGGATGTTTGAGCAAAGTTCGACACCGACGTGAGTTCCCAAGCAATCGGATGCCCGGCGGTTTGCCGCCATCGACACGAAAACTAGACGGTGATCGTCAAATCCATCCGTCCGACATCGATCAAGAGCAGCTTACATGTGCTCCAAGACCAGTAGCCCGAACCAGGTTCTGGACTTTCGCATCAACCCGCGCTCTTCCTCTGTAGAACCAGAAGTTCCATAAAAGTCCTCAACTTCTTTCATCGACATAAGCTGGGTCAGTTCCTCAAAAGCTTCGTCCAGGTCCAGATCTAACGCCATTCGAGTCGCGAAGGATAATATCAACGAGCGCTCCGTAGAATAGCAGGCAACAACGAGCAATGCTTGGACAGACTCCAAGCAATTTAACCTCTTGTTTTGGATGATGACGTTAATCCATTTCTTGAGCTCTGCGTGCAGTATATCGGATATCTGAGGACTGAACCCTAACATATGTTAGCAAGCGCCTTCACCAGATATAAAGCAAGATTGGTAGTTACTGGGTTCGATGCGGCTTCCTATCGTGCAGATAGCGTTGAGTAGGATGCTGCTTCGCGAGCGCACCGAATCGAAGGTGTCGTACTCGGGATCGAATACCGGGATATACCTGTCCTGTTTATGGCAATGTACGTATTAGCAAGGCAGGATGAAGATACGGATCTACCGCAATACATACGCAACCTTGGAAAAATCTGTATCATCTTTGGTTAGCAAATGATGGGACAAAACACGAATTCTTGCAAGAGATCTCACGTGTTGAAACAAGAAATGGCATGGTCTGGCGTCATCAGGCCCTTTGAGATAAAATCTGCAACTGGCTCGTCGCGTATCTCGAAGCCAGACCGTTTCCTCTTTGTCACACTACCTGCTTCTGTGATGATAGTTTGCATGCGAGAATGGGTAGAAACTTCTCCAGGGCTCGCAGCCAGCCCGTGTACCCCTGGCTGGTCGCCAGCTGGGGCATCTACATAATTAGCCCCAGGTAGTTGAGGCACAATGGTGGACCGAAGCATCATCTGAGAAGCAGGGGACATATGGCAATCTGGGCCTAGTCCATTAGGAGGCAGATGCTCTCTACGAGGCACCTGACCCTCAGCGACGGGAACTTGAGCGTCCGAATTTGAACATGTCTGCAGAAGATCACGTAGAGCATCCACTTGCTCTCTGAGATGCCGAACCTCAGCTTCGACATTTTCGAGTCTCCTGCGAAGGTGTCAGCTACATAGGAGTAGGCGTAAGACAAGTGCGAGCACATACTCCGTAGCAGGGTCCTTTAGCTTGTTGCACCTGCATACAATCAGCACCATCGATCTCCTAGCAATGAGTACCAGTGGTGGCAAATGGTACCTGGTGCAAGGCCTCTTCCCATCACATTTGACCTGGATACATCAGCGACTCGCCACAGAATGCCATAGGCAAAGGGAACATACCTTTGATGTTCTGCAAGCGCTACAGGCTCTCTAATTCATGTTGTCAGCTATATTGTCGCGTGTGCTCACGTTGGATAGGGAGAGGGAAAAATACCGGAATTCGCTTCTTACCCGGTGGAGCCGACACGACACGGGATGATGCATCTGAATCCATCGCAGGGTGAATACATATCACATATTCAGTAACATACTGGTAGCTACTAGTTGAATGCGGGAGAATCTGGGGAAATCAAGACTTCAGCGGAACAGTGTCGAGAAATAGACTCCGCGGGGTGACACCCTCGTTCGGGATTAAGCCGGCTCGGCAGTGTGTAGCATTCTTAGGTCTATGCTTAAATAGAACTGTGCGACGGGACATCTTCATACGGGCTGGGAAGAATCTACTCGGCATATGCTTCGGATTTAAGAAATATAAGACAAAAATTTAAGTCTGAATGAGCTCCTTCATGATCAAATTAGGCAATCATCATAAGCCGAGCGAGTTGTCATATCCATCCAACTAAATCAATAATACAAGTAGCAGATACCAACAACAAGACATGTATATAAATCAGAATACATAGACAAAGTCCTCGTTTTGCCAATCCGTAAGGTCTTTGAACGCATTGTCTTCCGTAGCAGACTGCTGGATAGGCACACCCTCCTTGTCTACTGGACCATCACCAACAGCGTACATCGAGTGATCAATGATTGCCGCATTCTTGCCCATTGAAACTCGCTTCTGGGAGTGCTTCTTGTTGAGAAACCAGAGATACACCAGGTTGATGCTAAACGTGAGGGTTAGAGCTTGAGTGCCGCAAAGGAGAAGGAGATAACTTACATGCAGAGAAGAACAAGTACGCAGAACATGGCGAGGCTGTTTTTCGTTAGTGTGCTGGAACAGGTCGGTGTGAGTCTCATTGCTTACTTGGAGAGCAGACCACGTCTGTAAAGTGGCGCTTCGGCGGTTGTGTAGAGAGTGGGACCAATGATCTGGGAAACATTAGCATGAGACTCTAGTGTCATTCTGCTGTAGGCACACGTACGTTGCCGACGCATTGTCCGACAATCAACAGGCCAGTCGTCACTTTCTTCTTCGTTTCACCGGCAGTGTTCGCAGCAGACCAGGAATAGACCATAGGTGCTAATGATTGGTCAGCTACAGTAAAAAGCATACCTCGTAGGAAACATACTGATGCCAGGGTAGACGGAAAGCTGGCTGTTGTTAGCGACACTCCTCAAGAAGGGTCTTCATGACTTACAATGTAATATCCAGCAAGCAGAACGCCCCGATGTTCCGCATCGTGCGCAATTTGCAGTAGCATTACGCAGCCAGCAATTGGCGGTAGACACAAGAGAATGACTATAGGCCCCTTCATTTTGATGAAGGTTGCCAGCCACGCTCCACCCATAGTGGCCACGAGCTGTACTGCACCGAACGGAATGTTGAAAAGAATCGTCTTGAACTGATCAAATCCAAAGGCCTTGATAATAAGAGGGCCGAAGGTGGATATGCCGCCGCTAGGGATCCTGCTTCGTGTGAGCCACATTCTCGGTATAATGAGTTCCTGGTCCTCTTACGAGATGGAAAACATCAGAGCAAACCAAACCCATGACTTCAGATCCAAGCAGGTCTCTTTCACATGGTCCCAGTTCCAGTGGTGAGTCTCGATTCCTTGCTGGTTCATGCGAAGTCTAAATCGTCGTTAGGACCAATGTGCCATAATGCTTGCGCGGAGATCTTCTGGTAGAATACCTTTCAATAGCGATCAGTTTGTCTTCCTCATTGAGAAATCTAGCACGAATGGGCGAGTCTGGCATATAAAGCCTGGACAATCCGCATTAGCAGCTTCCAACATTAGAGATGGTTGATCAGCATCTACTTACAGAACTACCACGGAGAACACGACGGTGATGAGGCCGAAAAATAGGAAGATAATCTATTTTGATAGTCAGTCATACGTTCATGAACGTTGCACAGACGCAGTATCACTGACCTGGTAGGGTTCGAAGACCGAAGAGGCGATATGTCCAAGGCCCCAAGTTATAAGACTGCCGAACTATTTGGTAAGATTTTAGTTAACACATCTCTAAAGAAAGCTTGAACGTTTTCAGATGCTAAACTTACCATAAACACCACACCATTCATGGCGTACCATGAGCCCAGTCGAACAGGCTGCTCGAGCCGACGATACCACATCTGTGTAACGGCGATGAAAGCGGGAGCTTCGCTCTCACAGTCAGTAATCAATAATGGATGCTGACAATAATATGAAAACACTCACCAACTCCGGCCTCAAACAGACCAAGGAACATCCGACAGACCAGCAAGCCTGGGAAGGTGTTCGCCGCCGTCATGCATGTCAACGAGACACCCCACAAAAGAGTGGTGGCGGCTAAGAACTTCCCCAGGGGGACCTTCACCAAGATGTAGGCGATAAGGGGCTGAGCAACAAGCTGCGCGACATAGACCACCGAGCCTAACCAAGAGTATTGCTTGCCATGGAGATTGGCTTTCTCGATCAAACCGAAAACTGAGGCATACGAGAGGGTCGACTTGTCGAGCTGTTGCAGGAAATAGATGCCCAAGAGGATAGGCAATAGCCTCAAGTCGATCTGTCGCAGAACTCGTGCGTTATTCTCTGCGGTAAGGACTGTCGAGTGGCCCACTTGCTCAATGAGCTGAAGGGCGTCATCTTTCTTTGTCTCGCTATGTTGCGTATGAGTTTGATTAGGGGCAGGATGGACTGTCTCAATCAGTTCCTCATCTCTGCCCTTACCGTGTGCCAGCTCTGCTCCTAGGGACATAGTTCCCTTGTGCTTCTCTGGCCTTGAATGAAGTTCCAGATGGGTGACGAATTCTTCACGTGCCTAAAGGGCCTAAAGACAAGGTAAGGAGAAAGGAAAGGGCGTGACTTTGATAGTATGCGTCGCCGAGGTCACTGTGGGATCTGCGAGCATACAAACTCGATTCCTTGACGACCTGTCATGTTGATCAAGGAGACCTTTTTATCCACCCAGGACCTATATATTAGAGAGTGAGGTATGGGGAACCCCGTGGGGAGATCCAACCCCGGACGACGCGACCCAAAACCGATGGCAATTGGCAGCGGAAAAACATAATTAGCTGGGTCTGCAAAGTCAATTGCGAGATCAAGGCCTCCTAGCCTTGGTTGCACATGGGAAACATGAAGCTAACCGCAGGATTGCACGGCATGACTCTTAGCGACGGGCAACCTCCGATGCCTCGTCCAATCAATCGAACGGGACTGGAAGGCTTCGAAGCGGGGCGAAGGTTCGTGTTAGTCTGGGGATATTTTAGTTTCGCATTTCGGCAGGAGACCCCGATGGCCAGATCAACCTGAAGAGTCACCAGATGAGACATATGGCGGAGAAGACGGCAATGGACCGACGAAGTTCTGCGGGGATGAAGAACGTCAACGGAGATGGAGGCCGAAGTCCGATCATATACTCAGTAGTGACACCACTCATAGGCTTATCCACCTTACCTTTTTCGAATGAGGGGATAATGAGGGGGAGCATTGAAATAGATATGATGTCGTCGTACTGTAGGCTTCTTCTCCTGTAGATTGATTCTCCGCGAGAGTTTTCCTGACTTGCTTCTTTCGAATCAATTGACCGAACTATAAGCAATCATGCCTCAAAAAGAATTCTGCCCCAAAGGCTACCAAGAACAGCCTTCAGGGAATACAGCGGCAGTCCCGTCAGTGCATCTGCGCTCAGGAAACTCGAAAGACCGTTCGTTTGATTTCTCATTCGAACCAATCCGTCAAAACCTTTTCCGTGTGACATTTTCCTCACGAGACCATCCTCTTCCTCCCTACCCGAGCATTTCGAAGCCAAAGACAGACCTCGACGGTGTTAAGGTATCTGCCACAGGTGGAGGTTCATCCAAGACAATTGAGGTCGGCGGCGTGACTGCCACTGTGGAATGGAGCAATACTCCAGTAGTCTCGTTGTCGTGGACCGGTGAAGAGAAGCCCCTTCACCGCGATCTGCCATTGCGCTCGTACGTGGCCGATGCAACCGGCATCGCGCACTATTCTGAGCACGACCGAAATGCCCTTCATGTTGGGCTGGGAGAGAAGAGGGCGCCCATGGATCTCACCGGGCGTCACTTCCAGCTTTCGGCGACAGACAGCTTCGGGTACGATGTTTACAACACAGATCCGTTGTATAAACACATCCCATTGCTCATCAAAGTGACTCCCGTTGGTTGTGTGGCCATCTTCTCAACAACACACGCTAGAGGGACGTGGTCAGTCGGTTCCGAAATCGACGGGCTCTGGGGTCACTTCAAGGTGTACCGTCAAGACTATGGGGGCCTCGAGCAGTACCTGATCGTAGGAAAGACGCTGAAAGATACCGTGAGGCAATATGCAGAGCTCCTTGGCTTCCCACTCCTTGTCCCTCGCTGGGCTTATGGCTACATCTCTGGCGGTTACAAGTACACCATGCTTGATGACCCCCCAGCGCACCAAGGACTCATGGAGTTCGCAGACAAGCTGAAGGAGCACGGCATTCCATGTTCTGCTCACCAGATGAGCTCCGGCTACTCAATTGCAGAGACAGAACCCAAGGTCCGCAATGTCTTCACCTGGAACAAGTATCGGTTCCCCAACCCCGAGGAGTGGATTAAGAAGTACCACGCTCGAGGAATCAGACTCCTTACAAACATCAAGCCCTTTGTGCTTGCGTCTCATCCAGATTACCAGAAGCTTGTCAGTGCCGGAGCACTGTTCAAGAAGCCTGATACTCAGGAACCAGGCACAATGAGACTATGGAGCGCAGGGGGTGCGACTGGCGGTGATGGATGCCACATTGATTTTACCTCCTCCTTCGCTTTCCGATGGTGGTATGAAGGTGTTCAGAGCCTGAAGCGAGCCGGAATCGATGGCATGTGGAACGACAACAACGAATATACGCTTCCCGATGATGAATGGCAACTGGCACTGGATGGATCAGTAGTCGCTGAACAGGTAAAGACACAGAGCGACAAATCCGTCGGGCTCTGGGGTCGCGCAATGCATACTGAGCTTATGGGCAAAGCCTCTCATGATGCTTTGGTCGACATGGAGCCTAAATACAGGCCATTCGTTCTCACAAGAAGCGCCACTGCTGGCACTCTTCGCTATGCAGCCAGCTCTTGGAGTGGAGACAATGTGACCAGTTGGGAGAGCATGAAAGGCGCAAACGCCTTATCATTAAACGCCGGTATTTCACTGTTGCAGGTAAGACCACCATAGCAGACTGAGCTGGGCGAACATTGCATGCTGACTTCTGATAGTGCTGCGGCCATGATATTGGTGGTTTCGAAGGTATGGCTCCTCCCTTGAAAAGTACTGATGAAAGACGACGAATCTGACCGTTTTTCCTCAATCAGGCCCTCAACCCTCTCCCGAACTCCTCCTCCGATGGGTCCAACTAGGTATCCATTCGCCTCGATTTGCCATCAACTGCTTCAAAACGTCGCCCGGAAACACCTCCGTCGGAGATGTCATTGAGCCCTGGATGTACCCCGAGATCACTCCGCTGGTCCGCGACACCATCAAGCGCCGCTATGAGATCCTCCCCTACATATACTCCTTTGGTCTGGAGAGCCATCTGACCGCTTCTCCGCCTCAGCGCTGGATCGGATGGGGTTACGAGTCCGATCCTGAGGTGTGGACCAAGGCCCTCAAGTCCGGAGAAGAACAGTTCTGGTTCGGTGAAACTATCCTCGTCGGAGGCGTGTACGAGCCCGGTGTAACCGTTGCGAAGATGTACCTTCCCCGTAAGGCGAACGATGAGTTCGACTTTGGGTATGTCAACATGAACTCGCCCTACACCTATTACGCCTCCGGTCAGTGGGTCGAGATCCCCTCTCAATGGAGAGAAAGCATCCCGCTTGTTGCGCGTATTGGTGGTGCCATTCCTGTTGGAAAGCCCGTTCAGACCAGAGTGCCTGGGGATGAGACCGAGGCTTCATTGGCGGTAGAGGAACTTGACGATTACAGAGGCGTTGAGATATTCCCTCCCAAGGGCACCTCTCATGGTCGCGTCTTCTCCTCTAGCTGGTTTGAGGATGACGGGATATCCCTGCAGCCTAAGATGTCAACATACACCATCAGCTACAGCTCGACGGAGGAGAAGGTGACTGTTGGATTCAAACGCGACGAAGAGAGCGGCTTTGTTCCCGCTTGGAAGGATTTGGATATCATCTTGCACAACGGCGATGAGAGACGTGTTGTGTCTGATGATGGCAGGCCTGTTGAATACAAGGGTAAAGACTCCCGAGGCCGCGTTGTTTATACCTTCAAGAATTAGATGCTACAGCGTGATGAGTCGCTCTGTATTTAAATAGCCGATACCCTGCAGTTGGTAATAAGGCTATGCACAAAAGTGAAAAGAAAGAAACAGAGGGCTTGGCGTTGCAGAATAGAAAGATAGAATAGTTTTAAGAGAATTCAAATTGACCTTCTTGGTGTATTTCTTCAAATTTCATGGTGCAACACCTGGCTGACACTCCAGCCCAAAGTTACCAGAAAACATGGATCCAGATTAGTACGGCCGCTTTCTTGAGAGGATAAAGGAAGATCCCCGGAAGTTGACTTGAATTGAAGCTGTTAATACAGATGATCGCACCCGGAAGTGAGAAAACTTTACATAGCTCTATACAATACAGTCCCTCAGTTGATCGAAATGTTGAACTTTGGGTATGAAATAACAAAATCTCACTAGGAGCCAACACAGATCATTGCTTGTTTTCGGCGGTCTCAGCCATATTCTCTGGAAGCTTGATGCCGAGCTCCTTCAGTGTAGGGAGTCTGTGTGTGATCCTGCCCTTCTTCGCCTCCTCAAGTCTCCGTGTTTGGCCTGCCTCTCCGGCTCTTCCCAGGACACCAGCAATGACAGCAACGGAACGCAAACTGTCATCATTCGCAGGAATGGGGTAAGTCACTTGAGTCGGGTCGGCATCCGTATCAATGATGCCGATGGTTGGAACATTGTTCAAGCCGCACTCGTGCAGCAAAACAACATTCTCAACGGGATTAAAGCACACCACAAGGTCCGGCTTGATGGCCGGCTGATCCGTCCGAAGATCCTTGAATTCCGGTAATTCTTCGTCAAACGCATTTACCACCTTGGTATCGCAATGGCCCAAGATCTGTTGTCCGTTGGTCAAGCTGCCAGGAATCCAACGCTCGAAAATGTGGTAGCCTTTGGCCAGCTCCGCGGCCCGGACAACTGCCCGTTTCTGGCCCTTTCGTGTGCCGACGAAAAGAATCAATCCGCCCCGGGCAGAAACCTCTTCCACAACCTTGGCTGCACGCCGCAAGTACGCTGCAGTTATATCGAGCGAAATAATATGAACACCTTCTCGAATACCAAAGATATAGCGCGAGTTCTGCGGGTTCCAGCGAGAAGTAGAATGGCCGAGGTGTGTTTGAGATGCGAGGAGCAATTCTAGGGTGATATCGGAGGGCCGAGGGGGATTTCGGATCAGATCTTCTGGTTGGTATGCGACTGCTACATCACTGCCAAGGGCGTGAAATTTCTGTCCTGCAAGGGTATAAAGTCAGAACTCCAGCAGGTGTTGGAGGAAGGTTGTTCGTTCTCGCTCACTTTGCACTTCGCGCTTGCGCCACGCCTCCTTGGCTGACAATGCTACTGATCCTGACTCATTCACGGCGCTGGCAGATGAAGCCGGCTGCTGCGTTACTTCTTTTGCGGGGGTTTGTTGTGCGGTTTCGACAGGAGTTCCTGTCGATGAGAATCGGCTCAAGATGCGAGTCTGTCGGTTGAGAGCAAATTGGCGGCCTGCAGAAGACTGATTAGCAACAGATTCAAATGCTATTCTATCAAAGTATTAGGAATTGGAGCATACTCTGCCGCAAGCATAATTGTCGAACAATCATTTCGAATTATGCTGAATTAGAAGGTTGAGCTGCTCCGTATGCGAAATGCTCAGTTTCCAGCCGATCGAACTTTTGATGTCGGGCTTGGCGGATGTTTGGGCCTGAGGCACACAGTGTGTATGCTAGTCCATTTTGGGGGGATTCCACTCTTCACGATTTCCATACTCGGAATTACAGCAATACTGGGTACATTTGGTTAGAAGAAAAGCTTGAAAGACAGTACTTCGTATATAAAGGCTCATACTGTCTGTCTGTCATGTCTATTGCATGGCTAGCAGTGGGCTGTCCCAACAGACATTACCATTGACAAGAAATGTTTTCGGGGACGCTTTTTCCTTCGTTCTCAACTGAGCCAGCGGGTACTTCAGATCAGGACAAGAAGAGGTGAAGTCCCGAATCCTCAAGCAATTATCGGCCGGCTATCAAGCCTAACAAGCTGACCGGTTTATCTCGCGATGAAGCTATGGTCAGGCGCCTCGAGAGTCATGTCGACACCGCCAGTACTACTATGACATTCAAGTCACCTACAAAGACTGCAGTCGATACTCAGATCTGAGTGAACCGTTAGCATCTCAGGTCAAGCTTAAGCTCATTCGGTAGATAAACATCTAGGCCGCTTGTGATCGACGAAACCAATAGCTACAATGTTAGCAATGTTCTTTGGCCTGCATTGACCAAATCAATCAGCATCGCTCACGTTACTCTGGCACAATACACGGTCTACAAAGTCCTCGTCTTCAATGTGCAGATCGAAACAAATTAAATCTAGTCATCGGCCGTCAAGCAAAGTGCCTCATATCATCATATGCAACATCGGTATCAAGACAAAACAAGGGAAGCAACAGCAAGTCATCCTCGTGCAGGTCAAAGTCATCAAATAAGAAAACAAAAAGAAACTCCCAAAAATTGACTAAGCTTGCGGTACTCTGTGCCGGCTCAGCGGAGGACGACCCAAGAAATCTATTTCTTGTTGAAGAAACCGCCCAAGTTATCCATCAGACTACCGCCGCTTGACGAACCAGGCCGGCCTTGGTGACTGCCATACTGGGAGCCCCCGTAGCTGCCATGTCCGGAGGAACCATCCTTGTGCTTGTGCTTTTTGACGGCGTCTTCCAGGACGGATCCCATGATGGCGCCTCCGATGGTACCAAGAATACCGTGGTCAGCTTTGTGGCCTGCGAATCCACCCGCAAGACCGCCCGCGAGAGCACCGCCGAGTCCTCGTTCACCCTCTTGGGCTCCACCGGGTGCGTTCTGGTCATTGTAGCTAGAGAGAGAAAAATGTCAGCTGATGTTACCGGAAGTTTATGTACGTGAGAAGAGAGTGGTGTGGCAGGTGACATACCCAGGCTGCCCGTATGACCCCTGGCCTTGGTGTTGTTGACCGTGGTGCTCGTGTTGGCCGTGTTGGCCGTACTGGCTCTGCTGGTGCTGGCCGTACTGATCCTGGTTGTAATCGCGCTGCTGGTTGTAGTAGTCACCAGAGCCTCCGTATTGACCGTGTTGCTGACCATGCTGTTGGCCATACTCTTGGCCGTATTGCTGGTTAGAGTAAGGCTGCTGTCCGTAGCCGCCTTGGGGGTATCCTCCCTGCTGGTATTGACCCTGGCCCTGGCCGTAGCCTTGCTGGGAGTATTGATCGTAAGGACCGGACATTGTGTTGGGAGTGTGTTGGAGTAATAGAAGATGGGTAAGACGGAACTCTCAAGAGGAGACGATGAGTGATTGACTCAAGAATGATGAAGCAGAGGTAAAGTTCAAGGGCGCCCCTCTTGTCTTTTATATCTACTACCTGGTAACTAACAGTTTGGTACATGTAGGGCTGAATCGATTGCTGACGGGATGGAACCCCACATTCAGTCATTTAGTCGCGCCCAGTGCGATGAGACCACCGCTAGGTGCGTATGGGACAATACATTATTCTGTCGGATGCTATCACTGTACCGTCATCGATGGGGCGCTTACTGACGACTCTCATTGGTATGTGGATACTTCATATTGTGGCTTATCCATTTCATAGCCATACATTTCGGCTCCAGGATCCATATTTCCAAATAAATACCTCCGCCACACCGCATTATGGTCGGCGAAAGTAGCGGGGTGGCTGTGGCCTTCCAGAAGCCCAGGGCTGAGTTCGACGACAATACGCAAAGTTGTACGTGCTATTACGCAGGACATGCCCCGCCAGATCTTCTGGGCTTTACTCGTTTAGGTAAATTTTGGTCAGACGGATCCTAGATGGCTCCAAATATTATCAGCGACTGCATTCTTGGCTCCAGATATCGACCAAGGCACTTGAAATTTCGAAGTAAAGAAACCCCTCAATTTCTAGTTGCCTAAATCCCGGCAAGCTGAACCGCTGTTTGTTATCAGATTACCATAAAAATACAGAATATAGAGCCACCTGTGGCTGGGTCGCGTGGCTGTGCAATGGCAACAATGTATCTTCCTATCTTCCTCATTATTGTCCATTCCGTTAGAAACTGAGGAGTGTTTCCCTGACATTTCTGATTCCATAATATTATTGTTCTTGCAAAGCTATATTTAGGGATTGCGATATTTTCATTGTATCCATTGGGACATATCCGAGACTGCCGACTTCCGTAAGATACCTATCTGGGATACTTCACCTTACTGTAGCAGCCCCTCCAATCATACAACTGCCTTACCTCATGTTAATTCCACTCAACAGGCAGCCATATTATTCGCATCTCCATTGACTACCTACCTACGGCACAGAGCTAAGTCCTTTGGCGTCGCGGGTATGGAAATAACAGCGCAATCAAAACGTGACGAGTTTCGGATTGACCGTAATACCGGCTCGTCGGCTCAATGGGCTAAGCTCTTGATTGTCAGAGTTTGGACATTCTGTGAGCAAGGCTACGAAGGAACTCCAAATCGCGGCTGCAAGACCTGAGCAACCACCTACTCGGTACTTGATGTCTTACATGCTTATATGCTACTGTTCCCTGTATCCAAGTCCAAGCTGACTGGAGGAAAGGCATGCTACTCCTCTTATTATATACGTCGTTTATCCCACTAGATATGCCACGATTAACCCCGTAGCTTGTATCTTCTTGACCATCATTCAACACTGAAAGACTCAATGTCTACTTAGCCAAGGGACTGATCTCCGACGGATCTACAATCAATTAGCTCAATAGTTCATGCAGGGTGTGATGTAGGATGAAAATGTCGCAAAGAGTCATGCTCAAGGCCTATCAGTTGCAGATGATCACTCTCAGAAGAAAATAAACATGTGTCAGCAAGCAAACCCGTCTTTGTTGAGAAAGACGCAAGATTAGTTCATGATCATTACTTTTTTCACGAGGACAATCAAATAATGGCCGAGTCGCACAAAGACCTAGTCACATAAACTTCTTCAACCAACTAACAGTTGAAAAAGGCACCTGGTCTACCTCTCGCCTTTTCGCTCAGTCCAATCGAGACACGGCCTCCTCAATGATGAGCCTGAGACGGTTAGCAGAAGACATTGCATTGGACGGGTCATGCCTCTGCAGCTCGATTTTTGATCGACTTCGCAATGTTACGCAAGCCACCGCTTGATCTTGCTTTCACTAGTGGAGTGGTACGCATCGTGCATACGGTCAAGCATGCTTTCAGGGGAGACCGTGATGGAGCACCTATAAGGAGTTGTCTACATTTTCACGTCCATCTAAGCAGCGCATTTTCATAGAGAACATTTGCCCAGAGCGGATATTGGTCATAATGTATCATGGTTGCTTCCTCACCTTGCTACTTGCATCCCTCCTGATCACCTCAACAGCGGCAGACTAACCAACAGTTTACATCATCCGTCATGGCGAGAAATCCCGCAACCCCGAGGACTCCGGCTTGAACGCCGACGGCTCCAAGCGAGCCCAATGCCTCCGAGACGTGTTCGGTGTCAACTCACCATATGACATCGGCTATATCGTCGCCCCGAGGCCAAACAGATGTATGCCATAGTCTCTACAGGTTTCCCTTACGGCTCAGTCATATCATGTCGATGTAACTCCTTACTCTTCGCTTAGATGGTCAACACAGACGCTCATTCGAGACCGTCCTCCCGCTCGCCATCGGCTTAGGTCTTGCAGTTGATCTCTCATGCAAACGAAATAAGTCAGATGCGTAGCAAAACTCGTGAGGAACTTCAGTGGGCCGGGAAATATTTCGATTTCCTGGCGACACGGGAAAATGAAAGAAACCGTGCAGGAACTGGGCTCTGACCATGTCCCAGAATATCCAGAGGACCGGTGAGTCGTGCCAGGCTATGCCGGGCCTGAATCGTTGCTGATTCCGAACAGCTTCGATTTGATCTGGACTGTTCCGTTTCCTTATGACCATATCACGGATTTCAGGAGCGAAGGATGTCCTGGTCTCGATACTCGGTCATTACTCCAGGTCCAAGGCTGACGAGAGAGAGATCCACTTGGTTGGAGCAGCATCAAGACGATGTCCGATTTCGTCTCGGTAGGACTTTCTTTGGCGTTTTTGTTCATGGCTCAATAAATATAGATATAGCGAAGGAGTACTTTGCACTTCTGTATTCATATCTCATTCCCCTGGTGCCATGTGGTTAGATGGGCAAGCTACGCATAGTGCTTACGCAGGGCAGATGATACCGACCTATTTCTAAGTACCCTTTTAAGAAGGTGTCTTTCCCTCACACCTTATATGTTCCAAATCCCTGTCAGTCATTCAGTTGAACTAAAACAAGTCATTCCATTCAAGCGTAGAGCGATAAAGGAGCAGCTATAACTAAACACATCAACGCGAGACAGCATTCCCAGTCGCTCAGAACAATAGCTTCTGCTCATTTATATGGTCTACGTAGTGTCAACACTTTCAACACCTATGTCAACACTGTCCTCCAATTATGATAATCCTCATACATCTCAATGTGGATAGTGAATCTACTGTGCGGGCGGTGAACCAATCATTCCAATCAGTCCAGCCGAGCGGAGAAACTGAATGCCAAGATTTCAACACCCACCTAAATTTTTCGAGGTATCGCAGCTTTCGCTAACGACTTTGACCGACCGCTTCTGGACAACCAGCAGGACAAAGCAACGTCCGGATATTGCAACGAGATCGATCGTTTCTATAATTGGATAGTCTGCGGTCTGGTTATCGAAGTCAGAATGGATGACATCGAGGTATGTGGTTCCTGAAGCCTCGTAAGCCCCGCGCTCACGACGCTTGGGAAACTGACAACCTTTTCTATCAGGAACGGTTGCGGAGCCATGCTCAGGCCTTCGACGGCCTTCTGTCTTTGATTCCTGCGAAGTACTATTATGGTGAAGATGGCAGCGTACGTGAACACCATGTTTAATCCCATGCTCTGCACCCAGAGGAAAGAACCTTGATTCTTTCTCTCCATTTTGGGTTGAATACGTCCCGGCCGTGGTTGACCAAATTCCTCCTATAGGACCAATGGAAGCGCAAGAAGCAGACCAAGGAGCAAGCTCGCGAAGCCAAACGTGCGAAATTGGATCCCGATTCTGCCAAAACGGCCAAGGACGTGATGGACGAAAATGCTCGGAAGCGTAAGCGTGACGAGGAGGAGCAGAATGGGTCCGAGTCATCCGAAGAAGAAGAGCTGGGCTCTGAACTTCCCAAGGAAGGCATGAAGAGAGGTGATGTCAAATCGAAAAAGCAGAAGCAGGCCGCTGCAGAGCAATCGGATGATACGGCAGCCAAATTGGAGGAAGCCGAAGCGCGCAAGAAGTTAAAAGAGGAGAAGAAAGCACAGAAAAAAGCCGCTCAGAAAGAGAAGAAGAAGGCCAAGGAAGCTTCCAAGAAAGACAAAAAAAGTGAAAACTCGGAGTCGAAGCCCGCGAGCGATAAGGGAGAAGAGCAGAAGCCCTCCAAGGTAGAAGACAGCGATGATGAGATTGAGCAAGAAGGTGCTGTCCCTGAGGAAGGCCTCTCCCTCGAATTCAACCCCGAGCCCGCAGAACAGTCATCGTCTCCGTCCTCAGCACCCAACTCTCCCGGGTTTGATGCCTCAAATGACCACTCCGGCAGCTCTTCCATATCTTCCATCGCCCCCCCTACTGCTTCCACCGACGCCAACGACGCCTCCCAAAAATCATCATCTGAACCCAAGCCTCTCAAGCCTACCCCAGAAGAGTTAAAACAGCGCTTACAGAAGCGCTTGGACGAGCTGCGTGCCGCCCGGCATGCCGACGGATTCGACGGCAAGCCCGCCCGAAACCGCCAGGAGCTGATCGAGGCTCGCCGGCAAAAAGCCGAACAGCGCAAGGCACACAAGAAACTACTGCGACAGAAGGCCAGGGAAGAAGAGCAGCGCGCCAAAGACGAGGCTATGGCCAAACGCTTCTCCCCCGGTGGCTCCGGCTCGCTTCTTGCATCGCCGCGGTCACCCGCCGACTCGATCGGCTCGAACGTCAACTTCTCATTCGGCCGGGTGGTGTTCGCCGACGGCCAGCAGGCCGATCCCAGTCTGATGAACGTACGGGAACAGCCAAAGCGCCATGGGCCCCAGGACCCCGCTACGGCGCTCAAGGCCGCAGAGGCAAAGAAGGCCCGCCTGGCCGAGATGGACGAGGAGAAACGTGCGGATATCGAACAGAAGGACATGTGGCTGAATGCCAAGAAGCGGGCGCACGGGGAAAAGGTCCGGGATGACACCTCGCTCCTCAAGAAGGCGCTGAAGCGCAGGGAGTCCGCGAAGAAGAAGTCTGAGCGGGAATGGAAGGAGCGTCTTGAAGCCGTCAAGAAGGGCAAGGACGCGCGTCAGCAGAAGCGCGAGGAGAACCTCCGCAAACGACGCGAGGAGAAGGGCAACAAGGGCAAGAAACCTGCCGCAGGCAAGAAGAAGGCCAGACCTGGATTTGAGGGAAGCTTCAAAGCCAAGGTGGGTGGAAAGAAATGAAGGAAAAGCATCCACGGTGATGGCCCCAGTGCTGTGTGTATCTCTGGCAGACAACCCTGTCAAAAAGTAAGGGAAGGAAACTGAGTGTGGGTTCTGGAGAACTGGTGTTTGGGGTCTTTTGGGAAATGCTCTCTTTTCATGTTGTGCATGTATGCATAGGCAGCGATTTGTGCGTGCAAATATCAGGACTTTTTTTGTCTTTTCGTTTATTGTCCTACATTGATGGAGCATATATAGTTAATGCCTTCGGATGACTACTGCTATTGAGGAAGACTAGAAGACCCCATGCAGCACAGGCTGGACAGATACCATGTTGATACAAATGAAAAGTGAATTGTTTGATTGACTCGTTAGCAGAACAGTAGAACAGTAGAAAATAAACAAAGACAAACCAGGATTTCCTCTGACATCGCGACAAAGACAAAAACAGGAACGCCAGATTTTGGCGACTCGAAAACCCCTTTCAGCCTGAACTGTATATGCGGCATAACGCAGGCGGAGGAT
Organism: Aspergillus lentulus; assembly: GCF_010724455.1. Next base: position 69,905 of record NW_022983877.1, on the reverse strand, counting down.
TCGTTATGTACAAGGCGGAGAGGCAAAAGTTAGACTTCCACGAAGGAGTCGGTACCTATGCCATCTCGAATAGATGGAAACTCTTTTTTTCCCGTCACTCTAATTTTGTGATTTTCTGATCTCTCGGCAAGGATCGCTAGAGTACAACAGCCAAGCGTAGAAAGGTGCTCATGAATAAAAAGAAGAAATCGACCGCGCCCTACCGGTAGGGGGCATCGGCTCTAGCGGCTGCGGCAATCTCAGGCTCCCACTTGTCACCGTTGGCCAGAAGCTTCTCCTTGTTGTACAGCAACTCTTCTCGGGTCTCAGTAGCGTATTCCGCGTTGGAAGCTGCGCGTATCCTGTCAGCTGTGGGGTCACACTAATCAATCTGTCGGGTTAACTTACTCTCGACAATAGCATCAACAGGGCAACTCTCCTGGCAGTAACCGCAGTAGATGCACTTGGTCATATCAATGTCATATCTGGTTGTCCGACGGCTTCCGTCTTCACGTTCCTCGGCCTCGATGGTAATAGCCTGAGCGGGGCAAATGGCCTCGCAAAGCTTGCAAGCGATGCAACGCTCCTCACCAGTGGGATAGCGGCGCAGAGCATGTTCGCCACGGAAACGGGGGGAGATGGGACCCTTCTCGAAGGGGTAGAAGATAGTGTAACTATAATTTAGAAAATTGGTCTTAGCCTGATGATTCCCCCCAAATGCATATAAAGAACCAAGATGTACAGCCAGAATCATGGAAAACCCGATTCTGAGACTGTACCAGAAACTGAAGATGCGAAAGTGCCAGGAAAACTTACGGTGGTCTGAAAAACTGCTCCAGAACCACGTACATGCCCCGGAACAATTCAGCCATAAGGAAGTACTTGCTGGCCTTGTCTAGCGAAGACTCGGGATCCTGGTCCCATTTCCTCGGCGCAGGTAAACGGAATCCAGGCTGAGGAGGACCAACTGGTGTAGCAGCTCTCGACACCGAGGAGGAGAAGTTTGCGGTTGAACCCAAGGGCGAAAGACGGAGAGAAGAGGCCCACAGGTAGGGAGTAGGGCGACGGTAGGCGACCAGCCTCGCAACAGATGTCGAGGAGGCCATTGCGACTGTTGTAGAGAAGCAGAATAGAGAGGAGAGGAAAGATGGCCAGCAGACGAGGAGAGTGAGGAGAGCGAGGGCCCAGTTGAGGGGTGGAGAGGGTTCAATGGCAGCAAGATATGAGGTTCCGACTGTCTTTTGCTGGTTTGGAGCAAGTTAGCAATGGTACTGCTTAGGTCATTCCTTTCTGCCGCCCGCTGATTGGTCGCCGGCAGGATTTTGCTTCCCGAGCCGCAAGCGCAAAGCAAAAGATGGAAACCTCCATCTCTTGTGTCAATCAAGTTCCCTGGGTATCTATCAATTCTCCCTGACGAACTCGTCTCCTCCATTTCTTGTTCTATATTCTCTTGTTTGAATAATCTATCTCTCAGTCGGGTCTTACTTCGTCAGGCAATTTGCCCCTCTCACCCACCATTAACACAGTCACCATGTTCCGTTCCGCTGTCGTCCGCTCGCTGAGAGCCTCCGTTCCCCGTGCCGTCAGGACTCCTGCTGCCTTCCAGAACCGTAGCTCTCCTGTTGCTCGTCCTGCTCAATTCGCCCCTCGCTTTGCTTACCAGGGTGTCCGCCTCTACTCCGCCCCCGCCGGTCTGAACAAGGAGGAGGTCGAGGGCCGGATAGTCAACCTCTTGAAGAACTTTGACAAGGTTCGTTCATTCGACTACTTTTTGTCTCGCTCCCAGTGGTCTATCGACCCAGATAGCAAATAAATTACCGAAACTATTGTTTGAGTATAGAATTACTGACGCGATTGATGGTGTATAGGTTTCCGATGCCAGCAAGGTTCGTGGTCACCGTTTGTGCCAGCTGATGCTATGGGCCGGCTACCCCTTCGAGCTTCAAACTTTGAAGGGAGCAAATATTGGTCATGTGGGCGAAGTTTAACGTGAACAGATCAACGGCTCTTCCCACTTCTCGAACGACCTCGGTCTGGATTCCCTGGATACTGTTGAGGTTGTGATGGCTATTGAGGAGGTATGGTTTAGCGGGCGATTTTCCAGAAGAGCATTCTATTAACGAGTCTGTCAACAGGAGTTCAGCATTGAGATCCCCGACAAGGAGGCCGACACTATCCACAGTGGTAAGTACACTCGGACAGTGCCTAGCGAATCGCTCATCAAAGTTCATCTACTTATTCTTTCAACAGTTGACAAGGCTGTTGAGTACATCCTTGCCCAGCCTGATGGTAAGTTTTATCTAATGCGAAAACAAGGATCCTGGAGATCGATGCTAATGATGATTAGCCCACTAAACACTTGTTACGGTTCGGGAATAGGTTGGAGGGTCTGATAGAAAAAGAAAAGGGATGTGAGCGTGCATCTGCCACAAAATCCTAGAGTTGGAGTTCCCCTGGCCGTTGTGGACGCTGCTTTGTATGCTGATACATGCCGGTGCTTTTTCGCCCTACTATATCGTGTATATCACATTTGAATGCTATTTTTGACCAGTCTACTGCTGTCCGTAGATAAGGAAGGCGTCTGAGAAGATGGCCGTTCCCTTCATACATCGTTAAGGCTGGAGTACTCTGTTGACTTCAGCGTTACTATCTGTCCGTCTCACTAATCGGATGACGTGTACCTGTTAGGAAGTGGCATGGCGTCTGTACGGAATAGGATGCATGATTTGCGTCTCACGGGGCCAACTAGACAAATTCTCCATCCAAGGGTTAACTGGGTTCGCATAGTGAATTATGATAAGTCAATCGAAACCATGCCAGTTATTGTTGAGGTTCAAGGCCAGATGTATCATGGTGCGGCTCTCATCCGTAACCGGCGAAGCGCTAACAAACCACCAGAAGTTAGTGAGAAAGATTAAAGAAATGTTCTTTGAGACGACCATGAACTTTTAAATTATTATCGTTAAGCACAGGAACTTCAATTCTCTGTTTCCTTGAGTATCTACACATCAAAATTGATTTCGGTCACTTGGTATACCTCCTAGTCATACTCTGGCTCTTACCTGTGATTTTCTTCTCCTCTTGTCTTCCGTAGTCTCTTTCATCTGTCACTCTCCTTGTGCTCTGCGCTCCACCGCCCCTGACAATTAATTTCCACCCAGGAATCAGTGAGATAAACGCCAGATTCCTCTTCTTGATTCTTTTTTTCATTAGTTTCTGGTCTGCTCCGAATCCAACCTAGAAGCATCACTATATACGCCCCACGGTCGAGTCCCCATCATCACCAGTTGCTCAACCAGTTCCCCGCTTTCAGTCCTCCGTCCTACATCCCGACATCCTCATGGCCTCAGCCGGGGGCTTGACTCGCCGGAGAGGTGGCGGTCGAGTCGCTGGCGGAGATGACAACGATGATAGCAGAGTGTCCTCTCCGGTATCTAGAAATGGCTCCGCACTTGACCACCGCGGACCCGAGGCCTCATTCACAAGCTCTGAGAATGGCCACAAGATCGCTTTCGATCCCCGGGATCTGAGTGAGACCGAAGAGCGAAGCAAGCAGCCCAAACTGACCCTGATGGAGGAAGTGCTGCTGCTGGGGTTGAAGGATAAACAGGTCAGTGCTGGATTGGAAACATTGCCGCGAGCTAAATGAGCCGCCTGTGCGCATGGACAAGGCAATGCTGACATGGGTCTATTCTGTAGGGATACCTTTCATTCTGGAACGAAAATATTTCCTATGCTCTTCGAGGTTGCATTGTCATCGAGTTGGCTCTCCGCGGTCGCATCAGCATGCAAAAGGACTCCTCCCGGCGACGGTTCCCTCTCGCAGATCGCGTAATCGAAGTCATCGACGATACATTGACGGGTGAGGTCTTGCTGGACGAGGCATTGAAGATGATGAAGTCGAGTGAGAAGATGAGCGTGAATTCGTGGATTGACTTGATGAGCGGTGCGTGCAAAGACTCTGGCCACTGAAATTCTGACGGTTTACAAAAAGAAGACATGCAGCTAATGCTTCTGTCTAGGTGAAACGTGGAACTTGATGAAGATTGGGTATCAACTCAAACAGGTCCGCGAACGTCTTGCCAAGGGTCTCGTCGACAAAGGCATTCTCCGTACCGAAAAACGTAACTTCCTCCTCTTTGACATGGCCACACACCCAGTCGCCGACGGAGGCGCCAAAGATGATCTTCATCGCCGTGTCCGCAACATCTGTAGCAGTCGCACTGTGATCCTTCCGGCCAACCAATGGCTCCCTGAAGATGCTGAGTTCCGGTATCTTCGAACTGTTGCCATGGTATGCGCGGCCTATGCGGCCAACGTTTTGGAGAATGCACTTGTTACAATGAGCCACGAGGCGAGAGAGCGGGCTTTTGCGCAGGTTGATGAGTTGCTCGCAGAATATTCCCAGTGGCCATTCGCTCGGAGACCGGGTGGTGGACAGGCGATTGGTGCCAACCTGGCACAGGCCATCAACGAGGAGGTCAATAAAGCTAAGGATCGAGAACTTCAGTTGGAGGTATGTTTCGTCGCTCTCTATTTACGGTGTTACAGAAGCTGATGTGCAAACCTCTACAGATTGTCGCAGCATGTTTGAGCGTTTTTACCAGACTTGATTCCTTACTGTAGCAGTAACTGTCCTGCTATCTTTTGTTATACCGGTATGCAGGTTTTCAACCGCTATCAATCTAATTTTTTCTGTCTTCGCTTCTGTCTTTCCCATTCAAGTCTTCCACCGGTGTCTCACAGAACATAGCACGCAGAGAGACTTGTGGATCGATCTCATGTATTTTTCTTCTTTTTAAGCATGCGGGTTGAGACCGGACGGTGATGCTGTTCTTTTCGTTTCCTTGAACGATTATCCGTCGGCTCTTTCGAATTCCAAAACTTTTCATCTCTCCGGAGCTTCTTGTACCTGCTTTTCTTCTCTTTCTGTTCGTGTCTCTCTCGGGAACGAGGCGGGCAGGGGCTGTCTTGCGGCGGCAGGACAGAGCATCACCGTTCACAATAACCGAATCTATGGATCATGCGCAGGCGATCGATAGGACTGGGGCTGTCTCAATAGTTCGAGCGGTGAAGCCTCAACGCGCTTCAGCACTCAGGACTCCACAAATGGAAACAGCTGGGAGTGCGCATGTCCATATCTCTCGGCTTTGGGTGCTTCGTCGCCCTGTGAATCTTTCTCTCAGGCCAAGCCGATGAGGACCTACTTCACCTACTTTCAAAACTGTGTGTTTATCTTAAAACTACCATACTCGATTCCAAATCTTCCGATTATTGTTGAGCACCGAGTACCCTTCTTGTTCAGCTAGGTGTCATAGATTGACGCAAGCTCCATTATAGTACCTGAAATATAAGGCTCAAAATTAAAATGACATGCTCGTACGCTCCAATGCAAATCGTGTCCTTACCCCGTATACTGACCCAATTCAAATGGCAACAGAAACGAAAAACCCGTGGCCGGAGTATGCAAATGACTATACACCGTCTATGGGTTGACTCGGATCACCATCATGCCTCCTCGCCTCCCTCCCCCGGCGCCCGCAGCGCCCGCAGCTAGTATATCTGCGCCGTTGACCAGATCCGTGATGCTCTCCACCCGTCCGCGGACGCTATTTTCCTCAACTAACGTTGCAATATGCGCGAGCGCCTTCCCATCTGGCTCGACAGAGATGAACCGGCTCAAGGGGCCCTTCTTCTTCGAGCCGCTACCCGTCTGCGTATCTTCCTCGGTCCGTCCGTTCTGAGCCGGGGTGGAGTCGACGGCGGTCAGCACGGCGCCATCTTCCTTGACGACTGCTGGCGAGTGGGCTTGCTGGAACATGTCTTCACCCGCGCAGTCGATGACGATATCCACGGGCTCCCACTGCCTCTGCTTGAACGTTGTGGCCAGGTCCCAGTCGGCCGGCAACGGGAGGGCAGCGACGATGTACTCGTCCACCTGGAATTGGTCGCGGAGAGTTGCCCCCTGTTCTTCGTTGTCGCAGGTTGCGCAGATCCACGGGCGATAGTGCGAGAACAAGGACGGGGCCCGCAGCAGCTGAAGCGCCTGGATTCCGACCTCGCTGTTGCGGGCGTTTGTGACGAGCACGCGCAGGTCACCACGGACATGGTCCGTGTCGGCGGGGTTCAGTTTGCAGTAGGTGAAGAGGGCTTGCCATGCGGTGAGGGCGGGTAAGGGGATTGTCGCTGCCTCGGCGGCGCTGATGTTCCTGGGCTTGAATGCGAGCTCGTTGTCCGTTGCGAGGACGTAATCGGCTGCGGCGCCGTCACGGCTGTGACTGATCAGACCGAAGACGGCGTCCTCGACTTTGAACTTGGGGCCGGATTGGCGCCAGTGATCTTCATCGGGCGTGCTGATGACGGTGCCGCAGAAGTTGTGGAGGGGAATCTTGGGCATGGATATCCTCGGGTTGAGCACGTTCGCCAGTCGCAGCTCGTCATGCGAGAAGGCGGCCGTATGGACTTTGATGAGATATTGGGTCGGTGACGGCATGGGCGTGGGGAAGTCGGTATCGAAGATCAGGCCTGGCTCGGGGGAATCCACGGCTTTCACATCATGGCTGTGGTTGTCGCCCAGGCTGTAGTAAAGGGCTCTCATCGTACTCGGGACGAATGTTTGTTCATCCATATTAGCTTGCGCTGGCTTTGCTGGCTTCATGGTGAAAAGTATTCAGTATTTAGGCAAGGGTTCCGTTGAGTTCAAAATAACCATTCATTTATTGTATCTCTTGTCAGTATAGAAAAGACTTCCTCTTGGTCAATTGAGAGCGCGAGGCAGTTGTAGGTGTTGGGGTTTCGCAGGGACTTGCAACACAGGCAGCTCTGGTAAATTCTGAAATCACGTCAAAAAACGAACGCCCTGTAAAGGGCGATGGCTTACAGCAGAAAATTTGACTTTTGATAAGCAGAAAACGATAATCTGCTGGCAGCGCTGCGGGAGCGAGACTGCATCGGACTGTATACTTCGATGATGCGGATGCCCTCATGTTGACGTAACTGTGCTTATATCAGCATCTCTACCAGCAGTTATCGGATAACTTTTTGCCATACGTCGTACTAGGGTGATAGAAGAGCCTGAGTATCATCCGTGGATTCTGCAAACAATATTGTGGATGGGTTCTGGTGCACCAATCGCGCAGCTGTTCCTTCTCTACCGCGAGCAACCTATAGTATCGGTTGCGAAAATCGGTCCACAACATGATATACTTCTTCAGGCTCTTCGAATACTGTCCATACACTTTCCGGGACCCCTTTGAAAGCGGTCTTGAATCGCTCCGGAGAATTCTTCACTTCCAAGTGTGGGACATCTGTGACCTTACGGATCAGAATCGCCTTCACCCAGGTCGGGTGCCGTCTGTAGATCTCTGCATAGGCCTCCGGATCCGTCTGCGTAGAGTCACCAATGCAGAGCACTTGTCTCTCGGGAAAGGATCGGTACAACTTCTCCATGTTGTTCACTTTATACTCCATGGTGTATGTAGTAAAGGATCGAATCAACGAACCGACATCCATCCAGGAAGATTCCCGAAGCATGAGTGTGCCTGGAGTGAACCAGGTGTAGATGAACTCGCGGAGAAAAGGATACAGATTGTATGGTGACGCTGATAGATAGAACCACGTTGGTACTAGTTGTCTTTGTATATGGAAGTAGAATCGAGGCATTCCTTGAATGGGACGCGCAGGCTCGACAAAAGTAGTCCGTAAGATACCAGTGGGCTCTGAAGTCATTGTATATTTGATAGTGTCGTCTATGTCCGATATCAGAAGCCAACCTTCCGGACCAGCGAAGAGCGTGTCCATGTACACCTCGCCCTCCCCACCCCGAAGGTACGACCGTATCCTGGTACCGCCTGCAAGATGGCGCGAACCCAAATTCACAGTCTGGCTGCAAATACCGTTGCTGTCTGTGGGACCAATTTGACGGAGCTGTATGGAGGCGTCTGACAACGGGATCTCGATGACCATCGTATGCGCAGGTGCTGTCTGGTACAAGAATGGCCGCAGTCGACGGGCTATTTGGTGACGGGTCTCTGGCTCAGTGCCTATATCCCCATCGAGACCAATAAGATCCGCTATCGTTGCGACAAACTTGCTGATATCTTTCCGACTGTCCTTTTCAAACACGCAGGCGACAACCTCAGCACGCCATGCCGGACGCCCTTGCGCAAGGGCTTTGGGAGTGACACGCTGATAGGCAGTATTATCAAACAGCCACACTGTATGCTGGCGAGCATTTGCTATCCGTAATGAAGCCTGCTGCTTCCAAAGGATAGAGCTGATAAATTTCAGCATCCTGAACTTCCTCTTGGTCTTAGAGTGAGGTTTGTGTTCTCGACTTTCGATCACCAGGGATCTCTCCCCTGCTGAATCAGAACTCATCGTTGCGGCGCTTTGCTTGACTCAACTTCCGACAACTACAGCTAAGACCACGAGGCAAAAATTTGACAGAAAAGAAAACCAATCCACAAGAGATGGATTTATATAGAGGACGAATAGCTCACAATAACCACACGGTCTAGGAAGAAACGCAAACAGTCATAAGGCTTTCTCTGAACTCACTCAGCTGGCGTTTTTGTGCTATATATCATTTGGGGGCTTAGTCCTCCTGATCTTTGAACGCTCCCCATCGTATTGAACATCAAGTCACTGGCAATGACTTTTTTTGGAGGTGCATGTGGCAATGATCACAAGAGGTCCCATCGTTTGACTGGCCAGAGGAGCAAGACGAGATGGTTGACTATCCGTTTGTGGTAACCTTCGTTTGATCGACGTTCTTGATGAGCTCTTGGCGTCAGGGGCACACGATGTCAGCCTGGTGATGCTTGTGACCAACCAGTATCAGCAGTTTCTTCTCCACGCCTGACCTCGAAGATTGACTCAATCATCGGATCATCATCGAATCAGAGCTTTTAGTAAAAGACACCAGAAGGCTAGGGAGGATAGAAAGACGTAATGCGAAGGCGCGAATGCCCGGTCATGCTCGTCATCAATAGCCATTTATGCGACCAAATATGGGCCACAGTATTCCTTCATGAGGCGCTTGTGGCTGCTAAGGAAACGAAAAGAAAGAAAAAGTCTTGGGGATGAGAATAACTGTATGAGTGACGCAGTTTACGAGTAGACAACACGGGGGCAACTAAAGAGTCCTCGCTGGCCTGCGAGCTTTTATCGAGATGAGTCAGGGTGTCTTTCTTTCATCGCATTGAAGGACGCCTGATTTGAGACAACAGACCTACTCTGAAAGAAGTAAGAAATTCTGAAACCTTTGGCCAGGTCAAGATTTATTTCATTTATGTCCTGCGATGTGGTGGTGGTAAGAAGAAGAGAGATCAACAACAATAATCGGCTGCAAAGGAGACAAGGGCGGAACTACTGTTCAGCATCAACCCTTGAATTGCCCCTTTTTAGCAGATTATCACTATTCATTTGACATTTCCCTAATGATGGCCTCGGCTCTACTGGGTTAGATGTGCCCTTGCTTCTCCAATTTGACCGACGATCAGATGTCTACTTTGCTCCGCGTTCTGGGGAATCCAAGTCTCAGCTTCACTGATGATTCGAAACAAGACGAAATTCCCACGAGGATAATTGCCCTTGCATATGTTTCTTTTCAAACAGAGACAGGAGACCCCAAATGACATTTGATGATGACATTTGCATCCCTTATATTGACAAAGCGCTCGAGTCCTTTCCCATGGTCTTCAATATGGAGATTCTAGCCTTATAAATAACCGCTTGCACGCTGCTGATATTCTAGCTAAACAGTTTCAAGATCCATACTGTGACTTGCCTTTCGATCTATCACACCATGCAGCCCACCGTTGAAGAGTTGCCTTATACCAGGACTTCTAAGCCGCGCTGTACTTCAAAGAGGTACACATCAAAATACGATAACACGCGCGAGCTCCCAAGCTATGCCTCGGTCAATCCTTTCATATACCGAACATCCGATCATTCCTTCACCCACTCGTGGGAAACTCATCGACTAGCTACTTGTCCGCGTTGTCACTCAGTCCACGGTCACTGCTGGAGAGAGACTTTGCCGTCCACCCAGTCTCATCGGCGACTACCCAATACCACTTATCTGTCCGTACCGAGTATCTGAAGAACATGTTGACTTACCGGCGATCTGAGGCGATCTACCTCTCATTGACTCGAGGGGACAAGTTGCGGCACTGAGAACAAGATTGGAAGAACGGACGACTCTCAAGTCTTAGCGCGTGTACGGGCGGACCCTGAGCAAAAGATGCATGGACAACCACTGCCATATTGTGCTTCCGGCTGCCTCTACCTTAGCGGTCAAGATGGATTGGCGATCTCGTCGGATGCCCCAGGGCTGATAGCCCATCTGTGTACATGACTTGATTTGGGCTGGGATCAGATCAAGGATTTCCGTTACTTCGCTTCTAGTCCATCATTCTCGCTTAATGTCCATATATAGCAGATAATCAAAAATTGGAAACATCTGCACAGATTTAGCAGCTGATTATCTTTTAGCATTGGAATAAAGGGACGAAATTCCACCGTTATGTTAGATCACGTGAATCACAGGGCTATGTTATTCGGATTTGTGTTCGCTGTTTTAAGATCTAGGCGGAGTTCTTCATAATATACCTCTACCAAAATCAAATGGAGGGTCTGAGATGTTGCTAGTAATGATATCAAAGGTACCGCTCAGAAAAGCCACTCAATAAATGATGGCCGACGCTTAACTTCAATCGGTTGAGGCTGGATCCTCGAGTAGGGACCGTTCAGCATCAGCAGCAGGGCAGTCTATTGCAGTGACTTGAAACAATCCTCCTGTCCAGCTATATCTACTATTTTGCACACCCAGTTTGGCATGGTCAAACGTCTTCTTGCCAACATATTGGAGACTTTACCATGTCTGTCCGAAAGCTGGACCGGAAAAGCGGCCAGGTCTACGAAGAACAGGCTATGGCTCCTGGTTTATCATACTCTATGGGCCCATCTTGGGTTCATGAAAGCCCATTCTGCACCGTGGAGCGGGATGCAAGGCAAGAGAAGGGCACACTCCCTTTGAAAGAGTGTGCAATGGAACAGTTTCTGTCTGATCAGAGGAATCTGACGCCCGAGTTGTTTCGCCATATTCCATGGCGTATGGCAAGCAGACTGTGGGATCACCTTGGCAAACGGTGAGTGAAGACCTAGTGCAGTTCTCCCTGATATATTATGTGCCGTAAACAATGCTGAATCCAATGCAACGGTCTTCAGCCAGAGAAGGACCCTGTACATGTGGAAATTGTTTGCAACAGTGTACCCAGCCGAATTTCAGGGCGTTGCAAAATACCGGTCCATGAAGGTCAAGTGGCCCCAGATGCCATTGCGAGAATACTGGAGCGTAGTCAAGAGCGATACTCTTAGCTGGCGCTTGGTCTTGACTCTGACTCCCTCGTTTGGGCGGGTACCAGAGCTCGTGGAGATTGCTAATATCAAGAATCTGGTTGCACTTGAGATCACTACGCCACTGCAGGTAATGTCGATGCTAGACAGCTCGGAACCACACATCGCTGGGCTAAACGATCGAATCACACGAACGTGGAGTGAGCTGGCGGAGACGTCAGGAGCATTTACCCACCTTCGCATCCTCAGATTGTACTGCCAACCAGACCTTACACCGGTGGGGATACGGTACCTCAGTGCTCTTCCAGGATTGTGTCTTATAATCGCCCATGGATGCCCTAATCTCAAATCCTTCCTTCAAGGCGAAGGCCTGGACAAAGATCGGTGGGAGGTGACAACAATCCCACAGTTTGTGGTCAAAGAATCCATGCAATTGGAAGGATCAGAGCCTCCAACACTCTATGAATGCTATCAGACAAGCTTTCGTGCCGGCAGTGAGGGCCACGCGGTAGAAGAGGGTATTCTAGACCGAGACAGTCCTGTTTTGGACTTTCGCATCGTCCCAGAAGGTAGTCCAGGCTTGGGCAAAAGAGGCAGCAGTTCTTCTACGATATACTTCCAACGCAGAAAAGCCTCTGGGTCTAGACCTCCAGAGCCACCACTAAAGAAGGTGAAGATGGGAGGCCAATCGCCAGAAAAGACGCCACGGCCGAGATCTGGATCTAGAAAGCCAGTTATGAGAGAGCGAAATCCGAGAGATCTCCGAGATGTTTTGGGTGACTTTCTTTAATTTCACATGGATACAAGGAGGCTGAAATGGCAGCAGATAGAAATCTCGACAACAGTCCTCTCAGTCTACTCTCCTGGTCTTTGACTATGAATCGGAAGTCAGGCCATGATTGCCTCAGGCGTGCAGCATAAGTTGCATGATCGGTCATCCTTGATAAGGTAAATTTCAGGTATGGTAATGACGCCGCCATGACACCAATACCCGCAGCTGATTGGCTAGTTGCCGATGCCGAGCCAAACACCGCTGTTCCCCCGCACCGCCCCGTGATTGGCACCGCCTCAAGGGAGCTGAGGTGCTTGTCCACAGCGATCTCGCTGGTGAAGCCATTTCAGTTGGCTAAATGAGAAACAGAAGTGCATCCTGAGCGTCTCTTTTAGGTAATAATAAGTGAGACAGCTATCTTTGATCCTTTCTCCGAGACGAACTTGTCATATCCGCTTATATCCTTCCGGGAGGGTCAGCTTCCCCCGCGGATTAGCCCCCTTCCCCGCGCTCAGCCATGGCGGACCATCAGAGTCTTGAAGCGGTGGCAGACCATTCCAATGGGTCAGCTATTGCATCGCCGCGATCTAGTACTGATTCACGCTCTCCATCAACGCGTAGCCAGTCCATTCGACTTAATCACTCGAATCATCAGCATCGCCAGAGCTTCAGCGAGAGTCTCCGCGCTGCACCTGGTTCTCCGCGCACACGTCGACAGCCGTCCTTCACCCAAGCAGCGATTCAGAGTCTGATTGATAACCCTCCTGCTCCTAAGGATGTCAATCCCGCTTTTGCAGGCCGAGATTGGAGAGAAATCTCGATTGGGGAGCTTGTCAGGCCGGATGATTTGAGATTTGTCGAGTTGGATACTGGGATTGAGGAAGCAACGAATGTATGCTTGATCTTGCATTTAAGTCTTGATCTATGGTTCGCTAATGTTGGATACCTACAGACGCTGATCGATTCCAACGCCCCGGTGCTGTTGATTCGAGAGACCCCAGAACACAAAACGGCCGTGGGCACCTTCGATTACTCGGATCTGAATGCATACCTTCTACTTGCGGCCGGCCTCACGCAGCCTAATGAAGAACTTCGCGAATCGTATGAAGAACTGGCAAGAAAGGCCAGGGATGAGCACAAAATACCATTGAAAGACGTGAAGGAGCTGAGCCGGAGTGAGCCACTGACCACACTCCCTGCATCGGCCAACTTGATGACGGCTGTCGAGACATTCGGCGGTGGTGTCCACCGCGTGGTCGTGGTGGATGAGCACAAGGACGGCGAAGTGGTGGGAATCGTCAGTCAATTCCGACTGGTCAAGTTTCTATGGGAGAATGGCCGCAGCTTTCCCGTCATCGATCAGTTGTACCCTCAGTACCTGCGTGATTTGGGCATCGGGTCTCGCGAGGTGATCTCCATTAAGTGAGTGTGCCTGCTTCGTCTGCTTTGTGTCTGAGAGCATACTGACAAAGCTTCAGTGGTGACAAGCAGCTTTGCGAAGCGCTGCAGATCATGAACAGCGAAGGAATCTCGTCCATTGCTGTGGTAGATAACCATTCCAACGTGGTGGGCAACATCTCTACGACGGATGTCAAGGTATGCCATCGATTTTTTTCCAATCAGACCCTCAGGTTGCTGAAAAAGGTCAAATAGCTCCTCACGAGATCGTCATCGCTGCCTCTTCTCCACAACACATGCATTCATTTCATCTCCGTGATCCTATCCGCAAGAGGCCTCATAGAGGGCAAGGACTCGTTTCCTGTGTTCTATGTCAACCCTAGCTCGACTCTGGCGCACACGGTAGCCAAAATGGTGGCCACCAAATCTCATCGGTGAGTGCTATACTGCTAGCGGAAGTTAAAGGGCTGCAGTTAACGAGGATAATGTAGATTATGGGTCACCGATCCCCTGTCGCCCTCGTCGTCGGGACCACCTACGCCGTCTCACTCGAGCGTTCAGCTTCCTTTGGCGGCCAGCACCAACTCGACGCAGTCACCGCCGGTGTCACCTCCCGCAACGACGACCAACCTACCGGCTCCCAACTACAGCACTCCTCATCTTCCTAGTCCGCCTCAGCCATTCATGAATGCGGCATCACTCACGCATCCCGCTGCGTCGGCGGGAATGCCGCACGCGGTGGCGCCGTCGATTCCCGCATCTGCATTACCGGGAGCCCGACTGTCCGGCCGCCTCGTGGGGGTGGTGAGCTTGACGGATATTCTGAACCTGCACGCGCGGGCCAGCGGACTGAGCCCTGCTGATCCTGCAGAGTGCCGCAGCCGCCGGCGACGGAGCAGTAGCTCAAGTGTCAGTGTGCGCAAAAGCGGGGATATCGGACGCGAGCTATTCAGTCGGCGGGAATAGCTGTTGTCCCTTGGTATTTGGCCAGGTATGCCTGGCTATCATCATCATTTCTCATTTCTTTGTTCATTCCCACTGTCCTTATCAGCTAGCCAGGGATATTGTTTAGACAGGCGGTAGCAGGGAATTACGATAGCTATGAATGATAGCATTGGTTACACGAATCAGAGATGATTTAGTACCAGACTGGAGCAGCCAAACACAACGTCCAAAGGGGTTGGAACTTGAGTCAGTCTCTTCCTATTCGACACTAATCAGTTGCTTCTCAAACTTTAACACTGTCGGGCACGGGGCAGTTGGAAAGACTGGCAGTAAGTTTACCACAATCTCCGCATCCGGTGGCGCGCGGGCTCCTCACCCATTGGATCCACGATCTGCTCAACTGCCCCTCCACCCCGGAACTGACCAGCCCGGCCCTGCGTCTGTGCGATGCGCCCATCCAACCATTGTCCTTGCTGGGAGCACGTTCGCTCTGGCAGTCTACGCAGTCTGGTATGTCGATAGCTGAGGCGTAAGGTAGTCTGGCGGCTCTAGCCGCATTGTAAGCCAACCCCAACGACGACGGTAATACGAATATACGAATATACGATATGATAAGGGATGGACGGGCTTAAGAGTCGGAGCAACTCCGTGCTCTTGCCCAACTGAGCTACTGCCAGTTGGTAGTGTACCTAGCGTAACCCGTACCTACAATCAGGTAGAGCTGAGGGTGGCAACTGGCACTGGCACTGGCCTTGGGTAACAGTAAGTGGCAAGTCAACGCCGACGATGGCCGGGTGGTGTGGATTCACTCCATTGGTGAGATGGAGCGGATCACCCTGATTCACCTTCGATAGGTAATTGGCCTAGTCCTCACCCCTAGTGAACAAGTGCAAGGACGATATTCCGTATTGAGGAATTGGTCAGAGACGGAAGTTAGCCGTAGGGAGGACTGTTACTGGGCCAACTCAAACTGAGATGGGAACGCAAGTAAGGTCGGGATTGATGCCTGCAACGCCTAAGGCTGAAACTCTGAAACCGGTCTGAATGCCTGTGGCCTCGCGATGATTGGATCTGGGCCTGAGTTACTACTTATGAGAGTTTACCTGCCCTTAGGCTAAGTTGCTGTGGACGAGAGCAACGCTGATTTGAAATCTTTACCAGTGAATCTGATGGAGTCACTTCGTGCCTGGCCCACTCACTAGGCAGTACTCACTTGTCACTACTCACTAGTCACTACAACGTAACTTTGTCTGTAATGCAAGGCTATACTAGGTAGGTATCGAGGATTTGCTCTTTTGAGTAAGCAGGAGGATGAGCAGCCCAGAGCTAACCTGTATAAGAAACTGACGCGGACTTATTACTGGAAAGTAACCTAGTCTCCTAACTAGTTAACTCTTCACCATACCTGGTGCCTTGTTTGAGCGCAGTGATCGTCCAGTGCACACTTGCGCTGTGAGAAACTTCCAAGGAAGACAAGATAAGGCACCAGTCAGGCATCACTCCAACTCCAGTCGCCAGGACCAGCAGTGGTTCTGTGGTCCGTGGTAGCCGAAAACAGTGCCAGATCGTGGTCAGTGCGTAAGCTCTAGCTCTAGTGGGGCGGTGCAACTTACTTTCCCTTGCAAGTTGCAACTCTCAAATACTGTACTTAACTACGCAGTATCTTAGTAGATACTAAGTAACAACTAAAGTGATGTTGATATCTATCTATCCACGTGTGGAAGTTGCATATGCAATGCAAGTGTAGATCATATGCACCTAACCTTAAGTACAGTCGCACTGCAACCGAGTCTGGAGAGGCTGAGGGTGACTCCAACTCCATAGCTGCTATTCCAAAATCAGGAGCGGCGATCCACCTGCCCAGTGTGGAGTGCCCAAACTTTATTCCTGTTTTTGAATTTGGCCCCCGCTGCACCAGACCCACCATCCTATTATAGTTAGACTCTACAGACGACATGTCCTAGACCGAGTCAGTAGGTACAGACACAGTCAACTCTACCTTTACTCCGCAGGCTCCAAAGCTTTTTTAAGTTCCTTGTACAAGCGGTTCAGATCAGATCATAGGTACTGGGACTGTCACCTGATTCACAGGACTGAAATGGTCTGTGCGGGAGTTGCTGTTACTTCCTCTCTTGAGTTACTAGCTGCTTGAGGTGAGGTATTTTCTACGAGTATCTATTGCATCTCATGTCCTGATTCTTGCTCCTATCCATTAAGTTATTCTAATATCCAATTGCATGGTGCTATGTACTACAGCTGGCACAAAGTGGTCATCAAACTCTATTCATCCTTCCGGAATGCGGGGCCTTCATCTGAGGTTGCATACGCTGCTGTGGCTTTACTGTTTGCGGACCTCCTGATTCATTCCAAATTTCGTATGCTTGACGTGAGTCTCCTCCGTGCAGAGTTTTCTACTGTACAATATTGTCAATATGATAGAATGTCATTTCTCATAGCCAATGTACAGTACAGTTCAACGCCATGACCTGGGTATTTGATATCCCCCCCGCCACCAACCGTCACCGTAGATTTCGCGCAGTAGCCAAGTTAGAAAAGTCGAAGACGAAGTGAAACATAGTACAGAGCAAGGTAGACCAAAAATACAGAGGGTTCAAGCGGTCGCCGTGAATTCATCCAATGCAACGTAGTCGTCAAACCCAAAGGTCTCCCGCTCCTGGATCGGTGCATCGTTGCCCAATCCCCAAGCAAAGCGGCTAAACTCATCGTAGTCAGGATCGAGTTCCTGGGGCGCAGAGAAGACAACCTCGCCCTCCTTGGTCACTGCCTCGAGCTCCAGGTGCCCTGCTTCATGGCCCATCGACGTGGGCGAGTGAGGCGTCCCCGGTGTTGGGCACAGATCAGGCGTGGACAGGGTCCTGGTGGAGACCATCTCCATCTTGGGTGAGCTCGATCCCGATGCGGAAAATCGTGTTTGAGCCAGGAACGGCTGGTCAGGCTCGGACCGGACTCGTGTGTGATTCGACACCCGCCCGTAAGTGGCGTCAGAGGACGACAAAGAAGCTGGCATAGCGGCCGGGAGACTATGCACAGGAATCTCAGGAGCCGAAGCCAGTCGGTCTCTGAACTGCCGCGTCGGGGTCCCGTTCCAAAATTGAGGATGTTGTTGCAGATGCTCCGGATATTGTTGTTGTTGGAAGCCTGCCCAGAACGGACGAAATTGCTGAGCGCCCACAGCCTGATGGGGCGATGGTGGCGTCTGTTGAGCGGCATTGGCGAGATATGGTGGAATCTGAGTCGATGAGGAGGCGGGTACCATCTCGGGATACGACGCCTCAGGCGTCATACAGGATGACTGTGGGCTCACGTTATACGAGGGGGGCGGCATGTAGTTGTGATCCATCACCATCGGACTGGTCATAGCCCCTGTCGGCGTGCTCTCTGAGAAGGAAGAACGGAGGCTGGATAGATCCAGGCTCATCTTGCGCACGCCATTCACGGGACCTTGAGGTGAGTTGGCAGCACGGCGTTGTTGAATGCCGTTGCTTCGCACGGCCAGCGCCGCCAGTAGTTGTCGGTTCAGCTGCTCCTCGATGTGAAGGTTCTGCGCTTGAAGCATACGGATACGCTTCTCTTGGTAGCGCTCGTCAACTTCCTCATACATGGCCTCGCGTTCAACGATTTCTTTCGTAATATGAAGGGCCTTGCCCGTGCGCTTTTTGTGCAGCATCGAGGCCCGGTTGGCTGATTCCAGGCGAGCATCTAAGCTTCGATCTTTACGCCTGGAGGCAGCGATGAACGCTCTACTGGTAGTCAGTATCACTCCCTTTCAGGTAGGAGGGAGAAGCAGCACAATATTTACCTTTCTTGGTTTTCCTCTCGCGAACGAGGGATGGGGGCGACATCCAGATCCAGATCTGGAGAGGTCATTGTGAAGGAGACTTGTGGGTAATAAAGGGTAAAGAGTAAATGATGGGTATTTAGACACGAGTATATACCATCAACGGCAAGCTATATACGCAAGGCTTGCCTTCTGTCCAAGGGAAAAAGGAGGAGTATGTTAGAAAGAAGTAAAAGAGAGAGAAGGCGAGGTAGAAGAATAAGTATGGAGAGGAGAGGTTAGGGAAGAGGAGAGGAAAGACTTAAACTTTGCGCCCACAAGGCATCGCCCGATCCCTCGTTTGGGGGGCGGTGGTAGGCAGCTGTCAACATAGAGCGAGTCTAGAGCGAGGAGCCATGGGTTTCCGGGGTATGGGAGAGTTTGGATCCTTCCCCGTCGAGGCCACCAAGGACCCTGCTGAGTCTTGGGTGCAGTGTCGGAAGTGTAGTCTGGATGGCGCAAACGCCTGTATCCATGGATCCACGACCAAGAACCCCAAAGCCTAGTCTAGGCAGTGGACGAGCGTTCTCTTCTCCAATTTGTAATATGTATGGATGTATGTTATGCATGTAGTACTTTACGATGAGTGGTAATAGGAGGCACGGCAAGTAGTGTTCCGATTGCATACTCTAACCTATGTACCATATGAGAGTTGAGGACCAAGGTTTGCTCGCCTTGTAGCAGCCTAAGGTAGTGGACTGGCTTGACTCGAGCTGGAAAGATTTGTCAACGCTTAGACACGAGAAGAGGGGGTCGCCTCGTCCTCGGGGGCATATTTCTGGGTTGAGGGAGAGTGTTAACCCCGGAACTCATTTCCCCTTGAGTAAGACGAATCACAACAATCAGATTGAGTTCTTTTCTTCATTGATGGGGTACTTCCTTTGTGGGATTGTCTGCAGAAGCTGATCTCGATGTTGGAGTCTAGACTCTAGACCAACCTGACCAACTCGTACGACCTTCGATAGTACCTGTGCATACTACCCGGAGTGTAATAAGGCACTCTGTAAGTCTACACTCAGTTTCGCAATATGAGGCTTTTGCTGACTGCCCTGTTGGCCATAAGGTACCCGCTAGTCCTGTCGTAACGGTCAAAAGCATCAATAGTCCAGTCTCATTGAACAATTCAGCCTGCCGAATAGACGACGGATTCGAGCAAACTCTAAGAAATGAGAGAGACTGTGCTGAATGGTTGAGGGGGAAATGCTGGCATAGTTTTCCGAAGGCCCTACGGAGTACGGAGTACCCCCGGGGGGGGGTCCAGGGTAAGATCGTTTCCACCATACAAATGACACAACTGTGATGGAGATGGAGATAGTGCAAAAGTAAATAGGAGACCCACCGACCAGCAATCAGTCGTATGGAGCAACCTAATGCAAAACTTTTCCGGATCTGCATCGGCTTTACGCGGCCTTGCCTGGCCCTAAAGCCGTGCTGGATAAGATCACGTGATTGACCCCCCACCCCCACCCGCCTTCCGGATCGGGATCGATCTTTCCCAATATGGCAGTTCGGTTTGAACAGCTTCAGACATGGATCACTCCTTCTCTATACACGGTACCGATCGCACTCCTCTTCTATACCTTCATCCTATGGAATCTCCATGACTCCACATCCTTACTCTGAATGAGATCAACCTACTTGCTGCATTCGCTCGAGCTCGTCTTAACTCTGATGATGAGTATCCAGTACATGCATCCAGGCTAGCTACTAAACTCTGCAGATCAACCGCGCAATCAGTCTAGGTAAAAGAGTAACCTCCAAGAGACCGTTAACTCGCCGATTCACCATTATCTGAACTACGTATGTACCTGCATCAGTCTCATGCATGACGATCTCAAGCCGTTACGCTATATAGGCTGTCCAGTTTCATAATGATTCGATGCCATGATCTGCAAATATTTGCAAGCCACCTTCAAGCACTGCTGTTAGATCAGCCCACCTCGTCGCTTGTCACGGTCCCTCCCATCTTCCATCCGTGGTTGGACTGAACCGTCCGATTCGCCACCCCGAGGAAACTTTCCAGACGCTCTGTCGGGGTGGCCGTTATCAGGTTATCAGCTCTACGGAGTAGGCTATTCGCGGGCTCAAGGTTCGTCCCTTATCGCCCTGTAGCTGGCGCTGTAGGCTCGAATGCCTGTGGCTTCTCGAAAGTCTGACCATTCTCATGGCTCGCTCCGCAGATAGATCCACATCCTCGCTTACTACCTTACTACTCTCATGTTGGCAGCTCGCAACCTCGAGTTTTCCGAAGTCCCTCGCGTCCCACCCAAGACACGGCCGAAACCAAAGATCGGGTCTGTGCCACCGCCACAGCTGTCCCTCATCGCTTCGACGGAGTATCCCAGTGGTTTGAGGTATGTGA
The DNA here is from genome assembly GCF_010724455.1 of Aspergillus lentulus. The sequence continues at coordinate 49,250 of NW_022983877.1, read as the reverse complement.
GCCAGTCTGCCATTCGTTATAATTCAAGCTTCCAGAACTGGCTAGCCGGCTAGGAGGCTTGTGCGCAAGGGCTAGACTGAAACTCAGCCTTACGACTAGATAGGCCCCATCTATCTTTGCCTCGTGACCGGGCACGAGGAATCTCGGCGTTACTCATAGGTCCTTGGCCCTCGTCTATAGATACTATCGCTGCTAGCAATGCCAAAAGACAAGTAAAACAACACTTTAACCAACCGACTATACCGGTATACCGCTAGATCTCAGCAACCAACAGTCTGCTCTCAATCTATTGGTATGAAGACAGAGAAGGGAGAGACAAGACTGCTCAATCAGCTGAAAACAAGAGAAAGAAAAATATGGACAATCAATGCTTGTGATCGAGCCTTCGAGCATCACAGCTCTCAAATAGACGGGACCACGGAAAGCACACAGAAAAGCACATCGGGGATATCCATTACAACTTGCTGGCCATGATCTCCATTCCCTAGGCAATTCCCAATGGCGGCACCATCCCTTGTTCTTCTTTCCTCTCGGCGCCTACCCTGTACGACACTCTAAACCGAATTTTGACCGAATTACCCTTGCCTGCATCCACTCCGTCAAGTAACATTTCCTGCTGGACGCCATTCTGCTGCAGCGGTCCGATATCACGTCCAGACTGCGGCCGGAGCTGCAATGTATAAGCCTGCAGTGCTTTTAGCATGACTTCATTCCTAGGTCGTAAGTGATGGAACTAACCTTCTCTACAGCCACCTGGAAGTGCAGCTCGTTCAGCGGTTGGCCGGTGGTGTTCGAAAACAGGGCTACCACGTGGATCTGCCGGGGCTGGTTGGGATGCCGCCGTGCGACGAACTCAATCCGTAAAGACGAGTTCAACACTTGCAACTTATTAGTAGTTGGGAGGGCGTTGCTCTCCGGCAGCGAGGAAGCAAAGTTCCACTCGTCATCTTCTTGTGCCTTAGCGCTGCTACCGCTGGCAGCTGCGGTGGTAGGAGGACCAGCTCCCACCAAGTCGAGGAGAGACGAAGAGGCAGCTGCGGGTGATTGGGTCGAAGAAGCTCCGGACGGGAAGGGGCTGGAGGTCCGAGGGCTTGCAGACACAAGAGCTGCAAAAGGATCGCTCGCAGGGGGGGGCGGTGTCGGGGTCGCAGTCGGTTGCTGAGGTGGCCGGGGAGCCGGCGTCGAAGACTGCGAGACCGGTCGGGATGAATTGAACGAAGCCATGATATCGTAAGTGGGCTTGAATCCTGCAGGGGCTTGCTGTAGCGGTGGGTTGGCAGACGCAGCCATGTTTCCTATGTCCATCGTCAGTCGTAAAATTCTACGCCATTCTGTTCCTCGACGGACTAACCAGGTCCCAATGAGATACTGCCAGCGGGGACTGGCTCGTCTATTGACAAGCCAAGTAGGTCATTCTCCAAGGAGCTGCCCCCGGCCCCCGGCGGGGCATTGCCGTTCGAGCTCGGCTCTGGGTCGAAATCGATCAAGGAGAGTTCGTTATTTGCGTTCTTCGAAACCCCCGTCGTAGTACCTAGAGTACCCTTGGGAATTTTGGATGCCGCTTCGTAGTCACCCTTCTTAACCAACTTGTAGCGTTCAATGGTGCGGTGAATGCTGTCATTGATCTCCAGCAGTTTATGAACAGCCTCGGGGTCATCTGACTCTTCCTCGCACATCTTCTGAATCTTCGGATGAGCACTTTGAAGTGCACTCGCAAGTTCCTGTTCGAATTAGTGGCCGCAGAGGTTCAGTCGCCAGCCGCAATCCTCACCTCAAACACGTCGCCTTCGGCAACCCGATCGCCCGGCTTGTGGCTCTGTAGCATCTCCTCCAGGATCTTGGCCTTCTGCTGCACCTTAGCCACTTCCTCAGCTGCTTTGGCCCGGTAGTCGGTCTTGTGCCTTGTGTCGAAACCGGCCATCACCTTCATCAGCCGGTTGGCTTCCTGCAGATCTGCTGGCGTGCCTCGGCGGATCAACTCCTGCAGCTTCGCCGATTGCGCTTCCCGCTCTTCCTCCTCCATCTCCTCAGCCGAACGGAGATTCTGTTGGCCAGCAAATGTCAGTCCTACTCATGCCATAGGCGGGAACCACGAAGGTAAGGACGTACGTCGCTTGGGTTCAGGACAGCGGCATCCTCATGACGGATCTCAGGAAACATGTAGCCCTTGTATAACAGCAGGCGGTGCATGTCGCGAATATGGCCCAGATCCTCCTTGTATCGCGACGTCTGGCAAATAGTCTGCCGCCATTCTTCGATTGACTCCAGGATCCGGTGCTGCACCCGGGAGGGCCGCATTGGCGGTCTTTCTGGAAAACGACGAACCAGCTCATTGAGAAACTCCTTTGTACTGATTTGGAGGTGGAACGGATAACCGCAATTTTTGACGCAGATGTCGAGAAGCTGTTCACAAGCAACCGTGGTCAGCCCCGCACCAGCTCCCTGTTCGCCAGCCAACGAAACCACCTACCGCTAACGCCAGCAATGCGACATTTTGATTCCGGGAATTAATCAGGCGGACAATCTCAAACGCTGCCTCTCGAGGACTGTAACTGATAAGAATGCGCCCCGTAGGTGTGAATCAGGATTCCGACCGGCGACTCACGCATTGCCTTTTTTGGAGTTGATCAGGTCCGCAACCTCGAGGTTCAGGGCGAGGTTGGGCTCGTAGAGAGAAAAATCACAGGCATTTCCTATCGATCATTAAGAGTCAGTCCAAAGGGCTCCTGCCATGAAGTACCATTCGAGACGTACGAATGGCTCGTTGCAGCGGTGTGAGCCCGACATCAGCGTAGGCACCATAGCGGTCCCTAGCTGCCATACGTGCCGATGCTGCCTCCAGGATGACGACTGAAGAAGGAAGAGGAAGAAAAGTAGAGGGGGGCCAGCGTCAAGTCCAAGTAGTAACCAAGCTGTACACACTGTACAGACGGTAAAAGCTAGCTAGTAAGTGTATGCTGAATTGGAATACCGACAATTCTTGACTGCCTGGTGCTGGCTGACGATGGAGAGAGGGTGCGGTACTCTATGATTGTTAGTTCCGCCGGCAGAGCTCCACGTGTGGCGCCCTCATCGGCGTCTTGCCTCCGTTGGTAGAATTTCTCAATCACATCTCCTACATTCATCACCCTTACTCCCATATACTGGATTTCGACGATTTATTCTTACATTACTATTTGAACAAGTCATTGCAGATAATGGTCCGTCACAAGAAAGACAACTTCTCACGAGGAGGCAAGAAATTCTCCTCCAACCCCCGCCCACGCCCAGTACCCCGCGATGACGACGATGGTTCGGCTACAAACAGGCCTGCGTTCAAAGCCGCCTGCTGGGATTTAGGACACTGCGATCCGAAGCGATGCTCTGGAAAGAGGTTGATGCACTTTGGGTTGATGCGAGAACTGGCGATCGGCCAGAAGTTTGCCGGGGTGGTGATCTCGTAGGTCTCTTTTCTTCCTCGCCTCCATGATGGCGTTACTAACGGCCAGTTTTCAGACCAAATGCAAAGAAGATCCTCTCCCCGGCCGATCGTGAACTATTAGAGCAGTTCGGAGCTGCAGTGGTAGAGTGCTCCTGGGTGAGGGTCAAGGAAGTCCCATGGTCGCGAATCGGCGGCCGGTGCGAAAGACTGTGTAAGTGTTTTATCCCTAGTCGCAATTACGCTTCTTGCAGGACAAAGAGCTGATAATTTCTTCACCCACAGTGCCATATCTCATTGCAGCCAACACAGTGAATTATGGACGGCCCTGGCGGTTAAACTGTGTCGAAGCGTTAGCAGCCTGCTTCTGCATCTGTGGTCATGAAGAATGGGCGCGAGAGGTCCTCAAGCACTTCAATTACGGCGAAGCTTTCCTCGAAATCAACTCGACACTGTTGAAACGATACGCTGCCTGTGCGACGGAGGAGGACATCAAGAAAGCGGAGGAAGAGTGGTTGGCCAAGATTGAACGGGAGTACGAGGAGAGTCGCGCAGAGGGCGGTGCCGACGATATGTGGACAATAGGAAATACAAATAGACGAGCTGCACCAGCCGAATCAGACGCAGAAGACGACGAGGAGGAGGACGAAGAAAACGAGGGCGAGGACGAAGAAGAAGCGGAGGAAGAACGAGACCCCTACGCCATCTCAGACGACTCTGAAGACGAAGCCCAAATGGCCGAGATCCGTGCCAAAATCCTCAAGTCGAAATCCTTCCAGAATCCTTCCGTCCCGGACAAGCCGCAACCCGAGAAGATCTCCCGACCGGATCCGACGCCTGTGGAAGATTCAGACGCCGAGTCCGGTTCAGCAGCTAGCGACGACGAGGAATTCGATAAGATCATCAATGCGACGCCGGTGACAGATCGAACGGGCATCATTGCCGCGTCGCAGCGCAAGAGCAAAGAGACCTTCAGTGCATCGTTCTCGCGGACAGTCATCAATGCCCCACAGAGATGGTAGATTACATGCTCGTTTACTATCTCAATCTCGTTCCCCCCACAACGGTGGCATCCGTCCTAGTAGCCCATGCTATCTGCTCCGCTGGACTTCCTCCTCGTCAAAGAGGTCCCTGGGCTCCCCGTGTCCCAGCTAGGTCTGATCACAGGAATCGGGCCTATCTGGTCCGGGGATTAGCGGATTGGCACTATGATGTTCGCAGCAGCTTCAGGCCTGTCTGTAGCCGACGCACGGCGATTTTTGAAAGGATCTTTCTTGAATCTGCTTCTCTAACTTGCCGAAATCGGAAATCATGCATGCAAAGTGCGCAATGTCACGTCATGACAAAAGTTTCTATCATGATTTTGAAACAATAGATAGATGATGATATACTACGACCATGAAATCATATACAAATGCGTCTGCATAAGCTATCTCCTTGCAGGGTCTCCAAGCTAGTGAAGTAGACTATGCAAGGAACAAGCAGGTTCCAGACCGAGGTTTCCATGTACTGAAGAATACTCCGTCGCAAGTGAAAGCAAACAAGCAATGAAGGCAATAGGCAACGGGATATTTGGGAATCCGCAATCAGCAGGCAACTCGCCTTTTTCAGTTATGTCTCCCATGCAAACCGAGCGAGAATACAGCGTCCATTAAGCGTGACTTATTTACATGACGTAGAGGAGGTTCGTATCTGCATATCATTATTATCGTTAGAGACGTTCCCCGTCACATCTGAGACCAAACACAAGGACTACTGCTTACCCAATGGATGACTGCAGCTCAGCTGCGGTTTCTGCGAGTACTTGGTCGCCAATTCGTCCCGGATACTGTTCAGTAACTGTACATAACTCTGCTGGGGGTTCTTGCGGAGAGCGGTGATGAACGCCCAGGACATGGCGCCGGTGGCCTGGCCGGCGATCTGGGCGTCCTGGCTGGTCTGGCTGTCCTTGCTGCCGGACCACATGATGACGTCCGCCGGGCTGGTCTTGGTCTGCTTGCTGCGCGTGTAGGCCTCGTCGCCCTTGGTGGCGCGTTTCAGGAACCCAACCGCGGTGGACACCATGCCGCCCATGTCGCCGCGCGCGTAGGCCGAGACCACTCCCAGCAGCCCTTGTCCGGCCTCCTTGGCCAGGTTGGGCTCCTTGAGGATACCCTGTGTCGAGTAAATGTAGGGGAGGTCCAAGGCGGAGCCCGAATGACACGAGTCGAAGATTGCGGTCAAGCGTACTCCCGGACGTAGTGGGCGGACCATGATCCGGTGCATCTCGTCGTCCACGATGTGACCGGCTTGCCGAAAGTCGACAGGGTAGATGACTTCATCGTATCCGTCTTCCTCGTCGCCATCCAAGTCCGGAGTTTGACCACCATGACCTGTCACAGAGAAACATTAGTTTCGTGTCTTGAGAAGCACCAGGAGAAGCACGGTACTCACCTGAGTAATGGAAAAAGAGAGAATCATTCGGCTGCGCATCCTTGACCAGCCAATGCATGGCCCGCAGGATGTTAGCCTTCGTAGGCTGGCTCATGGGGTTCTGCTGGTCATCCGTCAACAGCACCATGTCCTCCCGCGCGTAGCCAAAGTTCTGGTTCAGATACGTCGACATGTTCTTGACATCGTTGATACAACCACGCAGCTGACCCTTCTGCCCGAAATAGTTGATTCCAATCAGCAAGGCCTTGCGCTTACCGGTGCACCGAGAGTACTGGAAACTGTATCCCTGAGGAGCCCCGTGTCCGAACGCGACCGGATCAGTGGGTGGTGGTGGTGGACCACCCTGGTGGCCGTGCGAGTAGGAGTTCTGATACTGGTTCATGCCTGTGTTGCGGATGTCAGCGGCCGCATACTGACACTTTCCAAAGCAGACGCATCTCTTCCTGCACCAAACGCGATCACATACCAGGCGGTCTTCCACCGTACACCGCGTTACCAGTCGGTGGTGGCGGCTGGCCGTATCCCGACGGCGGTTGCTGCATACAAAGTCAGCCACACTTGCAACATTTCACAGTGAATCTTCACTGATGATGACATACACTGTAACCATTGTGTGGAGGAGGCGCGCCGTAACCAGGCTGAGGGGAGGGCTGGCCATACCCGTAAGGATTCGGAGGAGGATGTTGCTCACGGTACGCTTGGCCGGGGTAACCGCCGCCGTAGGAAGATTGTTGGTGATGATGATGCTGCATTTGTCTTTCGATGGTCAGTCAACGAAAACACCAACTCCAGTGGAAGGCTTCGAGAAGACTCTTACTGATGAGGCTGTGGAGATCCGTAATTAGGAGGATACGAGTACTGCTGCTGCTGTTGCTGCTGTGGTGGGGGGTAGCCCGGCGGGCCAGAATAAGGCGGATAGTAGGACATTCCTGGCGAGCGAATAGAAAAGTCCACGGGCACGAGGGAGATTAGGCAGCAAGACTGAAGATGTGATGAATGGAGAAGTGAGGTGAGACGAATCAGACGCGGTTCTGGAACAAGAGACGGCGCAGTTCAGCGTTCGGTGGTCGCAGACTTGCAGGAAGTAGATGGGCAAGTCAGACACGAGATGCGATGGTGGTGGAGGCAGCAGCAAACAATCCGAGAGCTAAAGATAAAAAGATAATAATAAAAAGAGCAGATCGGAACCGGGCAACAAGTGGGGACAACCGATGATACAAGTAAAAGAACTATGGATCTAGAGATTAATTAGCGACATGATGAAGACTTACTCTGGAGGCGCCAAAGAGATGATTCTGGAGAATATACCTATTATTAATGACAACTACTCCAACCACTGTAGTTTACGACCCTGAAATATCATAACTAATCAGTAATACGGAGTAAACCTCAACTACTTTGTTTTATTATCTTCTCATTCTTCAACAAATTGTTTACTGAACTACACAGTATACCTTACCAGAGGGGGTTATCCATATTCCTCGGCATCCCCGATAACCAAGAAGAATGACAACGGCTTAGCGCTCAGCCAGCCCCATCCACCAGCGATTTGTCATGCATATCCTCATATCATTGTTCAATATTTAATTAAATCCGAGTGTCCAGAATTTATTAAACCAAGGGTTATCCCTTCTCCCTGCCACTCATTACTCGCTACATCTTAGACTGGAGATCATCCATGAACCGTGATCTTCTTCCCTGGCTCGGACAGGCCGAAGGGTCAGCCTCCCTCACTTTCAGCCTTATGATATCCCTACCCTATGGGCTGGTTGCAGAGTGGAATATGAATGCATGTCCACGGCGATTCACGAAAGAATGATTCATGTCAGATCTGCCCGTTGCTTTTTCATTTGGTTGAATTTGACGTCCAATTGTAAGAAAAAAATACTGTAGCTAAGTTCTAGCACGTGCATAGCTTCAGCATCCTCCATACATAACCACACAACCACTATCCACATAAATCACATTTTCCAAAGGTTGTCTATCATCTTTGTAGAAGTAACCTCGAGTCATTGTTGCTTCACCGTCCCCGTCTGGGCATGCCGCGTCCACGTCCTGCTCCAAGGGCGCGCTGGGCAGCTCCAGGGGGAAGACCGCGCGCCGGCGCCTGTGGCTGCTGAGATTCTTCGTTCTCTGTTTGCAAGAGAAAGGATCTTGGTCAGTAGGAATTCACACACGAGATAGCCAGAGTCAACTTACTTATTGTCTCATCTACACTGAGGATCAAGCAGGCAGCTTCGACGGCGGCCTGGATAGCGTTGACCTTGACCAGACTGGGTTCCCACACAAAGGCAGCCATGTTGTCCCGAACACCCTCATTGTCAAAGTCCACACCAGCCCAGGTATTCTCCTTGCGGTGCTCCACACGCAGTCGGTTCAGAATGTCAGTGGCATCGAAACCGGCGTTGTCGCAGAGTTGACGGGGAATCACTTCGAGGGCCTTGGCAAATGCCCGGATGACGGCCTGCTGCTTGGAGGGATCGTTCTGGGCGAAGTCATGCAGGTAATACGACACTGCCATTTCGCAGGCACCACCACCAGCAACGATGGTTGTGTGGCGGAGAGCACGCTTCGCAATCATGATAGCATCGTGCAGACTCCGTTCGACCTCCGCAATGAACTGCTCGGCTCCTCCACGCAGCACGAGCGTGCAGGTCTTGGCACCAGGGCACTCGGAAAAGATGTTGTAACGCTCACCACCAATCTGGCGCTCTTCGAATGAGCCGCATGTACCCAGATGACGGTCCTGGATATCGCTGCATGTCGACTGCGTTGCCGCACCGGTCGCCTGGCACACCCGGTCCATATCGTCCGCAGAAACACGACCCGCACAGAAGATGTCGCGGTCAGCGAAGTACCTGTAGAGAGCGTAAACATGATTAGAGTACCGTCAACAATGTGGAGCTCGGATTTAAAACGTACTGCGTGGCCAAATCACCAATAGGCAATTTGCTGAGAACAACCTTGGCGCCGGTCTTGTAGATGGCCTCGAGCTTGTTGTAGATGATCTGCCACTCGGCATCGACGATGGCTTGATACTCAGAAACCTGCTCAACCCGGACCTCCGCGTTGTCCTTCTCACTCTTCAACTCGAGCTCCACGTTCAAGCACACGATCTTGGGGTTCTTGAAGGACTTGGGCTGCTGCTCGAAACCGGCGTAGGAGAAGGTCTTCTTGAAAGCGACACCGTTGACGAAGAGGGAGTCCTGAAGGCCACCACCAGTAACCTTCTTAATACCGATCAACTTCTCGTTCAGATCGTCCTGGTCAAGCGACAGCACGGCATCCACGACCACTGCATCACCAATGTCAGCCCCCGCCCCACCACGTTCCATTCTGCCAGAGCATCGGATAGAGGAAGAGCAACTTACTCTTGGTGAAAAACTCCGAATTACGCTTGATCAGCTTGCTGTTCATCGCCGTACCGGCAAGCCTCCGCAGCGTCTCGTACTTCTTTTCCTCGCTGCCCGCCGCATCGAGAATATCCACCGCAATCTCCTTCACCTTGTTAACGGCCACAGCACTCGCTTTCCGTAGACCCTTGATGATGGTCTGTGAACTGACGCCTTGCTCCACAAGGTCCCGGACTTCCTTCAGAATCTCGCCAGCCAAGACAACCACCGATGTTGTTCCGTCACCAACTTCGGCATCTTGGGATCGCGCAATATCGGTGAGAATGCGAGCGGCGGGGTGGACGATATCCAGAAGCTGTTGCCAGATGCAATCAGTCATTCTCCTTCGCTCAAGTATAGTTTGAGATAAATGGCTCAAGAACGTACTTTCATTACTGTCGCTCCATCGTTGGTGATTGTCTGCTTGCCGTTGCTGTCAACAAGCAACAGGTCTCCTCCGTACGGTCCAAGAGTGCTCTTGATCGTAGATTGCACTGCGATACAGGCATTGATATTCGAAAGAATCTGGCCCTTTCCTTGAGAGGTATCCGTGCCTGAAAACAAATGCAGAGTCGTCAGTAAATTCTAGTTCAGACAGACAAATAACGAGGTTCGATGCGGCTACGGACCCTCCTTCAGCACAATGATGGTGGGTGCTTGGCCTGCGAAGGCCATCTTGCTGGGCGATAAAACGTGTGATCGTCAAAAGATAAAAAGAGACGGGGACGAAGAAGTTAGTGATGGCTCAAGGCAAAATGAAGATCAATAATCAGTGTCCTGAGCGATCCCAAGATTGACAGCTCCGCGGTGCTCTCGACCAAAATTTCCCAAAGCTCCTCATCGAAACCCCCCGTCGCCAAACTGAGGCGGTGACCAATCAAGACTCGCTCCGCAACCCTACGGACTTTTGATGGTTATTCTACCCCTCGCCAGATAAACATATCACAACACTATTGATGTAAAACCGAATAAGGAAATATATCATTGTTCACTGAATCTAAGCTTTGCTTTATGTAAAGCTGGTATCACAATGTTCCGATTATATTTACAGGTATCTATAACCACACCGGGTAGTAACCTATGCAAGCTTGACCCCCCAAACGCTCCAACGCCAATAAACCCTGAATCAAAAAAAAAAGTGACCTTAGCTGAAATCCAACTCATCATCCGGCGGTCCAACGTATTCGTACTTCGACAATAAGTCATGATCATGATGAACTTCGTGTACTTGCGGAGGCACGAGACCGAGCGCTTCCTGGCGTAACACCACAGCAGCATCTGTATCAGAAGCGTCCTCAACCATCATATGGTAGTCATGCGCTGTGTGATGCCGTACGGCGTCTTCAAAGTTCGAGTGGGATAAACTATGATGGCCATGTGTGTATGGGTCAGGCATGCCATCATGGGAGTGGTGACCTAAGCCGTCATGGGAATGGTGACCCAAGCCATCGTGTGAATGGAATCGTGAAAGTTGCTGGTTTATGTCAATGATCTGCGGATCGAGGGGCATAGTTGTATAGTCGGTGATGGAATCTACAGGTCCTTGAATGACCTGTGCATGTGTTTGAGCAAACGGGTTGTGGTTTTGATGAGGATCGAGTGACGTATTGTCCATCAACTGTGTGGTTTCCACGGTGCTCGGTGTCGACAAGCTCGTCTCATTTTCGTGCACGCTCAACTTCTCCATGGATACAGCGCCGTCGTGAAGTAGCATACCGTTACTGGGTGGCAGTTTGAGCGTCTCTTTGCATTGAGGACAATCTCGAATGACTCGACTGACGGTCTCTTTGATCCTGACCCAGTGATATTTCACTGCGATGGCTGCAGTCGTCTTATTGATTCCTGCATGCTGCTTGAGATGAATAGTTCGAGCAATCTCGTATTGTTGCTGGGGATCTGAAACGACCTCTTTGTCTTTCAGCATCAGCTTATCCGAGTCGCCATCCTTCCCCTCTATAAGCTTGTAGTGGGTGGCTGCACTTCTCAGCCGACTCTTCTCGGCTCTATCGGCACCTCTAGGGTATTTAGAATGCTTCAGATAATACCGGATCTTGTCGAAGCGATCTTGCGTAAATGAATCATCCCCTTCAGAACTCAGGTCGCGCCCATAGATAATTGCATCGACATATTCACCGGGGCTGGAAAGTACCTTGCCAGCATTTGGCACCTTACCGATCCGCTTAAAGCCAAGAGCATCCCAAATGCGACAAGACGCCACGTTGCTCTCGTAGACCAGGTTGAAGACGGCATATGTGTAACCCTGTTTACAGTCAGACTCTTTCGAACTCTGGCTCTCCTTGCGACAAGTAGGGGGTGCTTTCGCAGTCGAACACGACATCGTCGATCTGCTCATGTAGAGATCATACTGACCAGTTTAGGAGCCCATTCAAGGTAGCCCTCTCCCATCAATCGACCAACACCACGATTGCGCGCCGCATCTGTCACAAGAAACATACCATTGCAGACATGACTACTACGTCCGGGGTAATTCGGCCGGATATTGAAGCTGCCCAAGCAGGTCTTGGTCCAATCCGCGCCAGCCCTTTCCATGGCCTTCATCTCATACACGCTCTTAATGTCGCCTAGTAGCATGATGGCGCCAAAGTTGAAAAACCAATACGTCGCGAACTGCTCCAACGGGATGGGATCAACCATGGCATAAGTGTCACCCTTGGCAATCTCTTTATTCAACTGATCAGACAGATAACGCATCAAGGAGGGAGGCACATCATCGGCTGATGAAATAGGCACTAAGGTCGCAACAGTGACCCGGTCTCTTAGAGTGACCTGCCGCGGAGTGATGTTGGCTGGGATATCTCTATCGGTCGCTATCACCGCAGCCAGTAAATCTCCATGAATAGCAGGCATGATGGCGTCCTCGGCCGGTCACGGCCGGTCACGAGACTATTTACCATATTAGTTGAGTGAGCAACTATACAGACCGTAAATGGTCACGGAACGGATAAATGAGCGAGCCTGCAGAGGCAGACTGCAATGGAATATGGTAGAATGGGCATTTTGATAGAGCAGACTGCCTTTCATGTAGACAAGCTCGACTGGAGGAGGAGCTATGGCAATCACATTACCGATTATAGAAGCACTGACTTTCTAATAATAATAATAAATTCACCCGTGTGTCCAGCGAGTCGTTGAAGCGGCACTTCAAGGACCAGCCGTGTATTCTGGAGTCCGGAATGATGTGAACGCAGCAGAGAAATCGTCGTCCCGCACTAGATTTGCTGAGTCAACGGGACATTGTTAATCCGATCTCAGTCTTTCTTTCTATATCGGGCTCTAATTTGGAGCCTCAGGCACGAACGCTACAGTGGTATATCTTTCAGGCTAATAAGCAACCTTCAAGAAGACATGGTTCAAGTTCATGGGATAAGATAACTTTCTACATCGATGAGCCTGAATTATCAGAGCTTTGTGTGGTGTGGTGGAAACGCTGTAGCTCAACAACTCCCAATATATATTCCTTGTTACACTCCGTGTCGGACTACAGAGGCTGCCATGCAGTTGCTGGATATATCACAACCTATTTTCCTTGCAACGTTATCTACAGTACACGACGAAGTCACCAAGACACCAACTGTCAATCCATACTCTTCACGTTGATCAAAGAGATGGCTTCAGACATGTCATGGCTCAGGCCGCAGAGCTGATGTAGATCTATGGATCCTGCCAACTTTCAGGCCAATCGTGTACCGCAGTACTCAGAGTTCCCATACCCAAGCGCTTCTCTAACCTTAGGTATGCATACTTAGGTACCTTATATGTGCAGCATCATGATTAGCTCAACCCCAATTCTATGACGACTGACTCATGGTATGAGGGGCCATGGCCTCGTGCATCTTTCTCAACCAGATCTTTGGTTTGGGGCTCGGTTATGTTCCCTGTGCCTACTTTCAGATCCATCTTGAAGCATCAGAACATCATATCGGGCAGTATCTTAAATGGGTCCTGTAGAAGCTCCGCAGTTCTATAAAAACACACTCGAGCCGATTGAGATAAACCAAACGAATTTACTCAATGCATTGACGGAACTACGTTCCGCTACCCGCCGCGGGGCTGAATTGGTGGAAAAGGGTAGTCCTGCAGAACGTGACGGAAAGGCGGGCCTTTTCATGGGCGTCTTAGGTATATCTGTCGTCTTATGTCCGAACTTGACGACGCGTGAGTGTATATACTCACTGACTTCTCTTACGTATAGGCATTGCTCTCGCTTTTCTCCGACTTGATCATCAAGCGTCGTCCTTAACAGAGGAAGGGGAGACAAGCTCCGCAGATTATCGAAAGTTGGCCACCGAGAGAATCCCAAGCCATGGTCCCAAGGTTCCTCTTGTGCCAGGGAGATTGTCTCCTCTGGGTTCAGGGAGCCCGCTAGCTGCGACTGTCATGCGTATTCATGCAGCAGCCAAACTAGGCCATGCCGTTTCTGGTACTGATGTCGACACTCTACGCGATGCGGTCGCAGTTGCACTTAAACATGGTCATATCGTCCCCCAGGCTAATCAGAACATGGGAGGAGATGAAGTCCTCTATGGACGGGCTGGGTTGCTATGGTCCATTCTGAACATCCGAGTTCTGAGTCTGGATGAAAAGAGCGCGGAAGCTTTGAGGCCAGTTTCCGAATCCGTTCCGCATCTGATTAAAGTCATAGTGGATGCTGGACGCCAGGGGCATAGGGACTATGTCCAGGCTTACGGAAATACTGATGCGCTGCCACTGATGTGGACATATAAGGAAGGTCGTTATGGGTTAGGAGTGTGAGTATTATCTTCAATTGTCCTGACGTATGCACTGTGCTGACGGTTCCAGGGTCCATGGCATGAGTATGTATTGCCGAGTACTGATTGACGGAGTAAAGTAGCTAACTTGCAAAGCTGGTATTCTCGCTGTACTACTGGCGTGCAAAACAGAAGAGCTTAATAACGGCACCTCACACGACTACTTCCCTTGGATAGCAGATACCGTCCTCGGCCTTTGTAGATTGTGCATTGCCAACAACGGCCATCTCCCAACTACCATACCGCCTCGTCAGTCCACTCAGCGAGCATCACCATTGGTGCAAATCTGCCATGGCAGTCCCGCTATATTACTTCTCTTAGGCTGTACCAGGAGGAACCGCTACCTTGCTTCAAATTTCTGGCAACCAGAATGGGACAAGGCTATCTTTCTAGCGAGCGAGAGGGTTTGGGAGGAAGGGCTGCTTTCGAAAGGCGGGAGTCTCTGCCATGGTATTACGGGCAACGCGTGGCCGTGGCTACTTTTGCACGACAGCTGCGAGTATGACGTGGAGTTGCTGGAGACAGCGAAGCGGAACTATGGGGAACGGACAAAGACAACTACTGTCGAACAACCACAGCCTGCTCTCACGGGAGACTACTTTCTGTCCAGAGCCCTTGCGCTACTGCTCCATGCGCGGGAAACACCCCCTTACAATGCCTCTCCGGAATCATCGACATATGTCTACCGTATGCCAGATCGGCCGTACTCTCTGAGCGAGGGTCTGGCAGGGACTATCTGCGCATGGGCTGATGCTTGTGTGGTCATTCAAGCACGACTTCGAAAGATGGATGTCGAGAAAGGCAATGCTGGATCGATTGCTGCCGCCCTGAAGGGTGATGCACTCTTTCAGGAGTTAGAAAATCGGAAGTTGGGGTTCCCAACCCTGGCCTACCACAGACCTGCAGGTCTACTATAGGCAGTCCAACTCTGATTCTTGTGCCTCGAATGAAATGGTATCCATTAATCCTTCCTAATTTATTCTCTATATATCATGATCCGTTCCGTTGTCATCTCATCACTCATGTAGTTACATCAAAGGTCAGTAAAAGGAAGCCCAACAAATTGCTTATGAAACACCCGAAGCCCTAACGCCATGCTAGCAAAACCTCATCGGTCAACAAGTGGGAATGAAATAAACCATAACAACGATTGAAGGTGTGATCGAAGCCGAATAGTTCAGAATAGAGTAAATCCGGACCGATAGATAGGTGGTTGACCAGGAATCTGAGATTTGAATTCGACTCGTTTCGGCAAGAAGTTGCCCTGTGGAGCCTCAACAGCAACCCTCCATCGACGCCAGCAGTTATTCGACTGATGATGGATGTCACCGCAAAACGTACATCGTGCCGCGTTTGGCCGTGCACGGTGATTCCGTCCTTCCGGCTCTGGCTGACTCTGACTGCGGTTCCTTGTCTTTCGCTCCTGTTCCTTGCGCATTTGCTGTATCACGTATTCATTGATTTCCTCCTGGCTGGGTCTCTTCTGGTGTCCCTTGATGCTGCCGTTTTGAGGCAAATATTTTCCATCGTGGCTCATCTGCCTGACGACAAACGCATTGATCTCGTCCTGTGTAAGCGCTCGCGGCTTTGCTGGCACGTTGGATGTTGCGGCAACGGAACCTGCATTATCCGAAGCGTTTCGCGCTTTCACATCTCCCTGTTGGATAATCTTTTCCTGCTCGATGGCTAAGCTTGCAAGCTCCTGGAACGTTACGTGCTCGGTCGAGTTGGCAGCGGTTATGCGCGGGTCGCGCAGCATGGTGGTTGCCCATTCCTTCCATTGAGGACGGGATTTGAGCTTGGTGAGGAACAGGGTATTGACATGAGCATCGGGGATCTGAAAATTGTCGTCGATTTGCATAAGACCTTCTCGTACAGCTTGGATGAGAGCAATGAATTCGGCGACCATGTCGGACTTGCTGGAGTCAAGATCGAGGAACTCGCCGACTTGGTGCATCATTCGGATATTCCGTTGCCAGATATCCATGTCGGCCTTGGCAGAAATTGAATACAAAATGCTCTGTGATTGAAATGGACGAGATTATACGAAAGTATCTGTTCCTGAGAATCCTCTTCTGGTGATGTTTATGTTGACCGGAGAGTCGGCGCCAATCAGTGGTGCATGATGTCATGTGTCAAGCTGACTGTATTGTATTTACCGGATGATGTTATGTCCCTTCCCTTCTAGTTCATTCCTGTACCTTTGGTATTCTAAGCAGAATTTCAATATTCTTCTTCAACCTCTTCCGTCAATGGAAAGGGCACAAAGTTACGACATGTCTGTGGTAGGCACTCAGTTTCCAATCCCTGGAAAAGACTAAGCTTTGATGGCATCGCGCTGTACGGAGTAGATCCGTGGTAGTTGTGTTTCAGGCTTCCAGCACTAGCCAAGAGCCGAAGAGGGAGTCCCAGCGTCAGCCTCAGCCTCAGCCTAACTGACGATCGTGAACTGGAGGGGGCCAAAGAAGGGTCGATTGCTAATGATAGTAGCGCTCGTTAGATCGGAGATGCTCCTTGCTTCCAAAAAACCATCAACTTGTGTTTCGACCTTTCCACGTCAGCATAGCCGAGAATCTGTATATAACAGGAGAGATGCGACCCTACGCTTGACAGTCGATTTGAGACAAAGGACGCTGATCAGTTCGGGTCCCCGCTGAGCGGAAGATGGACATCGTCCCGCCATCGTATCAATTTGCAACAGCCAGAGATGCCTGGTCCATAATCGCTCATTACATCCCATCAAGCGACCTATGCTCGGCTGCGCTCGTCTGCCGAAAATGGCACGGCCTTTTCATGCCCTTCCTTTGGGGTGATCCAGCCTCTCATTTTGGAACCGAAAATGATGCGGTCTATGGTGAGACTTGAGGGTCCAGCTCTCTCTCTCTCTGCGGTTTTCCGCTAACAGAAAGTTACCTGATACCAGTCGCGTTGACACGATTCAGGAGGACATTGAGATATGCCCGTCTTGAGGTGCGAATGCTCACACATACGCTTCGTATGCCACCGGCCCTCTCTGAGATCTATGGCGGCCCGCGACCCGAATGGCTGAGGGAGATCCTTGAGTTTCTACCCTGCCTGCAATCTCTCATTGTATCCAGATTACCTTTCTTTGATCATAGTGCTATGATGGCGTTGAAGAGATCCGCCAAGCATGAACCGCCTGATGCAGCGGCTTTCAAGACATACAGCGTCAGATTGCTGATGGCGGAGAGAGAACCAAATGCGACGTCACAGGGACTCGCAGAGACATTGCTACGGTTCCAAGAACTTGTGTACCTGGACTTGTCATATACGACTCCTGCTCGAGATCGTACGGTATTTTCTTCCCTGTCTCAACTGGACAGGCTCCAGGTGCTAAAACTCCGAGGTATCGGTTTGAGAGACAGTGAAGCTGAGTTCTTAGCCAACGCCCTTGGGACCAGGGTCCGTTTCTTGGATCTGCGTAACAATCTGCTGACCGATATGGCTGTGCGATCTCTGCTGCAAGCTTCATTTGTCCCTAATGGCCTCCCTACAAATGAAGTTGACCGGAGAGGAGGATCATTCATATTTCATGATAGATTACTCAGACGCGCTGATTTAGATGCTCAGTTTGTCAAAGCTTTGACACAACCCTTTACAGGCCGTTCTTGGGTTGAGGGCCTTTCGCACGTAGGAATAACACATCTCTACATCGCGGACAACCAGCTTACAGTCGAAGGCGTTGCGAGTCTCCTGGCTTCATTGAGACTGCACGTCCTCGACGTTGGAACGGTTGATACAGCCCAATCCTTGGAGAGAACACGACAGCCAACAATTTCATCGCCTATGACCGAGAAACCCGCTAGATTCCCTGGGGCTGAGAAATTGATACCAGTACTTGGGTCTATCGCTAAAGAAAACATAACATATCTTCGAGCTCACCATGCTCTCTGCACAGCTGACACTTCTTCTAAAGCGCCTGACTCAACGCGGGACTTACTGCCTGAGCTTCCAGATGAAGCCAGCAGTAGCCTCCAACGCAGGGCGGAAATGGACGCTGCAAACGAGATTCATGAACTATCTGCACAAGCCCATCCAGTTTTTGAGCTCGAAGCAACTGAGATTGCCGGACTTTCGAGCCCAGCCGGTGTTATAGATGAGACGCGCCTCCAGTCAAGCACTCACCGGGACGACCCTGTACCTCAGGTGAGAAGGGCTTCCATATTTGCTCCCGAGGTAGTCGAAACAAACCAGCGTCAGGACAGCAATGGCAACATGACAGCCGACCGTAGCGAAACAGTGAATTCTAACCCTTTCACGGCTAGCATAGGCCCAGCTCCAGCATGCCTTGCACAATCCGGTCTGTATTTGGCGGCACCTGAGCCGGTTTCACGATGTGCCTCTGCAGTTTCACCTGAGGATTTTCGGGCACAGAAGATCCAAGAACTGCTTGCCAAAAGACCTAAGAATCAGAGCTTACCTCGCCGCGATGGTAGGGGAGGGAGCTTTCCGTATTTGCATCCTTCCCACGTCCCTCACCTCGAGACTTTAGTGTTAACCGATGTTCCGTCTCATGTTCCTGAAGGCTCTCACATCCTGCCTGCCCTAATTCGCTTTATAACCGCCTGTTCGAACGAGGCCCTGTTAGCTACTCTCGTGGCGGGATCGGACTACTCTCTTCCCCCTGGAAGAGCCCGAGCTCACGCTGAGCAGGAACGATCTCGGTCGCTTTTTGCTCTGCGTCGCTTGGTACTTGAAATTACTCCCACGACTCATCTGGCAGGTCCAGTCCGGATCAGCCCGTGGAAATCCATCAGTCAGCAAAATGGGACGTTAAGATCCAGTACCGGCGACCGTGATTCCGAGAATCTGTGGTCCGCAGCTACAGGCGACTTTAGTTTCTTCGGGGAAGATGAATGTGGTATACCCGAAAATGATCCGGGGAAATACTTTCCTATGGCTACACTCAATGAGAAGGTGACGCTCATACCAGAGGACGAAGATTCCGGGCGTTCGGGATCTCCAGAAACAGATGCGTCTTTCGCGTCTAATTCATTCCAGCCTGCTGGAGCTGACTCTCGACGGAATCGGTTGCAGACTGGCTCGTTGATCTCGGTATCTGGCTCTGTAGCCGATGCTCGATCGGGTTCGGTTACGGCCAATAAAGGTGATGGAAGCAGCATGCCCGCTGCTGATACCAAACAGGTCGACCTTGTCGCAGAACTGGCTGCCTTCCGCCGAGCAAAAAGGCTCGAGTACGAAGAAGTTGTCCGAGCCGATCGGGAGAGGCGAAGCATGAGCTGTACTGCATCTTCCCATCTTTTTCCCCCAGCGGAACCTATTCGATCAGTGTCTCCGAGTCCGAGTGTAAGAACCATGGCAGCGGTCTCTACACCTCATCTGTCCATAGCCCAGTTCGTCGAAGGACATTGGAAAGGCGAAGTAAAGATTGTCCGCAATGCAGCGCCAAAGGGGCGGACTGGGGTCGTCGATATGTATGGGAATTACTTTGAAAAGGGATATCTATACCCTTGAACGATGATATATTTTTATTGTTTTACTTATCAATGGTAGCTTAGGCTGGCATTAGATATGCAGAATTACTTGCACCGGTGGACGTGCATAGTTGATCGTGTGGCAAATGCATATTTCTGTCATTTAAGGCCAGGAGAGCTTCTACTGTAGCCCTAGTCCGGGCCTGAATGGGTCAAACGGCAGTGTTGGTTTTCAGCTGGTATACCATAGTCAATTATTCCAATTGTGGTCGTGGCGGAAAAGTTAACTGTTAAGGTAGAAGAGGAGACCGGGCTCCTCGCAATTTATTCCTCGTTCCCTGACTTTCTCTAGTTTATGCAAAGTTACCCTATGGGACAACCGAGTGGCTTGGAAATCGTTTTTTTATTTAAATTGCGTCTCCTGCTCACGGCGACAGGGAGCGACCATTAAGCCTTGTCATGCCTTATTTCGAACCCCCGAAGACAGACTGAAACCCATTCATTCCATTTTGAACCGAGTAAGAAAGTTTGTACGAAAAAGAAACGTCACAAAACAGAAGTCATTAAGACCAATCCCATTTGATCATCTCTTTTTCCCTTCCTTACATAGCCTTGGCGGCCTGAGGAGGAGCCAGCTTCTTGCCGTCCTTGTTGTACCTGATACGCGGGGGAGGAGCACGGTTACGACGACCTTCCCGGGAGCGGACACTGTAATGGATTGTTAGTAAGACCTGATTCTTTCCTTCATGCTGCATATCCATGTAGATTCCCAGCTGTATCAAAAACGGGATGGTGCGTACCGAACGATCTTGCCGTGGATAGCGCAGGAGACGCAGTACTGCAGCTTCAGGTACATCTTAGGGACGGCATAGTCGGTGAAAACGGACGCGTCAGAGATATCACCTGTGTGTTAAGAAGGCCTCTGGTCAGCTTCGTTGTCTATCAGCTTCCATTTCCACCACGTCCAGGTCATGCGTCGAATTGTGATAGCTGCGTCCAAGAGATTCCATCCGTCCAATCCAGTTCCGAATCATCTCAACGGCGCACTACGGACGTGGCTTCAATGGTATGGGTTTGACAAGGGCTCGAACGTACGGATGGCAGCGGACTCAACCATGTTGCGGATGGTGAATCTCTTGATCGCCTTGTCCTTAGGAGTGCAACGAGCGCAGTTGGAGCAGCGCACGGGCTTGACGTGGCCGCGGCCATTCTTGTTGCGACCGCTGTAGAGAAAGAACAAGAAACGTCAGTATGGATCGATTCACTCATGAAATTGAGATCCAAAATTTCCCCTCCTCTTTCAATTCCATTATGAAAAGCACCGCATATACAGCCGACATTCTCGACAGGCGGGAAATCAGGACGCTTCCTTCGGCGGTGGCGGATCTTCAAATTTGACAACCGGGTTGAACATAGGAAAAGGGAAATTCGCGCTTACTTGTTCGCCCTCTTCTTGACCATTTTGACGGATTTCTCTGCAAGGTACGGTCAGAGATTTGGAGTTGTAGAGGGAGGGAGGCGGCGTACTTGGCTGTCGGGTTTGGTTGTCGTAAGGCACTGGACGCTCTCAATCGCTAGTCGTGAATGAGGTTGTGCCGGTTTGTGTGGAAGCCCTATGCCCTTAAGCGAGCCTCGGTCACGGGATAGTCCTGGTGCCTCAGGTACTAAGGCATTCTAAATTGGTGGTCTGACATCCTAAAACCAATTAGATCATCACGTGCAGATCCAGTTCTTGTCGAGGGGAGGCTAAATTAGACTAGTGGCCGGGTCGTCCCAGCATTACGGGTCTTACGGTACTCACGTACGGCCCACGGATGTACCTAACCATTCCTGACGGGGACTCGTACCACTCTGTGGTGTCAACAGGGCGGCTCCCGTGAATGGGGCGTATTGTTATTACCCATTGTTTATCCTGCCCAACTCTGGCTGTTATTATTAACTCACTAACAGCCAATAGTTGACCCTCGAACTCCCTTTGAGACAACCCCTGTTCATCCGTATCTTTCTCGTTGTACTTGGGTCGTGCTGGTGGTCTGCTGCTCATCCTCAGTGGTACGTTGTATATCTCTGCTGACAGTCTCTTTCGTCTTCTCTGTTGAATCTGACATTGATCGAGTAACTCGTGCTCAGACTCCTGATACCTATACATTGAATAGGTCTGACAATCTAGCTCTCTCGGTTCCTGATACCCCCTCACCGAAAATCCGTCCATACCGATCGGTGCCATGTCGGCTGCAGGAGGAACCTATCGGGGCACAACAAGCCAGAAGACTCTCGGAAGAGGGAGGCTCCCGGACTTTGAGAACAGTCCTACATCCCACATTCCGCGACCTCGACCAGAAACTGCAGCTTCAACGCACACACCGTCCAGCGACGTTGGAAGTTCCACCATGAGTGCTGCAAGCAGGCAAAGACAAACCCAATCGAAGCGAGATGAGGTCAGTATTCCCTGGTGGCCTATTCTTGGCCTCAAAATTTCTAGTTGCACGGCCTTTATTCCCTCCTAGCCCCTTGTTTGTGGTCTCCCCACAGACCCGTAGCGAACAGCGATTGCTGGCATAGGAATGAATTCTAACGCGCTGTTATGAAGGCTATTCGACGCAAGATGGAGGCGGACCTCAATAAAAAGAGGCACCAGGCTCCCAGAGCGCATCGCACGCGCAAAGCTCCCCCAGGGACCGTGCTGGCTTTGAAGCCTAGCCAAGCCCTTCAGATTAAACCCAACACTACCGTCGCAGAAGCCGCACAACTGATGGCCGCGAAGAGAGAAGACTGCGTTCTTGTCACAGACGATGATGATCGCATCGCTGGTATTTTCACTGCGAAGGATCTTGCGTTCCGTGTGGTCGGAAACGGTCAAAAGGCTCGCGAAATTACTGTTGCCGAGATCATGACGAAGAACCCTCTGTGTGCGAGAACCGACACCAGCGCGACGGACGCACTGGATCTCATGGTTAGAAAGGGCTTTAGACATCTGCCGGTTATGGATGAGAACCAGGACATCTCCGGTATCCTCGACATTACGAAGTGCTTCTACGACGCGATGGAGAAGCTGGAGCGTGCGTACAGCTCTTCCCGAAAACTCTACGATGCCTTGGAAGGTGTGCAGACAGAACTAGGCTCCACTCAGCCTCAGCAAATTATCCAATACGTAGAAGCACTGCGGTCAAAAATGTCCGGCCCGACCCTCGAGAGTGTCCTGGATGGCATGCCTCCGACTACAGTATCTGTGCGCACTTCTGTCAGGGACGCCGCGGCTCTGATGAAGGAACATCACACAACTGCTCTGCTCGTGCAGGACCAGGGCTCCATCACCGGTATCTTCACCAGCAAGGATATTGTCTTGCGCGTAATTGCTCCAGGACTGGACCCTGCCACTTGTAGTGTCGTCCGTGTGATGACCCCACATCCCGATTTTGCTCCTGCTGATATGAGCATCCAAGCCGCTCTCCGCAAGATGCATGGTTCGTGACCTCGGTTTCTCTGAGGCTGCAACAGATTGGCTAACCCCCTCTACTCCAGATGGTCACTACCTGAATTTGCCTGTTATGAACGAGACGGGCGAGATTGTCGGCATGGTGGATGTGCTCAAGCTCACTTATGCTACTCTTGAGCAGGTTAGTCAAAGTCTTTCCGAAAATTATGACTTTCAACTGACTAGAGATGCAAGATCAACTCCATGCAATCGCATGACGATGAGGGCCCCGCATGGAACAAATTCTGGTTGTCAATGGATCATGAGTCGGATTCAATGGTGTCTGGCAGCCACCAAGCGCCGAATCGTTCCGTTCTCAGCCCGGAATCACCTAGACAGGGTGTCGACAGTGTGCTCCCTAACGAATCCGCGTCCCACCACGGCGGAGATGAGCTCTCGGAATATCACGACCATCACCATAACCACGACGAGAGCACTCCGTTCCCCTTCAAATTCAAGGCTCCTAGCGGCCGCGTGCACAGAGTCAATGTTGTCACTTCCGCTGGGGTCGCTGACTTAGTCGCCCAAGTCACAGCCAAGTTAGGCAACGAGCTGGAGGCCGTCGGAGGTGAAGCCACCGTCGAGGAGGGCAAACTCAGCAATACCGGTTACGCGTTGAGCTACTTGGACAATGAGGGTGACACTGTTTCTATCACCACCGATCAGGATCTGGCAGATGCCGTCAGTCTCGCCCGTCGCTCACACCGTGATAAGGTGGATCTTTTTGTGCACGACCCCGCTCAGCCCCCAATTCCGGCAACGTTGGATCCCCAGCCTGCTCCGGCCAGAGTCGTCGAAGAGAAAAGTTCTGTTGTTGCTGAGGAGCGGCTCTCCGAGGAGCCGCTTATCCCCAAGGCCCACCAGTCGTACCCAACACGTCCCACCGAGGAGCAGTTCATCGCCGGCGTACCCAATGAGCTTCTACTTCCAGGTGCCATCGTAACCCTGGCAGCAGTTATTGCTGGAGTATTCATCCTCAGCCGCGCGACAAGTCGATAGACGATGACACCGGTTCAAAGCGTGGTTAGTCCGATGAACGGCAAGCACATTATGTATATCTGTCAATCTACTCTGTCCCAAGTGCGACCTCTTCCCTCCTTCATTTTCCCATTCTCCATTACCATCTTCATTTAATCTAAGTGTGACTGTTCGGATACCGTTAGTGTTTTAGTGAGGCATATTAGCAATGCATATAGTTTTCCCTAGAAGCATGAAAATCTGTCTCAAGAATATGTATTTCTGTTGTTGAACTTCTGTAAGGGCGTCTCAGTAGAAACCACATGGCGGTGTCAAAAGTGCATTGATGCCTGGATGCCTGAAACTTCCAAATTAGGCCTAGTGCGGTGCTCCCTCGATGGCTGGAATTATTTTTTGGTTTCTGAGGCTTCAACTGGTCCATCCCACATCGCTCACGACGCCCTGAATTGTCCCCTCCTGTTCGCCAGCAGCTCCCTTGTCGAGCTGGAATGCTGAGCTTGCACTTGTACTGTGCATATTTCTGGATTTGATTATCGGCCTTATCTTGTCAGATCACACTAGTCTTTAGTCTTTCAACAGACACCGTTCAACGGAGTTTGTACTTACAGCTTCTGTCCACCCCCACCAAAGAAAAAAAATAATAACAACCAGAAAAGGGAATACAGTCCCCATCCACCAGCCCAGCTTCAGCGCTGGATACACACACTCACCGCCGTTCCTAAACGGGGTACAGTCGATCTACAGCTGAATTATCGTTTCTACGTGACGAGCGATCAACATGTCGCTGCTCCCACCCGAGGTTCACTCCGCGCTGTCCCAGCTGCTGCGCGCGTTGACCACACCCGATAACACGGTCCGTACTCAGGCGGAAGGACAGTTGAATAATGACTGGATCCAGAACCGTCCGGATGTTCTTCTTATGGGCCTGGCCGAGCAGATTCAGGGTGCGGAGGATACAGTAGTAAGTGATACAAGTTTTGTCAGGGGATATGGGGACCGTGTCTGGTGTAGGCAGAGAGACAGACTGGAAGCCTTCTTCCCATTACGAACTTAAACGCTGTGCCCGCGTCTTGCTGAATTCGACTGATTTTGGTTAATCTTCACCCGCAGACGCGTACATTCGCCGCCGTGCTTTTCAGAAGAATCGCGACCAAGACAAGGAAAGACCCGGTCACAAATGAGGCCAAGGAACTCTTCTCAACACTCTCCGGGGAACAGAGATTGGTCATCCGACAGAAGTTGGTGAGCTGTTTGACGACCGAATCTGGGACTGATGTCCGGAAAAAGATTGGCGATGCAGTGGCGGAGGTTGCCAGACAATACACCGATAACGGTATGCGCAATTTCATGGGTGGTGGAAAGGATTTCATATCTGATAAATTGTCTTCTTTAGGCGATCAATGGCCCGAGCTTCTCGGCGTGCTTTTCCAGGCCAGCCAGTCACCCGAGGCAGGTTTACGGGAGGCCGCCTTCCGCATTTTCTCGACCACTCCCAGTATCATCGAGAAGAACCACGAGGATGCCGTTTCAGGCGTGTTCGGCAAGGGTTTCAAGGATGATGTTGTCACTGTATGTTGCGACCCTTCAGCACAGCGTTCGCGAGAGTCCTGGTTGACCATTGCGCTTGTAGGTTCGCATTGCTGCTATGGAGGCCTTCGCCTCGTTCTTCCGGTCTATCTCCAAGAAGTCTCAGCCCAAGTTCTTTGGACTTGTCCCCGACATGCTCAACATTTTACCTCCTCTGAAGGAGTCCTCCGAGAGCGAGGAGCTATCTTCCTCCTTCTTGGCTCTCATTGAGCTTGCCGAGGTTTGCCCAAAGATGTTCAAGGCCATGTTCAATAACCTGGTCAAGTTCAGTATTAGTGTGATTGCCGACAAGGACCTCAGCGATCAGGTTCGCCAGAATGCCTTGGAGCTGATGGCTACGTTTGCCGATTACGCCCCCTCGATGTGCAAGAAGGATCCCGAGTTTGCTCAGGAGATGGTCACTCAATGTTTGAGCTTGATGACCGATATTGGAGTTGACGATGACGATGCTTCGGAATGGAATGCGTCCGAGGACCTGGACTTGGAGGAGAGCGACCTTAACCATGTTGCTGGCGAACAGTGCATGGACCGTTTGGCCAACAAGCTTGGCGGCCAGGTTATCCTTCCGGCGACCTTTGCCTGGATCCCCCGCATGATGTCGTCCTCCGCTTGGCGCGATCGCCACGCAGCACTGATGGCCATCTCCGCCATTTCCGAGGGTTGCCGTGACCTGATGGTCGGTGAGCTCGATCAAGTGCTGGCCCTGGTTGTCCCCGCTCTCCAGGACCCTCATCCGCGTGTCCGTTACGCGGGTTGCAACGCCCTCGGCCAGATGAGCACCGACTTCGCCGGAACGATGCAGGAGAAGTACCACAACGTTGTGTTGAACAACATCATCCCCGTGTTGGATAGTGCTGAGCCACGAGTTCAGGCCCACGCGGCCGCCGCTCTGGTCAATTTCTGCGAAGAAGCAGAGAAGAAGGTACTCGAGCCGTACCTTGCTGACCTTCTGAGACACCTGCTGCAGCTTCTGCGCAGCGAGAAACGTTATGTGCAGGAACAAGCGCTGTCCACAATTGCCACCATTGCCGACTCGGCGGAGAACGCCTTCGATCAATTCTACGAGACCTTGATGCCATTGCTCTTTAACGTCCTGAAGGAGGAGCAATCCAAGGAGTACCGTCTGCTGCGTGCCAAGGCTATGGAGTGCGCGACTCTGATTGCTCTGGCCGTGGGCAAGGAGAAGATGGGACAGGATGCGTTGAACCTCGTGCAGCTGCTCGGCAACATCCAACAGAACATTGTCGATGCGGACGACCCGCAGTCGCAGTACTTGCTCCACTGCTGGGGCCGTATGTGCCGCGTTCTTGGTCAGGACTTTGTCCCTTACCTGCCAGCTGTCATGCCTCCTCTTCTGTCGGTTGCGGCTGCCAAGGCCGACATCCAGCTGTTGGATGATGAGGACCAGATTGACCAAGTTGAACAGGATGAGGGCTGGGAGTTGGTCCCCCTAAAGGGCAAGATCATTGGTATCAAGACCAGCGCATTGGAAGACAAGAACACCGCCATCGAGCTGATTACCATCTACGCTCAGATCCTGGAGGCTGCTTTTGAGCCCTTCGTGCTGGAGACGATGGAGAAGATTGCCGTGCCTGGACTTGCGTTCTTCTTCCACGACCCTGTGCGGGTTTCGTCCGCCAAGCTCATCCCTCAGCTCCTGAACTCGTACAAGAAGGCGCACGGTGTTCAGTCTCCCGGATTCGCTGCCATGTGGAACAGGGTAGCTGAGAAGATCATTGAGGTTCTGAGCGCCGAGCCCACAGTGGACACTCTGGCGGAGATGTACCAGTGCTTCTACGAATCCGTCGAAGTGGTTGGCAAGAACTGCCTGAGCCCGCAGCACATGGAAGCGTTCATCGAATCTGCCAAGTCCACGCTGGAGGATTACCAGGTCCGTGTGAAGGCTCGTCTTGAGGAGCGCGCCGATACCGAAGAGGGTGACGAAGAGGACCTCGACTACGAGTATGCGGTTGAGGACGACCAGAACCTGCTGAGCGACATGAACAAGGCGTTCCACACCATCTTTAAGAACCAGGGCACAACTTTCCTACCCTCATGGCAACGCTTGCTGCCATTCTACGATGCGTTCATCACCAGCCAGGACCCCACCCAACGGCAATGGGCTCTGTGCATCATGGACGACGTGCTCGAGTTCTGCGGCCCCGAGTCATGGAATTACAAGGACCATATCATGCAGCCCTTGGCCGCGGGTCTGCGCGATGAGAATGCCGCCAACCGACAGGCAGCGGCTTACGGAGTCGGTGTTGCCGCTCAGAAGGGTGGCCCTGCCTGGAGCGACTTCGTTGCTGCCAGCATCCCGAGCCTGTTCCAGGTGACACAAATCAACCAAGCTCGTACAGAGGAGCATGTATTTGCGACCGAGAACGCCTCGGCCAGTATCGCCAAGATTTTGCACTATAACCCCAGCAAGGTGCAGAACGCGCAGGAGATCGTGGCGAACTGGATCAACACACTTCCGATCACCTACGATGAGGAGGCTGCTCCATACGCTTATTCCTTCCTTGCCCAGTTGATTGACCAGTACGTTTGTTGTCCGTTCGGTGATGTGCTCTGTGATTGACTGACCATTGAACAGACAAAACCCGGTGGTGATGTCGAATGCCGACAAGGTGTTTGGATACATCGTGCAGGCTCTGGAAGCGGAGACGCTACAGGGCCAGACAGCAGGACGCGTGGCCAACTCGGCCAAGCAACTGGTGGCCGCTACAGCGTTGAATGCAGAGCAAATCCTGGCAGGAGTGAGCCCTGACAACCAGGCTGCGGTGCGAAGCTACTTCCAGTGAGCCTTTTATAATTTGTTGTTTCCCTTTGTCTCTCGGTATGAATCTCGATATGCATGCAAGTATATGAATACAACTGGCAGTTATGATTTGTCGTTTGTTGTTTTTTTTATTCCTGTGATGAATCTCTATACAGCGTTGTGCGAGAGTCTGATCCCTCGAGGGATTATTTATCTCGTGAGTTACAAACCATGATTTTGGATTGAAATAGACAGTATCTTCGTCCTGTGGTAAATCATCTCGGTAATGTGTCATCATAAACATCATCAAAGTACGGCTTTATAATAGCCACAATCACTCCACGACCATCTCCAGGATCTCCAGAACTTGCCCCTTCTCCGTCAACGGCACGGGATTCGTCTTGCACCAGCGATCATGCAGACTGTTGGCCGCCAGCTCGTCCAGCGCATCCCGGCCCACCCCCACCTCCTTCAACGAGCGCGGCATCCCCAGCTCCCGAATAACCGCATCCAAGACATCACCCAGATCCGCCGACGAGCCATCGACACCGCGATCGCGCAGCACGCGCGCCACCTCGGCGTTCCGCACAAGAAACTCCCGCACCCGCTCCTGCTGCTCGCGATTGGCGCCGTGCTTCGCATTGAACTTGCACACAGCCGGCAGCAGGATACAGCTCGTCTCGCCGTGTCCGACCCCCAATGGCCCAAGCTGATGGCCTATCCCGTGGCTGGCGCCCAGCTCGACCGACGACCCGCCCGTCAACGCCGCCATGGCGTTCACCGCGCCAAGCTGGCACTGTAGACGTGCGTCGCGGTCGGCGCTGTCATGTTTGCACCGCAGCAGGCCTGGGACGAGCAGCTCCAGCGCGTGCATGGCGTGCGCGTCTGTCGTCTTGGTGGTCCCCGCCGTGGCGCACAGCGTCTCGACGCAGTGGTCTACGGCGCGGATGCCGGTGCTCAGCCAGATGGATGGCGGGGTGGTGGTTGCGAGGTCCGGGTCGAGGATGACGAGCTGGGGCCCGCGGGTCGGCGCTTGGAAGGAGTGCTTGCGGCGGGTGGTGTCGTCTGTTGCGCCGGCGAAGTTGGAGTACTCGCCTGCGGAGAGGGAGGTGGGGATGGAGATGATGGGGATGGTGGGTGCGTGGATGTCGGCGCGTTGGTCGGGACCTGTGGCTAGAGTTGCGAGGTCGGATGCTGTCTGCACGTTGTTTGCAAGAGCCTGTGCTTGTTAATTACTTACTTTGAGAGGAAGTGTGGGAGGAATACCAATGCAACGACCTTGGCTCCGTCGGTCAGACTGCCTGCGCCCAGGGTCAAGAGTAAATCAGCCTCGACTCGGCGCGCATCGTGCACGATTTCCAGGACTTCGGACCATAGCGTATGGCTCTGCATGCCGATCCGGCGGCCTGCAACCTTTTCCGGACCCAGCGCCGCGGTCAGACGGTCCAAAGCATCTGTGTTGCGGGCCAGCGAGCCTGAGCAGATGATGTAGATCTTTGAGGCTCCGAAAGTGCCGACGGCATGTTGGGCGGCAGCGGCGGGGAATTGAATTCCGTACGAGAGCAGCGGACGCGGCCGGTCGGCAAAGGCTGGACGGAAAGTTTCTGGCATTTCGAGTGAGACTGGTCTCTAGATAATGAAAGTTGGCGTATGTATAATCGGTGATGAACGGAAAGTGCATACAGCTGCAGGCTGAGGATGAGACGCGGGGCTAGGGAGATTCCTTGATTTCTAGGCTCAAGCAACGGTCGACTGAGACTGCATCATGCATCATGCATGCCACAAAATTGAATTCAAACTGTTCGATTGGATATCTTATAACAGACAGAAACGTACATACACGCGAACGCCTCCAATACCCAGAGATGTATACAACTTCTTTTTTGTCCAGTTATCACCGGTATATGAATCACTGATGTGCCCGCTTGGCCAACAAGTTCAAGGCACTTCCCGCTAGAATGAAGCCACACTGGTCCTTGCTCAGAGTGTGATTGACCGGAATCGTCAGCTTCTGGCCGTTCTTCTTGGTGACCTGCAGCTGGATTGATCCCTGACCGCCGGACTGCAGTGTCTCGTACAGTCCGACAGTGTCGACCTGGTCGCATGCGTCGATGCGGTCGTAGTCGGCCTTGTCGGCGAACGTCAGAGGAACCACGCCCTGCTTCTTCAGGTTGGTCTCGTGGATGCGCGCGAAGCTCTTGGCCACGATGATCCGGCCGCCCAGGTACCGTGGCTGCAGCGCCGCGTGCTCACGCGCGCTACCCTCGCCATAGTTGTCCTCAGCCACCACCAGCCATTCAATGCCCTCGGCCTTCCACTGAGCAGCCAGGTCGGGAATCGAGTGCTTGTTGCCAGCGTCGTCGTACGCAACGTTCGTCTCACCCGTGGCAGCGTTGACCGCCCCGATCAGAGTGTTGGCGGAAATGTTGGGCAGGTGGCCCTTGTACTTCAACCACGGACCGGCCGCGGAGATGGTGTCGGTTGTGCACTGACCCTTGACTTTGTACAGGACCTTCAAGCCCGACAGCTCGCCCTCAGGGAAGGGAGCGAAAGGCTCCAGCAAAGCGAGACGCTCAGAGGTGGGGGAAACAATGACCTCGACCGAGGCGTCAGGGACACCAGCGCTGGGCTGGAAGGCAGGGTTGCCGTCGGCGAACCCAGCACTGGGAAGGTCAGAGCCCTGGGGAGGGCGGAACTTGAAGTCTTCACCGCTCGGGGTCTTCAGAGTGTCCGTCATGGGGTTGAAGGTGGTGCTGCCCGAGTAGGCAAGGGCGGTCACAATCTCTGGCGACGCCAGGAAGTTCATGGTGCGTCGGTTGCCATCATTGCGTCCCGGGAAGTTACGGTTGTAGGAGGTGAAGATGGCATTGTCCTCGCCCTTGGTGACACCATCGGTTCTCTTCCACTGCCCGATGCAGGGTCCGCAGGCGTTGGCCAGGACGGTGCCGCCAGCCTCGGAGAAGGAAGACAGGGTCTGATCACGGTCCAGAGTGGCCCGAATCTGCTCACTGCCAGGCGTGATGAAGAAGTCCGCCTTTGGCTTCAGGCCAGCCGCTGACGCCTGCTTGACCAGGTCCTCTGCGCGAGTCATGTCCTCGTAGGAACTGTTGGTGCAACTACCGATCAACCCAGCACCAAGAGCTTCTGGCCACTTGTTCTCGCGGACGGTGTTGGCAAAGTCAGATAGACGCACGGACAGATCCGGAGTGAAGGGTCCGTTGACGTGAGGTTCCAGCGTTGACAAGTCAATTGTGATCACCTGGTCGTACTCTGCACCATCGTCCGCCCGCAAAAGATTCTTGGGGCCAGATGCAGCAATCTCGGCCGCCGCCTGGGCCACATGGCCTCGGTGCGTCGCCTGCAGGTAGGGAACCATACTGGGGGAGAAGGGGAAGACCGACGTGGTGGCTCCGACCTCCGCACCCATGTTGCAACAGGTAGCCATACCGGTGCAGCTGAGCGTCTCAACACCGGGTCCATGGTACTCAATCACATAGCCGGTACCACCTCGGACGGTGAGCATACCAGCCAGATGCAGAATGATATCCTTGGGAGAGGCCCAGCCGCTCAGCTTACCCTCAAGTCGCACGCCCAGAATACGAGGCGCCTTCAATTCCCAGGGAGCATCCACCAATGCATCCACAGCATCTGCACCACCGACACCGATAGCGATAGCTCCCAACCCTCCCGCATTAGGTGTGTGGCTGTCCGTTCCCAACATCATCAGACCAGGAGCCGCGTAGTTCTCCAGCACACTCTGGTGGATGATACCCGCACCGGGGGGCCAAAACTCAATACCGTAGCGCTTAGCGGCGCTCTCAAGGAAGTCAAACACTTCCCGGTTACCCTCAATAGAGGCAGGCAGATCGGTGTCCGCGCCACGCTCACCCACAATCATATGGTCGCAGTGGATACTGGCGGGCACCGCGGTTGACGGCAGGCCACAGGACATGAACTGCAACAACGCCATCTGGGCCGACGCATCCTGCATCGCCACTCGGTCCGGCTTCAACTTCAGGTTGGCCTTGCCCCGAATGTCTTTTCCATTGTTAGTGCCCGTCAACAGGGACTCCTCCGCGTTGTCCAGGTGGGCGTAGAGGATCTTCTCCGCCAGGGTGAGGGCACGCGAGGATCCCAACACCTTCCGAACCTGCTCGAGATTCCGCACAATCTTAGGGTAAGGCGGCATGCGTGCGGCCGATGCCTCAGTGGCTAGACCACGTCGTGCGAACAATTGTTGCGGGGAGAGGCATTTCGGGGCCAGCTATGGGGCAGTGGAGTTAGTCATAGTAGGGGAGAGAAGACAATTGTCTCTAGCCTTAAATTGCACCCAGTAGCCATTGACAAAGCACGGGGAAAACCTACCCTGCGAGAGGCGGTAGCCCGCTGCCAGACAAGCTGCCTCACCATCTTGACGGCCTGTGGAAGTGTGGATTGCGGAGAAAGAAGACAACGCTCGGGAGATGGCAATATTTAATGCCCTTTTTTTTGCTGCTTTTCGGCTTACTTATTTAGCCGCAATCTGATTGGTTATGAGTACGCCGATGCCGGGCCTGGCATAGATCTTACAATACGTTACGTTCTTGTCACACCCGTAGATAGGTAAGGTATCACCCAGGTATTAAGGTATCTTAGGCATCCAACGTAGTGGTATCTGTCTAGCTAGGTAGATATTAGGTATTTGAAGAGAAGATTCGTAGTGTTACGACTCATATCAGCTACTCTAATCAAGATTGCAGAATGGTGACAAATCATTTCTGTTAAAGAGCCATATCATCCCAAAAGCGCCCAGACAAACGCCTGAACTAAAATCTCAGGAGAAAATCGCAAACATTGAAGAGAGAACCAAATTTCAACCCGTTGGTACATGAAAGAAGGGTGCAAGATACAAGGAGTATCATCAGCAGAGAATTAAGCGCTGTTTCTCTCTTCCTCTTCAGGTACAGCCGCCCGCAGCTCCCATACGATATCATAGCATTCAGCTAGCAGCGCATTAACGCTGCCCTGTCCTTCGGGAATGTCGTTTCCCATGTAGAATTTGCCGTCAACTCGCATGTTGTCAATGGAGTTGAGCTGTGCGATGTCAACTCCTGTGCCTTGCAGGGAAGCTGGAGGTTACTGACCTTCATACTGTATGGGTACAATTCTCGAGAATTCGAGACACCTCCCGACTCTTTGACTTCCAGGAGACATCGTCGCAAGGTCTGCAGCTGATTGTAGACTGGCAACAAAGCCTCAGATACGGGTTCCGAAGAGATCAAAAGTGCGTAGATATAGGCGTAGCTCCTCCGAATGAGGTATAGTAATGTCTACCAGCAATCAGCGACAAGCCTCATCAGGAGTTTCAGCGTGCTTAATCCTTACACGCTGCGCATGGAGATCTGCCGGCTGCCCTTCAGCATCCACAAAATTTCCATCGACCCGAGCTTCATCAATACGGTCGAGTTTCCGCTGATATCCGAAAAGGTCGGTCTCCCGAAGAGACCAGGCTTGAGTTACGGAGAGTCGGTCCAGCTGGTTACGAATCTCCAGCAGTCGTTCGTATTGGTCGCGGAAGCGCTCGTCAATCTTTCCCTCTCTATCAGACAAACAGTCAGTCACTCGGTCACTACCCGCCATGGCGAGATCCTAGGCAGAGGAATGGGCGGTCTGACCGTTCCAGCACAATCTCGGTCCAACGCCAGCACCGGTCCAGCAGTTGCTTGACCCCGTCTTGCCCTTCTAGGGGCCTGCCATCTGCTCCAACGAAGTAACCGTCCTTCATTGTGTCTTGGATTTTCGTCAACTGCTTCCGAAGATTGATCACTTCCGTTGCGGAGAACTAGAAACCACGCACCATTAGCTTGTCCACTCATTCCCTCCAAAAGACACCCCAAATTTCAGGGACTACCTTTGATCGAGTATTAGCTGCCGCTGTCGACCGCAAGACTGAAACGAGAGTCTCGTGGATGGGTGCTAGCTCAGGGTTCATGGATTCAAGGCCACTCCGCAACTTATCCAACTTCAATTGACACTGTTCAAGTCGACTTTCCAAGAGCGTCATCAAGGCTGGGGAATATGCGTCTCGACCACGCTCGACTGTCTCCTTCATGTTGGTCAGGGTCTTGGTGATCGAGCTGAGATCTTTTGAGCTGTAAAAGCCAGCCTCTTCGAGGTGGTCAAGCAGGCGCTAATCGAACAGGTCAGGAAACAGAATTGTATGGCGGAGACAGCTCAAAAAGGAACGCTATACCTTGACAGTTGTTGCAAGCGAGTATCTATCGTCAGGTAATGTTAGTTCAGACAAACACACGACAATCCACAGGCGACTCAGGAAACATACACTGCGGGAGCCTCATTGTTCCTTCCCACGGTCAAGAACAGTAACGAGATCAATTGAAAGCAGTCGTCGAGTACGTAGTCGACTAGAAAGAATCGATCAAAAAGATCGCAATCGTTAGCCCATCTTTCGCCAGACCGACTATATTACGCGCAAGGCCCACTCAGATGCTAACGTCGGTTGTGTATCAGCCGGCGGTCTTGTTCCTTCCGCACAGCATTGAGCTTTTCCACCTCTGAGATCACTTCCTCGTATAGTGGGAGCACATCGCGAGATTTGATATAGGACGACTTGTCTTGTTTTAGCAGCAAGAGTGCATCTCTGGTGCGGAGAAGACGCTCCAAAATCGGCTGCTCCTGCGGGTCGAAGGGGACGGGGACCGCGGGAGAGTCCATGATGCCAATAGGAGAGAGAAAAAAGAATGGAAATGTCGAACCGATATAAGAAGGTCGGTTAGTGGTACAGAATCCGAAAATTATGCACCAAGTCAAAAGAAGAGTCGGCCGTGTGGAGTAGACACCAGTACAGACATCCGATAACCCCTCTAGGTACTAGTAGATTGGAAGCTGTCGGAATGAGGAGGGGTGTTTCTATGATGGCATCATCCTTTCCCCATTGGGACTAGGGCAGAATCACGGGAAAGCTTTGGGACTAATCCCGATCGGGACAGCCCTAAGCGAGGGCTTTTGCACCAAACACACAACTTCCGCTCTGGGAACAAGTGCCAGCCCGACCATCTCCATCGACAAGACAGTAGAAAAAAAAGTCTCCGTCTTCCTCTTCCTCTTCCTCTCTCCTCCTATCCCCATCCCTCTCGAGACTCCCTGTCAAGTCCAACCCGTCGACCACCATGTCTACTGCCGAGCTCGCTTGCTCCTACGCCGCCCTCATCCTCGCCGATGATGGCGTCGAGATCACCGTACGTATTGGTCCATGAATTTCTCGAATTATCTGCGGCATGGAATTGGCAAACAACTTCGGATGGATTGCACGGAAAGAGGAGGAAAAATTCAGAAACGGCTACGAAACTGCAAGGCAAACAAGGAACTGGGCTGATTCATGGTTTTTCTGCGATTATAGGCCGACAAGATCCAGACCCTCCTCGGTGCTGCTAAGGTCGCCGATGTTGAGCCCATCTGGACTTCCCTCTTCGCCAAGGTAAATACTGCACCACCTTTTCGCAACAATCTTATGTGACAATGGAACGAAAAATTGGGCCCGCGATCTGGACAAACGCTTACGCTGTGACTTCTTTTTTCTCAGGCTCTTGAGGGCAAGGACATCAAGGACCTCCTGACCAACGTCGGCTCCGGTGGTGCTGCTGCCCCCGCTGCCGTTGGCGGTGCTGCTGCCGGTGCTGCCGCTCCCGCCGAGGCTGCTGCTGAGGAGAAGAAGGAAGAAGGTAAAGACTCGATACTTGTGAGACTGGGCTTTGGGAACAGGAACACTGATCGTTTGTACAGAGAAGGAGGAGTCCGACGAGGACATGGGCTTCGGTCTGTTCGACTAAACGTCCTAATCCGTTCGACGTTCTGTTTTCTTTTTTTTTCCTCGTTTCTCTCCTATCTCCTTACATCACTCGAATCTCTTGTACCCGATACAACGCGACTGCACGAAGACCAAAAAGGGAAAAAAAAGAAGAATCAAACGGACGAGGACATCTGGTGGGACTGGGCGCTTTGCTTGCATGATGGGTTCCGTCGTGACAGAGGTACCGGTACGGATGACGCTAGGATTTCGGGCCGTCAAGTAAAGGGAGAATTGGCATATCCATATCTGCCGAGGGCGAGATCGTTGTGGCCGCCCTCGGTTAGAATCATAATAGGTTCTGAGAAAAAGTTTTTGCCATTTACTTGATGCTAGATACTTTTCTAGCATAGTTGCCCAGTTCTCATGCTATGTCTGTCATGCGACCATGAACAAAGGATTCCTTCTGCTGCAATTGTCCCATTGTATACACCTCGTAAATCCCTGTGTCCTCATGTTTCGCGCAGTATACAACGTATAAGTTGTTTGAAATACACCGTTCTAGCAATCTTCCAGTCAACCGAACCACCAACGCCGTGCCAAACCTGCAGAACATACTCCGTCACCCCTGGAGCGAAAAGAAAAGAAAAACAACAGAACTTTTGTCGGAATACAGCACAGGACATGACAATATATAAAAAAGGAGCATACTTAGGATAGTACATCAGCCGCTGCTAAGCCATAAAGTCGTATGCTGCAGCGAAGAGCGAGATATCACGACACTGCAGTCGTGAGCTGAGGACTCTGCTCGGCGTAAAGGCGAAATTGTATGAAAATGACCACATCCTCAAACATCGTGCCCAAAGAGCCAATTAGCCAGGGTAGGTTTGTCACGACGTAATTCTTATCCGTTGAATGGCAGAGAATCTGCGAATGGTTAGGCCGGGGGTGAGGTATGATGGGTAGTAGATTTCTACTTACGCCAGCGCCATAGGTAAGATTGCCCATCAAAGAGAGGATGAAGAAAAGCAATGAAAGTCCTTATGAAAAGGTTAGTAAAAAGGGAGCTTTCTTGTATGAATTGTCTTGAAGGTCAAAGCACATACCTTCGCATGACTTGTCGCAATAGTTCTTGTAGATCTGAGGAAGCCGCGCACTAGAAGCCTACCGTCAGTTCAGCTCCATTTCCGTCCGAAGGCACACTCACCCCAGGTAACAAACGGCACTGATATATCCCAGCACTTGCGCGCCAGCTGCCGTATCCACGCCTCCATTACGCTCCTTCGGAGCTGGGTGCCAGACCCCGGTCTGCCAGGCGACCGTCCAACCGGCCATGCCGATGACGCAGATTGCCAGGACACTGCTGAAGTTCTTCACCCAAGCGCTCCGGCCAACCTCGTTCTCCTCGATGATATTGGCTAGAGCATCGTCGGGGTGACCGTGGCTGCCCCGCCCGCTACGCTGCGACGTCATAGATCGGCGTCGCGAAGCCGGACCCCGTTCTAGGGTGTCGCTGAATCGACGGCCGAGCAAAGGGGTGGTCGGGTCGGGGGTAACGGAGGAGGAGCGCCGACGACGAAGCAAACTCTCGCGACGAGCATTGCGGGTCTTGTAGTACAGACATTGCGCGATGAGCACACCGTCCGCGATACAAAAATAGACCGCAATGGCCACAATGACGGGGACGAGACCGGCCCAAGCGCCTCCGATCAGGTTGGTGATATCGCCAATGAACCAGACGAAGAGAAAGAGGAGCGAGATGGCTTCAGCATTGCCATTCCAGTAGTTTTCAATGAGTTGGGGAACCTGCACGGGGGTTGCGATCAGCATTGAACTCTTGTTTGTCTTGTGCGAAAGGATGATCGCGATAACCAGGTTGCTGCGAGCCATACCAGTAAGAAAAACCAACAGGTCAAGGAGATAGAGCCCAGAAGACCAGAGGCAGCTTCACGCGGTGTGATCGGGACAGAGTTTCCCGCAGGGATATCTCCCAGCGCAAGTAGGAGGGACATTACGATTCTGCGACCCGAGCCCTGC
The DNA here is from genome assembly GCF_010724455.1 of Aspergillus lentulus. Next base: position 11,137 of record NW_022983877.1, on the reverse strand, counting down.
GATTGCAGAAAAGAAAGCAAGTGAAGGAACAATCAATGACACAGAGCAAGCTCGGAAAACTTTGAGTGCCAATCGACGCCGTCTCAGTCGGAACGAGTCTAGTCACTAGTCCAAGTACATCCAGCTTTCGGCTTTCGGCTATTTGAAACAAGAAGAGTTTTCAAAGCGAAGAATGAAGATTTTCCTTGATGCGATTCTATATTAATAGCAGCTCTTAGCACTCTCTCTACGGAGTACTAAATCCCGTTTGGTGGCCGCATCCGATAAGAGATTGTGACTAAGCGAGCACTGGGATTGGCTGCCTGTCAGTAAAGCGTTCTATTATCACTATGGAAATTGAAGTCATTCTGTATCCTATGAGATGTAACCTCGAGAGTATACCTTATAGTTGGAGGGACCGCTCCTGTGGTTCGTATTAGCATGTTTTAGTCACATCGTGGTGCACATATATGTAGACAGTAGTGCTGAGTCTTATCGCTGCAGAAGTATATATCTGGACGAACATATCCGCAGAATGACTGCATACTACAACATAATAGCGACCTTGCTTTGACAGATGATCAATCAATATATTGCAGGCCGGGAGAAGTCGACCGACTTTTAATGCTATACAGGGTATATACAACCAAGTTGACCGAGACCAGGAACTATGATCAGACTTCGTCCTCGTCGTCATACTGCTGAAGTTCAAGCTCATTCTCGAGCATATCAACAACCATATCACCCATGATCTCTCTGATTCGCCCATGAAGTAACTCGTATCGTGCCTCATCTGGCTGCACAGCATCGAGACCGTCCAGATACTCCGTCAAGGGAGAGTAGTCGACCACATCACCCCAGTTACCACGATCGACTCCGTACTGATTCAAAAAGGCTTGCAAGCTCTGCATACCATCTCCCAGAAGCCACTGCTCTACTGATGCTCCCTGGCCGGCCATAGGATGTTGGCGCTCGCCACCAGCTTCTTCCCGATCGTTGGCGGATATGTCATTATCGCGGATCTCTTCATTGTCGCCCCCGCGGAATCGAGGAAAATGAAGCGCTCCGTTGTTCAGCTGGTCTAGCAGATCGCGAAGCCATTGTGGTCGGCCTACTTCTGGCATCTGCGCCAAGTAGGATGGCGTTGGGTCCGATTGCTGCCGATGAGCCTCAGAGTCGTAAGGCGGGAGAGGATCAGATGCTGAAATTCGCCCCGATACAAATCGTCCCGGCAAATGTGTTGTCACGCGGGGAATATCCGAGAGGACGACATGGCGTGCAATGTCTAGAGTAATTTCCGGAGGTTCGATGGGCTCTTCTTCATCTGGAAGAGTGTCGGCAATTTCCACAATCAGGGAGACCGCTTCAGGAGTATTCCAGAGGTCCTTGGCTCTGGCAATGTAGAGCTCAGTGAGCAACTCGTGGGCGTCCGTCGGAGGCATCTTGCCCCATATGCGTTTGGGCATGGGTTGAATATCCAACTCCTGCGCAAGCTTACAGAATACCCATGGATATCTCAACATGGCACGACGCAGCTGCTCGCGGCATTCCTTTGGTTTGTTCAACCGAAGATATGCCAGTGCGAGTGAGCATTGGATATTGGGCAATAGCGCCCAGTCCTCAGTCAGTCTAGTTTGAGTGCACAAATCGACAAAGTGCGAGTATTCTCTGCCCCGGAGCGCCAGATGGTCGATCAGTAGCCTGATGCAATATGGGTCGTCATCATTCAGGCTCAACAGTAGCTTAGCCCATTCATATGCTGTTCTCCATGTTCCTTTCATCCCCAGATTCGCAATATACCTCCAACCCACAAGCCATAGCTCACGATTTGCCATGTGGACAAAGTCAAGTTTTGCCTGACCTTCCTTTAAGCGATTGCCAAACGACGAGTGAGCTGAGCGCCCGATATTGAACAGTGCTCGCTCGAGGAGATCGGCGGAAACGGCATGATCGCCCTGATGTTTTGCTATCTCGGACACTTGAAGGAGAGTAGAGATGTGGTACGGGTTATACTGCAAGAGGTGTATCATTCGTTGCGGATCCATAGACTCGACGCACATATCAAATTGCCTTTGCACGTCTGTATACGCAGAGTTGTGGACAATCTGGTATTTCGTAGCTCCAGTGGGTAGTTTTTCTACCAGCTCCATTCCCAAACCACCACTGGGAGCGCGCGGCCACTCGTCTTTTCCCTGCATGAGAACATTCCGCCGCTGCGTAGTCCCTGCTAGACTTAGACCTTTGCTGGCAGGACTATACCTACCAGTCAAAGCGCGACCCAGATCAACCATTTCCGTATTTCTGTCTCTCCTGCGACCTGTCCCAGATTCTTCGTCGAAACTCTCCAATACGACATTCCCAAACAATCTTCGCATCTCATTCATGGCGTTGAGAAATTTAGGCTCAATAGAGAGCAGCTCCTCTGGTGTCTTGAGAAATGATGCGCAGCGGACATTCTCTGGGGACACAGCTGCAGCCTTTTGACTGTCAGTACCCTTGGATTCAACAGCTAGTTCCTTCAGAGCTCGATCGATCTCGTCCAGCTCGTCATCTGATTTGGCACCGGGAGCTCCTCCTGTGGCCGTGACCTTTGCCACTGCCGCCTTCTTCTTCTTGTTCTTCTTTTTCTTCTTCTTACTAGAATCTGCGGATTTTGCGCGGGCAGGGACATCTTCCGGCGGCTGAGTCACCGTCTCTTCGATATCGTGATCAGACTCGCGTTCCTCATCCTCATCGTCACCAGCGTTGAGGAGATCAAAAGCATTCAGCTTCGGCCTTGAGGGCCGGATTACTGGCTCGTACTCATCCGACTCATCGTTATCTTGCTCCGCTTGTAGGTGGGCTTGTTGCAATTCTTGTTCGCGAAGCTTCTGCAGCTTGCGAATCGCTCGGGAGGACATTCAGGATCGAGTTGCGGAGGACGACGTGACTCTATGTCAGTTATATCTAACCTTATAATGGTTTGATGGCGATCAATCCTCAAATGATCTGTTTCTGACAGATATTTGGAGAACAAACGAAGACCGCAGACATGACGACACAGCCCGCTTAGGCTTAGTGCGGGACTCCATAGATTACTGTACGGTACCTTACCAAGTTCGTTCAATATTACCAAACGATCCGTTATCTATCACATGACGTTATCATCTCCCGGAATGCCTTGATGCCTGGGACCGCTCTCCATGTTTCTGGTCAGGGCGAACAGCGAACAATACCATTCTCCTTTTCCGTACCAGCCTCGCTGGATTCTACGGTTTCTCAATTGTCTGAACGTTACCGCAAGTTCAATGCGTCGCCTGGCCCTACAGACTTTCCGTACTGCTCGTCGTGTACCAGTATGGAAGGTCGGCGCTAGGAAACCGTGCGCTGTGTCTTTCTCCCATAATCAGCCTCTAGGTCTCCGGCTCTCCTCCCGTGGACGACATCCCTCCTTCATTCCAGCAACCTTGCAGTCATCGATGCATCTCCGAAACTTTTCTGTTGCGGTGATATCGACGGTTGTCGCATCTGGCGCTTGGTACGCTTATCAGGGTAGCAACTCTCAGCAGAGCCCTGTGACGTTCCCATCGCAGACACGGTCGATAGCTACAGACGCATCTTCAGGAGCGCACGCTGAGGAATCCGCGGAATCTACAAGACGTGCGATCCTTGTGGATAATGATCAGTTCTACACGGCAACACTATCTGGAGACCAGCCTCTTTACAAGCAGACTGACGATTCCGACCGCCGAATTCTGGAGATGTTGACGCCTGAACAGGCGACACAGAAGTTGAGGAGGAATGAGCAGTCTTTTATGGTGAACCGGGGCAAAGGTGTCGTGCGATACGATGTCGTCCAGGTTCCGAGCAACTCGCCGATCGAGGATGATCATGCAGAGAAGATTGTCGAAGTGCCTTCCTCCGTAGCTGCGGCGAACGAAGGCGAGTCGACTAGTGATTGGATGTTCTGGGCTGTATTTGATGGTCATTCGTAAGCCTGCATTTTAAGAAACCATACCTGCAAGTTCTAACGTCTGAGCTAGGGGATGGACAACCTCGGCCAAACTGCGCAATGTTCTGATTTCATACGTGGCCCGGGAGCTGAACACGACCTACAAGGCTGCAGCCACCAATCCTTCGCTTATTAGCCCATCATCCGAAGCCGTGGACGCGGCAATCAAGCAAGCATTTGTCCGCCTTGATAACGATATCGTGCATAGTAGTGTCGATAAGGTTCTCAAATCCAACTCCCGCCGAGCCGCTGCCGAGCTGCTTGCCCCCGCTCTCTCCGGATCCTGTGCTCTGCTTGCATTCTATGACTCGCAGTCCAAAGACCTCAAGGTTGCCTGTGCTGGTGACTCAAGAGCTGTTCTTGGCCGCCGGGGACCTACCGGAAAATGGACGGCAACACCACTTTCTGAGGACCAGACTGGCGGCACCCCTTCAGAGATGAAGCGTCTGCGGGACGAGCATCCCGGCGAACCGAACGTCGTGCGTAACGGAAGAATTCTCGGCCAACTGGAACCTAGCCGTTCCTTTGGAGATGCATTCTACAAGTGGAGCAAGGAGACCCAGGAGAAAATCAAGAAGCAGTTTTTCGGAAGGACCCCTCATCCCCTTTTGAAGACTCCTCCTTATGTCACCGCCGAACCTGTCATCACGACCACGAAGATTGAGCCTAGTAAGGGTGACTTTGTCGTCATGGCTACGGACGGCCTCTGGGAAATGCTGAGCAATGAAGAAGTCGTTGGCCTTGTGGGCCAATGGGTTGACCAGCAGCGGGCTGGCAGCAACGGAACTAATAAGGCGTGGCTGCAGAGCTGGTTTGGCTTGGACGACAAGCATCTGCCCGTAGAGGCACCCAAGGAAACGACCACCGAAGGCCAGCGCCGTCCGATCCGTCAGCAGCAGTACGACATTTCGGGCGTCGCCAGTCGTTTTGTCGTGGAAGATAAGAACGCAGCAACTCATCTCGTGCGCAACGCGATGGGTGGCAAGGACAGGGACATGGTTTGCGCTTTGCTCACGCTTCCTAGTCCGTACTCCCGCAGATACCGGTAAGCAATACTCCATTATCCCTTGAGCTTTGCGCCACAATCTCTATCTTTGAAAATGAACTGACAAATTCACCAGCGATGACATTACCGTCGAGGTCATCTTCTTCGGTGACGGCCCCGACAACCGGACCATCACCGTCAACCAGGAAGCCAGCGCATCGGAGGAAAACCAGAAGGCCAAGCTATGATAGCATCGATACCTTGTCGAACCAGTAGCATCGTAGCATCCGATTTACATTTTCCTCTAGCGCAGGGACGCCACTATCTTCTACGTGGCCTTCACTTTCTACTGTTTGTTTCTGGGGAGGATACCATCGGATGAAACTCTCAAGGGACTCTCTTGGGTTTGGCCGAGTTATTTTCCAGTGCATATGCTGGCGTGGTTCTTGGGTCTGGCGTTCGTGATACTACTGCAGTGGCAATACTCGTAAACTGTTCAACATGGTAGATTTGCAATCTTAAGGAAATGGTTCTGGTCTTGGAGTACCCTGCTCCATGTACCTTTGATCAAGAATGAATATAAGTCCTAACACGCATTGAAAACCATTTCGCTAATAAGATCCATGGATAGGTTAAAAAAAGTTAAAAGCCAGAAAATGACATTTAGAGAAAAATTCACTAGGGAGTTTACTATGAGGGTGGCAGCGAGGCCATGTACTATGAGTCACGTGGACCCACGTGGACCTGGGGAACAGTGAAGCCACGTGAGGAGGCATGCCCTGAAACACCTCAGTGAGTATAGACCTGAGGGAGTCAAGGTATCGTCCATCTTTGCCCAGGAAGAGAGTTCAGGACTATACTTAAGGTGCTGGTCTCTAGACTGCTGCAGAAGGCGTTTCCTTAGATGTATTCAGATGTATGGCTGTTAGGGTATCCTGTTGGTGTATGCAGACTGATCTGTAGATGGCTAAAGGTGCTTCAGGGAGTAGGAATGTGATTATAGTGAATTTTAGACGTCTTCTTTTAGTAGATACAAGAGAGAGAGCACTATTCTACTCTGCAACGACATCATACAGAGAACGGTGTCGTCTCAGGTAGCGTCAATCACGACCCTTTTAGGAAAGGGAGCGAGCAAGTTTCTGCAAGCACAGTGTATAGCTTCCTAGACCTTTTGCCGCACACCTCTCACACCCTTTGTATTCATGTTCTGTCCCTATCCCTCTTTCTTTCTCTACCTCGGAGTCTTTTCTCTTCCAGACACCTTGTCCAGCTGATAGTGCTTTTTGGAAGAAGCAAGTCGAGATCCCCTTGTGTTTTGGAATTGCTCACAATACTACAACTCAGCTCGAAAATTTTGAAAGAGCCCAGTTGTGTTTCGTCTCTTGACTGAGTGTCCTGTTCTGTGATCTTGCCGGTTGATAATTCCAATAAGATCGTTCCTTCAAGTCTGCGGCATTTGCCATTCGAAGTCAGAGCAGCGTTCAACCGTCCAGCCGGGTAAGTCATAGCCTGACTAATGGAGCTTTGAGTCCACGGCTGATTCGGGGAGCATTTCTCTTAAAGAGCAGTACCAACATGGAAGATCTCAGATTGGAGGAGGATGAGTACCTCAGCTTTTGGGTCACATACAACGCTGGAATCGAGCATCTTGCTCTTGTGACCCCCGAGGACAAGTCTGAGAACGCACAATCACCAGCCAAAGACGCTGGAGCTGGCAACGAAAATGTCCAAGACCTCAACAATCATGGACTCGGGATTGACCTTCACGACGATGTCACCGAAAAGGAGAATAAGGGATTCCCAATCCCGGACGGAGTCAACCCAGCGACTGAGAACGAGAATGTTCAAGTCCCAGTGGAGACTGACACTGTATCCGAAGATAGAGGTGGGGTCCCAGTTGAATCTGCTGCACCTGAAGGTCCAATGACACGCGAGGAAATCATTTTGAAGTGGCTATCTGGCCTTGGACATGACCCTGACCCATTCTTCAGTGTGGACGACAGGAGCCCTCAAGAGCTTGATTGGGGAGAGCGCGATATAGTGGCACAGGAATGGGGCCAGGGCTGGGCCCGCACTCGACGAGCAACTGGGGTCCCTCGCCAGATTCCAAACTATCGCTTCTTTGACTACACAAGCGGCACGTACACCGACCTGCACGGGGCTCCGCCGCCTCTGTAGAGCGTGTCTTGAGTCTAGTCATAGGAAGCAAGTGCCACATACCTGAGCGTCGCTAAGGCGGCATCAGCACGAGCGGAAAGCCATTTTGACCCGTGTGGCCCTGAAAGGTTGTCTCTGCCTTAGCTCTTCTTCAGCCTATCACTGGTGAGCTCATTCTTGCACGCTTGGTCTCATCGGTGTTCTCCATTTCGTTCATCATAGCTGGTTGGCCATCTGCGCTCCCCTGGCGTGCAATCTTGATCATTTTTTCAACGAAGACGTCTTTTCACCTAGTTGAGGATAGCCAATATGAATCTGTCTCCAGGGCTCAAGGAGCGGCTTTGACAACATGTACCTCTCCAGCAAGAAAGTTTGTAAAGTAGCAATGTTCGTACTGCTTATCCAGTAGATCATGAGCGCAGAAGGCATTTCGTACAGATAGGACGAAACGCCGATATTCAAGGCAAGCGCCTGGACCAGTACCCTGATACCACGCACAGTCAGGTTCTTTGCAATCTCGATCCGCGGTAAGTCAGCCATGTCCGATAGAGCAGGAGCCTTCCACCCAGCACGAATATTGAGTATGATTGACAGAGTGAGCGCAGCTGGAAGAATGCCCGTCGAGTCTCCAGCCAAGAGGTCGGGGAACCAGAGGGCTCCTTCAGTGGCCAGCGACGGCTCAACCGCCAGGTGGACCGCAGTGCTTGGCTCTGCGGAGGAGGGTTCAACCAGGGAGAGGAGGTACGGTACGAGACCCTTGTTGTTCCCAGACATGGCGCGGAGACTCTCCATAACTGAAATCCATATCGGTATCTGCAGGAAGCTGACAGGCTTCCAGAATCGGGGCACGTTCCATCGCTTGTGCAGTTCCTTCCGCTTCGCCTTGATCTTTGTCGCCAACTCTCGGATTGCCTCTCTCGGGAGGATTGGGTTGTGATTCTCGGCATCAACACGCTTTTTGATTTGTGCTTGAAAATGTTTCCTCCATGAGTGAAGTAGCGGAGCTAGGTCCCGCTGCTTGCGTGCTTGGATTTTGGTGTACATCTGCAGCGGCATCGCAACGGTGGTTCGGACGATCAAGGCGGTCAATGGGATGGACAAGGCCCATGGAAGGCCACTGATCGAATGAACGGCATGAATGAAGCCAGACGAAACGCTCAGCACTTCATTAATAAAAGGAGATGGCCGCGTGGCGTGGAAATGCCGTATTTGCTGGGCTACCCGTTTGCCGGCAGTATGCGGCGAACGGAGCGAAGGACGAAGCGGTCTCATCGTATGGACAGCTCAATTGCTGAAAGAGGGAATCAAGACAGAGTTAATGAGCGACAAGAAATAAAATATTTATTCTGAGGAAACAGAATGAGATGACATTAATATCCACTTGCAATGGAGCAGTGCAAGTACGGTTCTGCTTGTCTACACTCAGAAAAAACAAAGTGATGCTCCAAAAGCTCCAGGGAGCATATCACGTGGCGTTTTGAGCTGCGATACCTGACAGTATAGTATCAAACCGAACAAGACAGAACATTACATACATTACATACACGATCTGCTGTTATCATCAGGTGTTATCGTCATGTGTTGTTATCGCCAGCTACTATCGATAGGAAACTGCCAAATAATACAGCTGCTATTTTGAGCCGAATATGATCAGTCGGCAGTCGTCAGCCGGACATCCCACCCATTCATTATCTTCTGTCCTCGACGCACCGATCTACAGGAAAACCCCATCGGCTATGTCTTTTGTCTCGAGTTGATCATGATGCTTTTTCTGTTAAAGACATTCCTCACACTTCTCGCCCTCCTTGCGACCTGCGTCCTCCTTCCCCAGCTCCCCTTGGGGGTTCTCCGCTTCGTGCTCCGTGGTGTCGGATGGGTCATTCAGAAGAGAACACGGTCTCGCAGGGAGTTTCTGATCTCGAGAGTTCGAGCAGATGAGGAGGAACAGCTGGTAAAGCAATCCAAGTCGTCTCCGAGGGGAGAGGATGAGGACTGGGAGAAGGTTGATAGCTCGAGTTCCAGCTCGGGGACAGCTGGCCCCAGTAAGAAAGGCGGGAATAGCGGCAAGAAAGGTTCAGAAGCTGCAGACTGGGAGGGCATTGTCGGTTTCTTTCACCCCTTCTGGTAGGAGGAATCTCATAAAGCTTCACCAGGCACCAGCATTGGCTAACGATCTTGAATTGTCGACTTAGTAACGCTGGCGGAGGAGGAGAACGTGTTCTTTGGGAAGCTGTAAGAGCAACGCAACGGCGATGGCCGAAGGCAATCTGCGCTATATATACTGGTGACCACGAGGTCAACAAGACGGCCATGCTGGAGAGAGTAGAGGTGAGTCTAGCCGGTCTGTGTACGAAGGACTCGCTGACTCAACCCTGCAGAACCGCTTCAATATTCAACTTCATGCGCCCACTGTTGTTCTGCTCTATTTGACTACACGTAAATATGTTCTGAGCAGCATGTATCCGTACATGACGCTTCTGGGACAGTCTCTCGGGTCTCTGGTGGTAGCCTATGACGCCTTCAACCTGCTCGTTCCGGATGTGTTCATCGACACCATGGGCTACGCATTCACCCTTGCATTCTGCAAGATGCTTTTCCCCTCTGTCCCTACAGGTGCATACGTCCACTATCCTACCATCTCGACCGACATGCTTCAATCCCTGGATGACAGCACTGGCCTAAAAGGGGTCAATGCGGGTGCGGGCAAGGGGTTCAAGGGCCAGGTCAAGCGCAAGTACTGGCTGGCATTTGCCCGTCTCTACGGTTGGGTTGGAGGTCATGTTGACGTTGTCATGTGTAACTCTTCCTGGACATCGGCCCATATCCGGACCATCTGGGGCCCCGCACGGACACGCAGGACTTTCAAAGAGCCCATTGTCATCTTTCCACCCACGGCAGTGTCAGAGATCGAGTCGACCATCACAGTCGACGAGGACTCAGAGCGCAGCCGGGAACCCATCATCCTTTATATCGCTCAATTCCGGCCCGAGAAAAACCACCCGCTGGTCCTGCGCTCGTTCGCCCGCTTCCTCAGCGAGCGGAAGAAGAACCCCACGTCGGCCTCCCTCCCCCAGCCCAAACTGGTCCTCATCGGTTCCGTCCGTCAATCCAGCCCCGACGAAACGCACATCTATAACCTCCGCCTGCTGGCCCATGAGCTCCGCATCCGCGACCACACCACCTTCATCTGCGACGCGAGCTGGCCGACCATCCTGTCGCATCTGCGGTCCGCCTCAGTCGGTGTTAACGCCATGTGGAACGAGCACTTTGGCATATGCGTCGTCGAGTACCAGGCCGCAGGTCTGATCAGCGTCGTCCACGACTCCGGCGGCCCGCGCGAGGACATTGTCATCGACCTCGGCGACGGGGCGACAGGCTTCCGCGCCTCCACCGAGGACGAATTTGCTGCCGCGTTCGAGGCCGCCCTGGCCCTGCCGGCGGAGGAGAAAGTCGCGATGCGCCAGCGCGCCCGCAAGTCCGCTCTGCGGTTCACCGAGGAGGAGTTCTCTCAGAAATGGATCGAAGAGGTTGGGAAGTTGGTCGAGATGCGCCGCCGATGAACTGCGATTGCTAGGCCCAGATCGAGGAGTAGCCTCCTTTGCGGATTGTCTATCTGTGTATACCTTACGCGACAACTTCCTTTTCTAATTTCTCCTGGTAATGTTGTGTAAGCTTAAGCTTAGACGCCGAGACCAGTATAGATTGTTGTCATAGTTTATATTCTCGGCTCGACGATGAGCTCTAATCCAGTCTACGATCATCCCACCAGGCATTTCTCCCTGCCCGACATTCAGATCAATCAATTGAAGACAAGAGTCCATTCTTAGTTCAGAGTATCCTGACAAGAGGCAGTAAATAGACAGCTCGACATGAATAAAATGGAGCAAATCCATGGGTATGAGTTCCAAATGTCATCATAACAACGTAAAAAGGAGGTCCGTGGACCCCCTGAATGTAAACAGCCTAAGGGGGCTGAAGAAGAATATAAGACCAAATGGGGAATAAAGTAAGGCGGAAAGAAGAAG